>OX380352.1:8156530-8756530 GCA_947425015.1 Pterostichus niger
AATAAATATATTATCACGCCTTTTACCCATTACTGGGTGTACCTCTCAGTCGTAGCAAATCTTAATAAATTTAAGGTACAAGAAGTGTAGGTACCAGACGTCAAATTATGTCCTCTAAAACTGTTATTTGAACGGGAACAAAAAATAATTTATTAATATTTTAAATTTATTTCTTGAAATAAGTATGTTTAATATTTGACCTCTGTTCATTAATTATGGCAAAGTTCAAGTTTTATCTAATTAATTCAAGTTTTATCATAATTAATTAAAAACAAACAATTACTTGACACTTAAGAAAATGTTGAAATAATTTTTAATGGGTTTATTTAAATATTTATCAATTTCTTCACGTTAACGATAACAAATATAATTTTATTTATGATTTTAATGTTGTATATTTAAATAAATTGGTAATAATGGCTGGTCATACAAGCTCTGTTTTTGGGTGTTCTAAGAGCACGGTTTTAACATGTTAGAGATAACTAAAATACACAGGCCAAAACAGAGCTTGTGCTACCAGCCAATATTATCATTATAATTTAATTCATTTTATATTTGGTAGATGAAATTCTCTAGCCACTGTCTTAGAGCACTCAGCTAGCTCGTAGAATAATTTAAAAGACTTTCAATTTGTTTTAAAGCGTTTAAAATAGTTGGAATCCTCTAGCCATCGTCTTAAAGCACTCAGCTAGCTTGTAATACAATTTAAAATACTTTCAAATTATTCTAGAGGTTGAGATCCTCTAGCCATTGTCTTAGAGCACTCAGCTACCTTATAGAACAATTTAAAATACTTTAAAATGATTCTAAAAGATTAAAAATAGTTTGGATTCTCTAGCCATCGTCCTAAAGCACTCGGCTAATTCGTATAACAATTTTAAACATTTCCAAATAAATTTAAAGGGTTTAAAATAGTTGGGATCCTCTAGCCATCGTCTTTGAGCGCTCAACTATCTTATAGAACAATTTAAAAGACTTTCAAATGATTTTTAAATGGTTTAAAATAGTTGGGATTCTCTAGCCATCGCCTTAAAGCACTCAGCTAGCTTGTAAGAAAAATTTAAAAGAATACAAATGATTTTAAAGAGTTTAAAAATAGTTGGAATCCTCTAGCCATCGTCTTAGAGCACTCAGCTATATTTCTATTTACTTAGAGTTCATGTAAAACATATTTGAACAACCATAAAACCCATAATAAATACATTTTAAATTAAATCCTACCTTCAGAAGACTCGTCCACAGCAAGCTCGACATCCAATCCACAGGTGTCGTACTGCCTGATGCTCTGTCTGTCATTCTACACACACCACACTGCACGCAGTCTTAAACATTCAACTTCACTTTCAATCGCGATATTTCAAACATCATTCAACAGAAACAACTACAAAACAAAACACTGACGTTCATGTGTCACTGTAAACAACAGAACAAGTGAACAGCGATGACGCCGACATGCATGGCACTCTATGTGTTAACTTGTTCGCACGAAACTTGTTCACATTCGCAAACTTCAAACTAATTAAAAATCAATCATATCTCCTACACAATGATTAAAATAGGCATTTTAACGTGTTATTATGAGTTTATACTTATTTAAATTTAAAGTTTAAACATTTATGATGAATATATGAAGTGATTTTTCAGTACATGTTTATTCAGATATTAAAACTATTATTAAATAATGAAATGATGTTCTTTCGATGCCAGCAACACCAACACTAATAAAACAATGTTTAAACGAGCGTTAAATCATGTAACATTCAATTAATAACTTATTAAATGTCATTACGTTGCGACTAACGAATCTTGTATTGCACAAAATTATTAATTCCTAAATAAAGATGGCTACAAAGACGTATTATATTCATTTATTCATATTAAAATAAAAAAATATATATTGAATATAGGTAAACCAATAATTTTAAGATTTGGTAGTTGGGATCCTCTAGCCATCGCTTTAAAGCACTCAGCTAGCTCGTAGGACAATTTAAAAGACTTTCAGATTATTCGAAACAGTTTAAAATAATTTGAATCCCCTAGCCATCGTCTTAAAGTACTCAGCTATCTTGTAGGACAATTTAAAAGACTTAAAAATAATTCTAAAGAGTTTAAAATAGTTTGAATCCTCTAACCATCGTCTTAAGTACTCAGCTACCTCGCAGGACTAATTAAAATAGTTTCAAATAATTCTAAAAGGTTTAAAATAGTTGGGATCCTCTAGCCATCGTCTTAAAGCACTCAGCTAGCTTGTAAGACAATTTAAAATACTTAAAAATAATTCTATAAGGTTTAAAGTATTTGGGATCCTTTAGCCATCGTCTTCAAGCACTCAGCTACCTTGTAGGACAATTTAAAATAACTTTCAAATTATTTTAAAGTATTTTAAATAATTGGGACTTTCTAGCCATCGTCTTAAAGCACTCAGCTAGCCTGTAAGACAATTTAAAATAACTTTCAAATTATTTTAAAGTACTTTAAATAATTGCGACCCTCTAGCCATCGTCTTAAAGCACTCAGCTACCTTGCAGGACTAATTAAAATAGTTTCAAATAATTCTATAGGGTTTAAAGTATTTGGGATACTATAGCCATCGTCTTCAAGCACTCAGCTACCTTGTAGTACTAATTAAAATAGTTTCAAATAATTCCAAAAGGTTTATAGTAATTGGGATCCTCTAGCCATCGTCTTAAAGCACTCAGCTAGCTTGTAGAACAATTTAAAAGACTTAAAAATAATTCTAAAGAGTTTAAAATAGTTTGAATCCTCTAGCCATCGTCTTAAAGTACTCAGCTACCCTGTAGGACTAATTAAAATAGTTTCAAATAATTCTAGAGGGTTTAATATAGTTGGGATCCTCTAGCCATCGTCTTACAGCACTCAGCTATCTAATAGGACAATTTAAAATAACTTTCAAATTATTTTAAAGGTTTTAAAATAATTGGGACCCTCTGACCATCGTCTTACAGTTCTCAGCTATCTAATAGGACAATTTAAAATAACTTTCAAATGATTCTGGAGGGTTTAAAATAATTGGGATCTTCTAGCCATCGTCTTACAGCACTCAGCTAGCTTGTAAGACAATTTAAAATAACTTTCAAATTATTTTAAATATTTTAAAATAATTGGGACCCTCTAGCCATCGTCTTAAAACACTCAGCCAGCTTGCAGTACACTTAAAAAATATTAAATAATCAGTTAGACTTAGTGCAATTATTATTAAGTTTAATAAAAACAATAAACTATCATTTACGTACAACTCAACATATCTACTATATTTATGAAAAAAATAAATTTACAAATTATCAAATCAACAAATAACTATTTAAATAACAAATTTAACATCATTATTGATATTTATTGATTATGCTAATTGGTGATTATTGGTCGAGATTCATTGTCGTTTGCTGTCATTATTTTCAACGTGGTTACAAGTTAAACAACTGGAATAACCTCTGTATTAAAGTTAGTTGTCACTAATTGAACCAAACTTCCAGACACAGGTCGGTCTTTTCCGGTTGACCAGCTCAGGAAAATCCTGAAAGAAAGTTTGGTTAAAAACCATTTTTTGATAAGAAATAAACATATTTGTTTAGCTGACAGTAGTAAAATGCATTCTAGCTATCGATTTTTGTCAATATTCACTGTTTTAAACAGAAAATAAATAAGTATTGTAATATATTTTGAAACAATTAAAAGAAAAAATATATTTAACAATAATAATGTGATTTAAAAAATAAATTATTGGGTTTTATTTACTTGTTATTTGTTGTTGTGAGGTAAATTTTTGGACAATTTACATTTAAATAATATTTAACAATAATTTAAAGGTAAAACATTAATTTAATCATATTAAATATGCTTCAAACTTGAATAAACTAACTTTGAAAACCCCGCAAAACGTCTAATATGTCCTGGGCAAGCGATAGTATCGCTCGCCGGTAAAACTTTCAGGCAATCTGCGGACTTATAAATTAGATAAAACAAGATTATAAGACTGTATTGATAGACATTAATTTAGTAATTTGAATTAAACTTTACGATTAATAGTTACTGGTAAATTATAATTAAATTATACTTAAAATTAAATAAATATATTATTTGTTCAAACAAATTAAGATTTGACCGCGATTTAAAAAAATCAATGATTTAGTTTGATTGATTTATTTAAAAAGCTGATGTGGACAGCACATGACTTCCTTGTACGCGTATTAAACTATAGATATTTTTTCTAATTGCACATATTTGACATTTAATTTTTTAATTTTTGTTCTAATCCATAGCAAACTTAATTTAAAAAAAATTACTAAAAATATGTAATATTTAAATTTAGATATCTCACTTATACAAAAGGCTAATTTAATAATTGTTATGTGCTAGACACAGAATTTAATTCTCTAAAACTTTTATTTGCAGCATTTATTTCTAAAATCAAAATAATACCATTTTTTTCAAACAAACCAGTTAACAGCTTCATGTAATGTATCACTTCCGGTTAGCCTATTTTAACCAAAATCTATTATGTTATTTCCATTGATATAATAGTCTTATATACCAAATTTGAAAAGTTTTGGATTATATTTGAATATAGTTTTTCATGAAAATCTATTATTCAAGTAAAGTAGCACTTCCGGAAGTTATATAATGACCAAAAAGGGAGGTGCACAACTAGATGTTATAACAGTCCTAAATACCTCAACTTTCTACGGCTTACCGTTTTTGAGTTATGTGAGATACATACGTACGTACAGACGTCACGACGAAATTTGTCAAAATGGATTCAGGGATGCTCAAAATGCATATTTCCGCTGAAATCTCAAAACCGAAAATTTCCGCGATTACAATACTTCCTTTACTTCGTACAAGCAAGTTAATGTGATGTAAATTTTTGGACAAAACAAGATTTAAATAATATTTAACAATAAATTAAAGGTTAAACATTAATTTAATCATATTAAATATGCTTCAAATTTGAATAAACTAACTTTTTAAAACCCCGCAAAACGTCTAATAATTCCTGGGCAAGCGATAGTATCGCTCGCTGGTAAAACTTTCAATCAACCTGCGGACTTGAAAATTAAAATGAAACAAGATTGTAAAGCTGTATTCACAAACATCAAATTAGTAATTTGAATTAGCAGTCTTTGTCTTAAAGAGTGCCATCGATTTGTCGGTTATGGGAATCGAACCTGGGTCCTCAAATTTTTCAATAATAATAATTATAATATTGTCCGTCAGTACGGTTGTGTGGATAGCAATATGGAATTCGAATCCGGAGATCCCGAGTTCAAATCTCGCTCAAGCTAAAAAAAATTATATAAAAACTACCACACCGCGGCTCGGTGAGTGCGGACCCTGTACTGTAATTGGGATTAAGTTCCTGTTGTACAGCGTAATATAAATAAATAAATAATAACTGAGAATGCATTTTAAATCAATCAACTTTTAACAAAATTAAAACAATTTTTCTTACTCAGCCACAAACTCCAAAGGTGTCCAAGTAGAAAAATCAGCCTTCGGCATCCACTGTCTATTCATAGGGGTGTCCAAAGTTACCGGCAAAATAGCAACCACAGTGGACTCATCTGGCAGTCCGCCATCTTTTTGCCCTAAGCTTTTAGTTAAATGGTGCACAGCGCTTTTGGCCATCCCGTAACCGATCATACCAGGAGTCGGTTCTAAAGCTGCTTTAGCGCCCGTTAAAGTTAGTAAACCGCCGGTTTTCAAATGAGATGCTGCTAGGGATGATGATATTAAACTGCTCCAGACACTCTGGCGCCACATCAAGTCAGAGTTCTTGATTAAATCTGGATAAATAAATAAATATATCATTACATATTGTACCTATTACTGGGTGTGGCATTTTGTCATAATAAATCTGGGTAGTTTATACCCGTAAAATGCGATTAGCACCATATATGTATTAGTAATATATTGCTGACACTGGGTCCAAAAGCGAAAAAGGGAAAGAGAGTAAGATATATGCTATTTTATCTTTGTTCATACTTGCTTCAAAATGCGCATGCCCGTAATACTGGAGTAAGATTGGCTGACGTCAATTTCTAGCATGTTCAAATCTAGCGCCATATTTTAAATTTGTTGAAAATATTTTATCAATTGAAGGTCATGTCGATTAATATAGCAGTACATATTAAATTATTGATTCATATTTTTTCCATAAGTTATATATTGCCTTGTTTTTAGGAAAATTGTGAACAAAATCATTCACATGTAAATAAAAATATTTAACATTCCGATTATTAAATCATTTAACCATCTGAACTAACTTGAGGAGATTTTGAAAAACACGAATAACAACTGACTGGCATAATAATAACGAAGAAGATAGTCACAAACAAATGTAGCAAACAGACTAATTCAAATTCACACAAGCGGTGACTAAGAGAGCTCAACATATTTGCAATGTCTCTCCCACTTCGTTGTTAGCCAATAGTATTCTAGTATTACGGGCATGCGCATTTTGAAGTAAGTATGAACAAAGATAAGATAGCATATATCTCACTCTCTTTCCTTTTTCGTTTAGATAACATTGCTGGTATACGGCATCAGCAATATATTACTAGTATATATATATATGATTAGCACTCGTTAAAATACTTGCATAAAATTCCATAATTTGTGTTGTTTTTTTTTTGTTTTAAGAAAATTTTTAAACAAAACTATATTTAAATAATAATTTAAAGGTAAATCATTAATTTAACCATATTAAATATGTACCAAATTAGAATAAACTAACATTGAATACTCCGCAGAACAACTAGAATTTACTGGGCGAGCGATACTATCGCTTGCCGGTAAAACTTTCAGTCAATCTGCGGACTTATAAATATAAATAAATATATCATCACGCCTTTTACCCATTACTGGGTGTGGCACTCTGCCTAAGCAGATCTCGGTAAGTGATATATTTTGTCGCGTGAAGTGCGGTTACTAGCCGTCAAGTCACGGCCCTCAAAGATATTAGTGGAGAGGGAGCCACAGGGGTAGATTTTTAAATTGGTGAAAATTTTTTTGTCGGCTGTGGGGATCGAACCAGGGTTCTCTTATAAATGAAGGTCAATTATGAGAATTTAACGATTTTAAAACAATAATAAGTATGAAATGGGTATTCCATGCGAGTTGTACCCTATACTTTTTCTACGGCCACGATATTATAGCCCTATTAATGTATTTTTCAATAATAAAGATGTCCCAATTTCAATATTCCAGAATGACATTTCAAAGTTAGTATCCTAGCAACTAGCAGTAACAACAAAACAAATATTACATAAAATAATACCTGAAATAGATGTTCGACATCAACAACTATTAGCGTGGACAATCAAAACTACTTCAATCATAACCTTCAAACTTCATGTTCACCGGAAATCATTTTTAATCATTGTAATTAATAATAATAAATAACTAAATTTCAATAGATATGTCTGTTTATAATATGAAAAGGTTGATATTGTTTGATGAACATAATTGCCAAAACGAGCGAAGCTAGTTTTGCAAATTATGTGAGTCAAACAATATCAACCTTTTCATAACTGGTTACGTAAATAACTATTTCTAAATGATAAAGTAGATAATATATATGAGCCCCACTGTTTGAGATTCACATTTTTTTTACGTCTAACGTCATAAAATTTGTAAAAAAATATTAGGGCTTATTGAATATCAACTTTCTAAAAACGTAAATAATTATTTCAAATACTCGCTTAAAAATGATAATTATAATAATCTGGAAAATCCTAAATACAACCTTAAAAAACCCATACAAAAATAACAAATGACTAATAAATTTCACGAAGCAATGTTCCTAGAAAGCAGTACCAACTGTAAAAATTACCACATTTATATTTCGGTGCGTTTTTTTACCTTTTTTGGCGTTTCCGCCGGCCCAGCCGCCAGCCACGCAAATGACGGCGTCAAGTTTATCGCCCTTCAGTGCATTTGATATTGTCGAGAGGACCTTAGTTTCCTAAGAGTGGTTCACAATAAAATTAAAGGTATTCATGTTATTAGAATTGTTTGATTGAGTGTGTATAATGGTGTGTTAGTGCCTATTATAAATATGAGGTTTAAATAGTTGTAATTAATTATTGTATCACAGAATTTAAATATAATTAAATTGATAGTTATGTTTAATTGATATTGATGTATAAAATTATTTGCAGGACTTTTTGGCAAGCTGGCAGTTTTATAAATGATTTTCAGGAATTCATGGAAAGCTGACAATTTTATAAATGATGTGCAAGACATTCTGGAAAGGAATTCATGGAAAACTAACAATTTTATGATTTTTTTGCAGGAATTCATGGAAAGCTGACCATGTTAGAAATGATTTCCAGGAATTCATGGAAAACTGACAATGATGTGCAAGACTTTCTGGCAAACTGGCAGTACTATAAATGTTTTGCAGGAATTCATGGAAAGCTGACAATGTTATAAATGATGTGCATGACTTTCTGGAAAACTGACAATTTAATAAATCATTTGTACATGGAAAAATCACAATTTGATAAAAGATTTGCAGGAATTCATGGAAAAAAGACAGCTTTAAAAATGATTTGCAAGACTTTCTGACAGTTTTATAAATGTTTTGCAGGAATTCATGAAAAACTGATATTTTTAAAGGTTATGCAGGAATTCATGGAAAGCTGACAATGTTATAAATGATGTGCAAGACTTTCTGGAAAGCTGACAATTTGATAAATTTTTGCAGGATTTCATGGAAAGTTGATATTTATAAATGATTTGAAGGAATTCATGGAAAGCTGACAATTTTATAAATTATTTGTAGAAATACATGGAAAAATAACAGTTTTAAAAATGATTTGCAGGACTTTCTGACAAGCTGACAGTTTTATAAATTATTTGCAGGAATTTATAGAAACATGACAATTTTATAAATGATTTGCAGGAATTCATGGAAAGTTGACAAACTTTTAAATGATTTGCAGGAATTTCCGGAAAGCTGACAGTTTTCATAAATGACTCAGGAATTTCTGGAAAACTCTCAGCTTTAAAAATAATTTGCATGCATTTCTGGATAGCTCAGTTTTAAAAACATTTGCAGGATTTTATTTATAGAAAACAGGCAGTAATATAAATGGTTTGCAGGACTTTCTGGGAAGCTGACAGTTTTATAAATGATTTTCAGGACTTTCTAAGAAGTTGACCGTTTTATAAATACTTTGCAGGAATTAATGAAGAAATAACTGTTATAATTCCGCAGGAATTTATAGAGTTGACAATTTCATAAATGATTTGCAGCACTTTTTATGAAACTGACAATTTTAATAATAATTTGCAGGACTTTCTCAAAAACAGACAATTTTATAAATGATTTTCTTATCTTTTTGGCAAGACAATTGCCTTAAAAAATATTTAGGGATATTTTTGGAAAAACAACAGCCCTAAACATGATTTAGAGGACTTTTTAATAAAATAATTTGCAGAACTTTTTAAAAGAATAAACGATGGACGTCCAAGGAACAGATGAATGATGATGAATGATTGCGCGAACAGCTTACAAATACTTAAATAAATATAATTTCTAGTTTATTACGCGAATAATTAATTTAAAAAATGTCCTTGATTGCAAAACAATCGTAAAGGTGTAACAACGTCGAAGTGAAAGTTGTATTACAGCACAAAATTTTGTAACATATCTAAAAAAATTGTAACACACCACACATTTAATCAATTAACAATTATTTAAATATAATTAATCCAGTTTTTCATTTTGTTTTAACACTACACTAATATATAAAAGTATTGATTCATACCTGTTGCTCCAATGTTTCATCTTTTTCAACTAAAATATTCAAATCAGCTTCTGTATTGTTATTCATATCAATAGACCCAACCCACTAGAAAAACAACAATTTTAATTGTTATTTTGACACTTATTCTAAAATAATTACCCAATTTTTTGACTTAAAATGTGACACACACTTTGCTCCTAAAGCACCACGTCCACCGTAAATTATTACACGTCCTACCGACATTTTAAGGTAAGTTTAAAAGTAATTTACTGACTTAGAAGTGTCTACTTCAACGGCAAGTAACTGACTGATTGACAACTTGAACAAGTAAAATAGATTGTAGTAAGAAATGTTATCGTGGCTTGTGGTTGAAGAAAGTACCGGTTCTTTCAACCTTGACAGCTAGTGGTGCCAATAGTGTAGATAAAAAAATCCCTAGGTTTTGGAAACGTCGTATAAGAATGATTCCCTAGATGTTTAATACTAATTGTTTATAACCACGGTTACAATGGTCAATTTGATTGAATTGTGTTACGGTTATTATGGTCGTTTGTCATTCATATTGCTTGTTTTAAAATTATAGAGTGGACATGTTAACTAGCGCCTCTGGCGAGATATGTTGTAACTAACATAACCTAACCTAATAATATTACGTAAATAAAATATGCAATTTTATTAAATGTGTTTGATTTTCTCGTATAAACTTCAATTTTAAAAGAGTTTTACTTTAATTTTCAGATATTTTAAGGTTGTTTAACTTAAATTTTCAAATATAAAAGTTGTTTTTGTAATTTGACAGCCACGTTCATACAATTGAAAATATCTGATGTGGACACCACATGACTTCCTTGTACCCGTATTAAACTATAGATATTTTTTTAATTGCACATATTTCACATTAAATCTTTTATTTTTTGTTCTAATCCATAGCAAACTTAATTTTTTTTAAAATCAAAAAATATATAATATTTAAATTTAGATATCTCGTTTATGCAAAAAGCTAATTTAAAAATTCTTAATGTGCTAGACGCAGAATTTAATTCTCTAAAACTTTTATTTGCAGCATTTATTTCTAAAATTAAAATAATACCATTTTTTTCAAGGAAAACTGTTAGCAGCTTCATGTAATGTGTCACTTCCGGTTAGTCTATTTTAACCAAAATCTATTATGTTATTTCCATTGATATAGTAGTCTTATATACCAAATTTGGAAAGTTTTAAATTATATTTGAATATAGTTTTTCATGAAAATCTATTATAGGCTTCAAGTAAAGTACCACTTCACTTAAAGTGGCGTTTCGATAGTCTACGAAAGAGCTTTTGAAGAACTTCACAGTTACTACTATATTACTATATACTTCATATTATTAAGTAATATACCAAAAGATAGCTAAAAATTTGCTGATTGTTTTCATATAATTGAATTCACTCTAACTGTGTTGGGAAAAAAATATGTGAGCCAAAACATAAAATGATGCAAAAATGTGTTATTTAAAATTTGAAGCCCTTATTTACTCCAAACTTTTCATGAAAACCTAGCGAATTGCTTATAGTTTGATTATTTTCAAGTGTGAACTAAATCCTTTGTTTATATTTTCTTAAAACTGTGAAGTTTTGAAGAATTCAGACGATTTGCTTTGATTTATCACACGAAATAGTTCAACGCTTTTGTAACAGATGGCGCTGATGGTAATCTAAAATAAACAAAGAAGGCTTTATATGTCGTTACATTAGTTAGAACGATATAGTGTGAATCTTATTCCATCTCATTTGTACTAAGCATCAGTGTTGCCAGACCTAGGGAAAATGGTCTAGATCTAGGGATATTAAGGTTCATCTAGGGAGAAAGGGAATTTAATAAAAAATTATATAAATCTTGGGCGTTTTCAAAAATTATTTACAATAAATATAAAAGTAAAAAATACATTTCAAAAATTGTTTACAATAAAGATAAAAGGAAAAAGTTTGTAAGTTTGTATTGTTACTACAATAATGCTCCCTAATTTAACCGAATTTAATAATTTAGATGTTCAGGAATTTTGTTCAAAAATTGTATAATTAAAATTGGGGGACAATTATTTTACATGTCCTCTTTTGTCTGATTTAATATTAAATTTATGTACACTCTTGTGCAACTGTTGAACGTATTTAATTAATTTAAATATAACAAAAATTATTGTTGTTTCGTATGTTTTGTTATGGTATTAGTCCATAGAAGAGAGTGTAGTTTTGCTGTAGCTATTCGTCCTTTATTTATTTTATTTCTGATGTCTGTGTCGTCTCTTCCATCCGAAGTAAGTTTTACTCGTATGTAACTATAGCTATCTGTTTCTTTTATCCATCCATTTTCTATGGGTAAATCGCGTATTTCGAAAAAGGTGTATTTTCATATTTTACATTGAATTATATAATACAAGAAAATTGCTTATCTTGTGAAAATAATCTCTCTAAAATTTTAAACATTATAATTTCAACAACCTCAAATATATTGCTTAATAATTATACTACAGCTAGAGATTATAAAATGTCAAATTCTAAATATATTAAAAAACGGAAATTAAAAATATGATTGTAAAAAGTTTAAATGATTATAAACACGGTTAAAAAAATGTTATTATTCGTAAATATGTAAGTAAAGTAATAGTTATTTACGATATAAGTATCGTAATATTATATTACAAAACGGGATGGGAAAACTCATTAAGTTTCGTATTAATACATTACGATACGAATACATACATTTATTAAAGAAGCAAATAATGATCAATTTATAATGACAGCACTAAATTCATAAAATTCATTTAAAAATAATTATTCATTCTGTAGGTATCTCTAATTGTTGGTGTTTTCGGTGCTTGTCGGAGAGAAGAATTAATGAAATTAAGATTGTGTGACATTTAAGATAAACAATTGATATTTCAACGATATTTAAGTAAATTTTGTGATTTTATACCTACTTATGTTTATAATAACGTGTTTGTAACAGTTGTGTAACAATAAATATAATATAAACTGTACTACGCTCAATATTCATTCATTCGAAACCTAAGCATTATTATAAATGATACCTAACATACATATATCGCTTCATAACTGCACGCAACTTGATAGTTGATAGTTTACGTAGACCGTGTGACGTCATTACAAGCGTTAATGTCAAATATTGGTAAGGAGGCTATGGCTCTATTTATTTGACTCACAGTACACATGTACGCGATGCCGCGCTTTGAAAAGTACGAGTGGCGCCGACAGAGAGCATACAGCGGATGTAATCATAAGCTTCGTTGATAAACTTTCTGCAGTTTTAACGATGGCGACGGAGAAAAAGACAATAAGTGAAAATTGACAAATATTATTTGATTTTACTTATATTTTATGTTTTTAATTAGATGTTTTTGGGCTACCAAATGTTAGGCGACAGCAATATGGTGCGCTTTATTGCTAAAATAAAAAATATTAAGCATGTGCCGAAGAATAGTAAGTATAAAGTTATAAACTGTAAGATTTACTATTGGTACTAATTAATTTCCTCTTCTTTTGTAATATAAACAATGTTTAAATTTTACAAAACTTGCATGATCATTATATTAAAATTACACTGTTGCTGAAAAATTAGTTTGATTGCAACACGTAAATACTTATTAGAGGGAAATAACACAATATGTATAAAATATATTTTCAGGAGGACAAAATGCATTAGTGAACAGTAGGCAATTGTGTAGAAGAATGAGAACAGCAGGGACAGAACACAAGATTATTATTCTTATTGGGACAAATGATCTAAGAAATGTCAGAATTCATATGCATATTTTAACTTTACATATATAATAAAGACAGAATTTGTTTATAAATTTATGTACGTATTTTTAATTTTGCATCGACGAGGTATATTTGTTCTGTTTTATGTTATCATTCATCTTATAATCTGTAAAAAATATAAATAAATTCCTACTTTCTTTTGTGAAATATTTAAGGTTAGAATAAGAATTGTTGTCTATAAACGTTAAATTAAAACTTTGATAAAAATATCGGTTTTTAAAACAAATAATCCATTTCAATATTCCTAACCATACTGTTCTACTAATCTGCTCTGCTACAATTGATCAAATGTTTGTAGTAAAACCTGATGTATTGTACTAATAACTTTGAATATTAGTGTAATATAATACGAAAAATAAAATAGATATATGTCAAACCACAAATTCTGAAATACTCATTCATAACATGTATATATCTATATTGTGAAATATATCATTATGAATGACAGCTGTCAATCTAGATGTTCATTTTTGCACTGAGTGTACGACAAAGCACACATCAAGTGTGTAAAATGAGCAACAAATTCAAATTTCAAAAAAATATTTTATATACTTATTCTCATCTAAATGAAGGAACAAGTAGTGCAGAATAATCTCACAACATTCTACTTTTTGATATGTATAATAAAAATAATGTGAAATTTCTATAAAACAAACAAATTTGAATTGAATGCAACAGGTCAAGATATCAAAATTTCGAGGCTGAATTTCTCAAAAATGCCGAGTAGGATTTTGTTTAAAAAATTCTGTATATTTAAGAACATAGTTTTCTATAACACATAATTTTTGTAGCCAATTTAAATTTGTTACGTTTGAAAAAAAAACCAAAAATATCCGAAAAAGCCTGCTTTTGAGCGTTTTTTCGCATGTTTATTTTTTTTTCTCAAAAGTTACAAATTCAAATTGGATAAAAATTTTATATGTTATAGAGGACCATATTCTTAAATATTTAAAGAAAATCGTACTCGGCATTTTTGAGAAATTCAAGTCCATTTTTGAACCGTTTTCTATCAATTATTTGTACATAAATTTAATAATATGTATATTATTTCAACACCTTGAAGTATTGGCTTTAAAATTATGTATAATTCATCGTAAGTTTCATTCATAAAAACAAAGATATCTTATTTGAAAGAGATCAAGTCAGATCAAGTGTTCTGCAGCTAACTTAAGATTTAATTAAGCGGATGCTTCACCTTAAATGGAGCTTAATTGCATTTTATAACTTACCTTATTTAGAAAATCATAAAAAAATAAAAACACACACAACAAAAATACTGGGAAAGAAAACACCAAAATGGTACAAAAACACAACAAAAATACTGAAAAAAACACACCAAAATAGTAAAAAAACACAACAAAAATACCGGAAAAAACAACCTAAATTGGTAAAAGAAACCCACAACAAAAATACTGAAAAAAATCTGATGTAGACAGCACATGACTTCCTAGTACGCGTATTAAACTATAGATATTTTTTTAATTGCACATATTTGACATTAAATCTTTTATTTTTTGTTCTAATCCATAGCAAACTTAATTACAAAAAACAAGCAATATATAATTTTTAAATTTAGATATCTCGCTTATACAAAAGGCTAATTTAATACTTCTTAATGTGCTGGACGCAGAATTTAATTCTCTAAAACTTTTATTTGCAGTATTTATTTCTAAAATCAGAATAATTCCATTTTTTTCAAGGAAAACTGTTAGCAGCTTCATGTAATGTATCACTTCCGGTTAGTCCATTTTAACCAAAATCTATTATGTTATTTCCATTGATATAGTAGTCTTATATACCAAATTTGAATAGTTTTGGATTATATTTGAATATAGTTTTTCATGAAAATCTATAATTCAAGTAAAGTAGCACTTCCGGAAGTTATATAATGACCAAAGAGGTGCACAACTAGATGTTATAACAGTCCTAAATACCTCAACTTTCTACGGCTTACCGTTCTTGAGTTATACGAGATATATACGTACGTACAGACGTCACGACGAAATTAGTCAAAATAGATTCAGAGATGCTCAAAATGCGTATTTCCGCTGAAATCTCAAAACCGAAAATTTTCGTGATTACAATACTTCGTTTACTTCGTACAAGCAAGTAAGAAACTCCAAAATAGAAAAACACAACAAAAATACTGAAAAAAAAAACAAACTAAAATGGTAAACAAACACACAACAAAAATTCTGATAAAAAAAACACACCAAAATGATAAAAAACGTAGGGTACATAATTTTTATTGAACATACACAAAAACATCGTATTCAAATATCAACAACTCGTGTTCTTTTGTCGTAACTTACTCCTTACAACCATAATTATTTTTTCTGTATATTCTATAACCTATACCTAAAAATAATAAATTGAAAGTGAATTAACAAGTAATAATAATAATAAGAATTGATCAAAATAATAATAAAAAAAGATGTATATTCCTGTATTAGTTTAAATTACTGTAAACTAAAAATTACAAAATTATTTCCTTGTTGAAAATAGTGAAGCTGTCAAAAACAAGTAATACCAACTTAAATATTACTCTTGTAGCCAACTGAACAAAACAAAAATTCCTAGAATTCCACACTATTTTCACAGAAAATTATTTTAAAAAAAATCAAGTTACAGGAAATGGAAGTATGTAGTTTATAGTGCAAATTTTATTATGTAGTAATTTTAATTTCAGGGCGTTGTTGGTATTAGTGACATTTAACGTCTGCGGTTGGCTACCTGCCAGGATCCGTCCTCCTCAGTGGCTGATGAGTCGCGAGCTAAAATTGTTTAGCGATTAAATTGATGGGTAAAGGAGGTAAAAGACTCGGGGTCAAACCCACTTTTTTTAATGTGTTTAGTTTTTTTTCTGATAATTTTGAGGGTTTGTTAAATTTTGTTTAGACTTTTTTGAGAAGATGTTGGACTTATATAAATGAGTTCAAGGACTTTTTAAAGATTGATGTTTTATAAATGATTTGTGGGACTTTTTGAGGAAGATGACAGTCTTATAAATGATTTGAAGGACTTTTGGAAAGATATTTTGGACTTTTTAGAAAGATGAGGACTTTAAAAAATGTTTTGAAAGGACTTTTTGGGAAGAGAACAGTTTTATAAATAATTTGAGGAACTTTTTGAGAAGATGACTGTCTTGTGAATAATTTGAGGGATAGTTTGAGGAAGATAACACTCTTATAAATAATTTGAGGGACTTTTGGAAAGATTTCTTTGGACTTTTTAAGAATATAAGTGCTTTAAAAATGATTTGGAAGGACTTTATGGGAGGATGACTGTCTTATAAATGATTTGTGGGACTTTTTGAGGAAGATGACAATATAATTTATTTGAGAGAATTTTTTGGCGTATGGCAATCTTATAAATGATTTGGAGGCCTTTTTGGGAAGATGTTTGTCTTGTAAATAATTTGAGGGACTTTTTGGAATGATGAAGATCTTAAAATTGATTTGGGGGACTTTTGGAAATATTTTTGGGAGTTTTTAAGAAGATGAGAGCTTTAAAAATTATTTCAAGGAGTATTTGGGAAGATTACAGTTTTATAAATAATTTGAAGGATATTTTGAGGAAGATGACAGTCTCATAATTGATTTGAGGAAGGTTTTTGGCAAATGGCAATCTTATAAATGATTTGGGGGGGCCTTTTTGAGCAGATGTTTGTCTTGTAAATAATTTTAAGGACTTTTAGCGATGATGATGATATTAAAATTAATTTGAGGTATCTTGGAAAGATTTTTGGGACATTTTAGGAAGATGAGGGCTTTAAAAATTATTTGAGGGACCTTTTGGGAAAATGCTAATCTTATAAATAATTTGAGGGAGTTTTTCGGAAGATGACAATCTTATAAATGATTTGAAGGACATTTTGAGGAAGATGACAGTCTTATAAATGATTTGAAGGACTTTTTTTGGCAAATGACAGTTTTATGAATAAATTGGGGACTTTTTGGGAAGATGACACTCTTATAACTGATTTGAGGAAATTTTTGGGAAGATGACAATCTTATAAATAATTTGAGGAACTTTTTGGGAAGATGCTTGTCTTAGAAATGATTTAAGGGACTTTGCGGACACATGATTGTCTTTTAAACTACGTGAGGAACTTTTAAAGAAGATTTTAAACTACTTCTCGTTAAACTGTCATTTAAAAAATATAGCAATCGTTATTAAAATAGTTTTAATTTAAACATAATTACATTTAATTTTGTAATTTTCGAGCTAGCTAGTGGGTCTGACAACTCCGAATTTAAATTAAACTAAACAAATATCACATTTTTCATTCATCCCACTTACGTTTATCAGTTCTGGCAACTGCAGGACGCCGTTCTTCCCTCTCACGTCCTGGTTCCCCTCGACGAGGTCCATCTTCACGACGAGGACCCTCTTCACGTCTTGGAGCATCGTCTCCACGACGTGGGGCAGCGTCTTTGCTACGCCAACCGCCTCCTGAAGACTCTTCTTTAGGAGGGCCGCGGACTGGCGGAGCCCGACGCATTCTGAGAAACCAGATAAAAAAATATTGAGACTGGAGATTGGTATGGCTTTATGTTGGGTTTGGAAAGGTTTTAGTGGTTTGTTTAATGGTTTAAGTACTGTGGGTCTGTCTGTATTGAAACAGAAATTTTGAATTTCCCGCGTAAAGTTTGAGCCTAAATTGCGGCAAACCGCGGTACTTTATATTTTAACCATTTGATTAAAGATTTATTTCATATAGTATTTATTGGTTATAAAATTTGGACGTTGTTTTAAAATTTGTAATATATTATTAAATAAATAAATATATCATCACGCCTTTTACCCATTACTGGGTGTGGCACTCTGCCTAAGCAGATAAGTGATATATTTCTTCGCGTGAAATGCGGTTAAGATATTAGTGGTGGGGGAGCAACAGGAGTAATTTAATTTAGTGAAAATTTTATTATTGAACGGATATTTCAAGAAAATGACAATTAGAAAATTATTTGAGGGTGTTTTATAAAAATAATTGGAAACTTTTTGGAAAACGACTGTGTATTAAACTATTTTAAAAACTTTTACAGATAATTTGGAAACCAAAATGTCTTAAAAATCAGTTTCAGGGCCAAAAAAACAGCTATTTAGGTAAATTAGAAAATTTTTCAAAGACAACCGTTTTAATAGTTATTTACGTAATCAGTTATGAAAAGGTTGATATTGTTTGACGAACATATTTGCCAATACGAGCGAAGAAAGTTTTTCAAATTATGTGAATTAAACAATATCACATTTTCATAACGTATTTTATCTAATTCCGCTAAAATAATGTTTAAAATACATAAAATTCTAGGTTTATGACAGCTCAGTATATTTCAAAATTACCAAAGCGTTGCCGTGATAATAAATAAATAAAATGTTTAAATGTAAAGCTTATGTCATCATTGAAAATGAGTTCTGAATCCGAGACAGACCTTCCTTCTGATATCGAAGAATCTGCTAATTTGCCCGTCAACTGTTTCATAACAGAAACATTATTCAATGTATATAAATCCTAAACATTTTAATAAATAGTTTTTTCCGTTATTTGCATTTTGACAAAGTTCAAACTGTCAACATTCATTACGTAACTAGTTATGTAAAGAATTCTTTACATAACTCTTGAATGACAGTTTTGAACAAATTGACATTTCATAACTTCAAAAATACATGTAAAACACGACTTTTCATAACGGCATTAGGTAAATATATCATTACTGGGTGTGGCACTCTGTCGCAGCAGATCTCTGTACGTGATATATTTATGCGCGTGAAGTGCCGTCAAATCACGACCCCCAAAGATGTTAGTATAGGGTTAGTTTTAATGTAGTGAAAATTGTTTGTCGGCTGTGGGGATCGAACCCAAGTTCTCAAATTCACTGGACGACTATTTCAACTGTCCTAAAAATAATTTAAAGGACGTTTTGAGAAAAATTGGGAATTATTTGTAAAATATTTGAATTATATTTCCTGGATTCAAGTTCCAACGAGTCGCCCTATGGATCTTGAGAACCCTGGTTCAATCCCCACAGCCGATAAACAATTTTCACCAAATTAAATCTACCCCTGTGGCTTCCCCTGCACTAATATCTTTGGGGGCCGTGATTTGACGGCTAAACATGCGCATAAATATATCACTGCCACACCCAGTAATACGTAAAAGGCGTGATGATATATTTATTTATTTATAAATGTAAAACTAACTAACCTCTCTTCATCATCCGCTCCTCCAGTAACCTTCGATCTCCAACTACTCCCTCTGTCCTCCCTGCCACCACCAAACCTATCCCCAAACCTTTCTCCACCCCTACCGCCTCTCTCATCCCTATCCCTCCCACCAGGTCCTGGCCTATCATCCCTGCCGCTCCTTTCATCTCTATCTCGGCCACCAGGTCGTTCTTCTCTGCCAATGCCTCTGTCTTCACGTCCGCCACGTTCCTCGCGGGGTGGTCGGTCGTCACGACGCTCGTCTCGATCGATGCGGCGCTCTTGGCGATCCTCGCGACGTTCTTCTCGGTCGTAGCGACGCTCGGGACGGTCGTCAGTGCGGTCAGCAGATCGCCAAGTGTCTGGTTTTGGGTCGGATTCGCGGAGGCGAGCTAAAAAGGTGAAAAAGTGTGGTGGGTGAAACAAGAAGTACTTTTTTTTTGGTTGAAAATGACAATTTGATGGAAATTTATATTTTTTTCCAAGAAAATGATAGAAGTTTTGACAAGATTATTCTTTTAAACAAGATTTGAGGGATGTTTTTGAAAAGACAACAATCTTAAAAATGATTTCGGAGGCTATTAGAAAGTAAAAAATTAATATGATCTGAAATTGCAGAGCATATCACCTCCTACAACCTACACTATTTTTAAAAGGTAAGTTTTAGCAAAATATAGCTGCACTTCAAATATTAAGAAACTCGGTAAAGCAGTTCTTGAGATATCTCGCCTCCATTTTGTTTCAAGATGGCGCACCAAAATAATTTATAGCCTATATTATAGTACCACCTTAGATTGAACTACCCAAAAAATTTCATAAAAATAGATCCCCCATTCTTGGGTAATACGTACTTTTAAATAAGTTACTTGAAATTTACTTGAAAGATATCTCGCCGCCATTTTGTTTCAAGATCGCGCACAAAAATAATTTATACTCTATATTATAGTACCACTTTAGACTATACTACCCAGAAAATTTCATAAAAATGCGGACACCCATTTTTGAGTAATGCTTAATTTTAATAATGTTACGCGAAATTAAATTAAAGATATCTCGCCGCCATTTTATTTCAAGATAGCACACGAAAATTATTTATACCATATATTGTAGTATCACCTTAGATTGTACAGTACTACCCAGAAAATTTCATAAAAATACGGACACCCATTCTTGGGCAATACATACTTTTAAATAAGTTGCGCAAAATTTATTTACATATATCTAGCCGTCATTTTGTTTCAAGATGGCGCACGAAAATAATTTATACCCTACATTTTAGAGAACCACCTTAGATTGTACTACTCAATTTTTTCTAAACATCGGTTCACCCGTTCTTGGGTAATACGTAATTTTTAAATGAGTTGCGTGAATTTACTTAAAATATATCTCGCCGCCATTTTGTTTCAAGATGGTGCACCAAAATAATTTATACCTTATATTGTAGTACCACCTTAGATCGTAATACCCAGAAAATTTCATAACAATAAGTCCACCCATTTTTGGGTAAAGAGCATCTTTTAATTATTTGTATTAAGTCCGCAGATTTCAAGTATAATATGACGGTAATTGAACCGTCGATTGCCGATAAAAATTATACAAATTTGCGGGGTTTTCAAAGTTGAATAAAACGCTAAATTTGTAACAAATTGACACAAAAAATGGAAAAATAAATTAAGCAACATAATTTCAAGAAGATAAATGAAGAAAATGACTTACTGCCTCTCCAAGCTTCAACCTTCTTCGGCGGTTCATCAACAACTGCAGGTGCAGCAGTTCCAGCTTTCCTCCAAGACGATCTTTCTTCTTTCTCTTCCCGTGGTTTCTCTCCTGCGTCTTTTCGTTCTCTTTCACCACCACCACGTGGTTCTCGCTCCGCTCTTTCCGGTCGTTCGCTTCCGGCTCGTTCAGGTCGACTTCCTCCGCCGCCGCCAGGACCGTCGCGACGCCAAGAGCTGGTTTGTTCTCGGGTTTGTTCGCGATCTTCTTGAAGACGACGTTCGATTTCTTCTTCACGTTGACGTTGTTTTGCTGCTACACGTTCCATCATTGCGAGGTGGTCTCTGATGAAGAAATTTAAGAGTTTTGAGAGAGGTCTTGGAAATGATTTAAGAGACTTTTTGGCAAAAAAAGCTGTCTAGAAATTAATTGGGAGGGACTTTTTGGGAAGATGACTGCTTTATAAATAATTTGAGGGACTTATTGAGAAGATGATTCTTTTGAAACTAATTTGAGGGACTTTTTGGTAAAATTATTGCCTTAAAAATGTTTTTAGGGTCTTTTTGGCAAGATTACTGTTTGGTAAATGATTTGAGGGACTTTTATGAAATCATTTTGGAAGATGTTTGTCTTGAAATTAATTTGAGAGACTTTTTGGATTATTATTATTGTCTTAACTAATATGAAGGGCATTTTGGGAACATGATTAAAATTGATTTAAAGGATTTCTTGTAAAGTTGATTGTTTTGAAATTAATTTGAGGGGCTTTTTGAGTCAATGATTATCTTGAAATGAATTTGAGAGACTTTTTTGAGAAGATAATTGTCTTGAAACTAATTTAAGAGACTATTTGGAAAGATTACTGTCTGGAAAATGATTTGAGGGACTTCTAAGAGATTATTTTAGACTTTTTTGAAAGATGTTGGTCTTGAAACTAATTTGGGAAACTTTTTTGGGACGATGATTGAATTTAAATTAATTTAAGAGACTTTTTGGAAGGATTACTGCCTAGAAAATGATTTTGAGGAACTTTTAAGAAATGATTTTAGACTTTTTTGGAAGATGTTTGTCTTGAAACTAATTGGAGAAACTTTTTTGAGACGACGAATGTCTTGAAACTAATTTGAGGGACTTTTTGGGGAAAGCAATTCTCTTGAAATTAATTTAAGAGAATTTTTGGAAAGATTTGACGGCCTTTTAGTAAATTATTTTAGACTTTTTTGAAAGATGTTTGTCTTGAAACTAATGCGAGAAACTCTTTTGGAACGATGATTGACTTGAAATTAATTTGAGGGACCTTTTGAGAAGATTCCTGTCTGGAAAATGATTTAACGGACTTTTAGAAAACGATTTTAGACTTTTTTCGAAGATGTTTGCCTTGAAACTAATTTGAGAACCTTTTTTGGGACGATGATTGAATTGAAATTAATTTGAGGAACTTTTTGGGGAAAGTAATTGCCTTAAAACTAAATTAAATGACTTTTTGGAAAGATTACTGTCCGGAAAATGATTTGACGGACTTTTAGGAGATTATTTTAGACTTTTTTTGGAAGATGTTTGTCTTGAAACTAATTTGAGATACTTTTTGAGACGACGAATGTCTTGAAACTAATTTGAGAGACTTTTTGGGGAAAGCAAATGTCTTGAAACTAATTTAAGAAACTTTTTGGAAAGATTCCTGTCTGGAAAATGATTTGACGAACTTTTAGGAAATTATTTTAGACTTTTTTTGAAGATGTTTGTCTTGAAACTAATTTGAGAGACTTTTGAATTATTATTATTATTGAAACTGATATGAAGGAACAACAAAGACAAAATTAATTGTCATCCAACACTTGGTGAAACAAGGTTTAATAAAAATATAAAGTAAACACTTGGCTATGTTTCACAAAATTCAGCCTCCAAGTCACCTTATGAGGGCATCGTTAGAGATCTTATTCTCTGCTGGCACAGTTCTTCGTCACCAGCTTCTTCACATGAACTTTGTTCTAGGTGAAGAAGTGAGTTATACCATACTGATGAGCTCTAATAAGAGCGAAACGCGTCTATGGTTACTAACTGAACTGTGCTGGCCAGCTTCTGACGATGCCCTCATAAGGTGACTTGGAGGCTGAATTTTGTGAAACATAGCCAAGTGTTTACTTTATATTTTTTTTTAATATGAAGGACTTTTTGAGAGTAAGATTACAGTCTTAAAATTGATTTGAAGGATTTCTTGTAAAGTTGATTGTCTTGAAACTAATTTGAGGGGCTTTTTGGGTCAATGATTATATTGAAATTAATTTGAGGGACTTTTTGGGGAAAGCAATTGTCTTGGAAACTAATTTGAGAAACTTTTAGGAAAGATTATTATTTTGAAATTAATTTGGGGACCTTTTTAGGACGATTACTATCTTTAAAATGATTTAACAAACTTTCTGAGAAGATTATTGTCTTAAAAATGATTTGAAAGACAGTGGAAAATAGATTATCTTGAACTTAATTTCAGAGACATTTTGGAAAGTCGATTGTCTTGAAATTAATTTAAGTAACATTTTGGGAAGAATATTGTCTACAAAACGATTTGAAGAACTTTTTAAGACTATGCTTGTCTTGAAATTAATTTGAGAGACTTTTCGGGGAAAGCTATTCTCTTGAAACTAATCTAAGAGACTTTATGGGAAGACAGATTGTGTTGAAACAAATTTGATGCACTTTTTGGGACGATCACTGACTTTTAAAATATTTTGAAGGACTTATTGCGAAGTTTACTGTCTTCAAATAGATTTGAGAAAATTTTTTGGCAAGACAATTATCTAGAAAATGTTTTTAAGGTACTTGAGGGAAGACGATTTTCTTGAAACTAATTTGAGGGACTTTTTAGGGAAGTTTATTGTCTTTAAAATGATTTTAGAGACTTTAAGAGAAGACAAATGATTTGAGGGAGTTTTAAGGAGGATTACAGTCTTTTAAAATATTTTCAGGGACTTTTTAAAAAGATTTAAAAAACCTGTCTTACTTTTCCTTCTTCTCTGCAGCTTCGCGCTCAGCTTGCAACCTTTCCTCTTTTTCCTTCCTTTCATCCTCCTCTTTCTTCTTCTTTTCCTCTTCTTCTCGTCGTCGTTCTTCTTCGCGCTTTCGCTCAGCTTCTTCTTCTTTCTCTCTGACATATTTCTCACGTCTTTCTTCTTTCCTAGCGATTTTTCTTTGCGCTAAACGTATCTTTCTTTCTTCTTCTAAAGTTTTTTCAAACTCCTTGAGTTTGTCTTCGTACACGATGTTTCTTTCGGATTTTAACTTCGCTAGAAATTCATTTTGATCTTGCTTCATTCGGTTAAGACGTTCGCGGTTAGCTACAGCTAGTCTTCGTTCTTCTACTGCTGCTGCGATTCGTTCTGCCTCTTGTTGCTCCCAGAATTTTTGATCCTGGACTTGTTTTTCTTCCATATTTTTCTGGAGGAGAGGGATTTCTTCTAAACGTTTAGCTCGTTCGAAGTAATCAACTTTCTTCTCTTGAGATTTGAGTTTAGCTTGAAGTTCGCGCTTTTCTTTTTGTAATTCTTCTGCTTCGCGAGCGGCGATTTGTTCCGCGTCCATTTTCTTTATTTCCTAAAAGAAGAAATGTTTTTAAAATGTTTTGGTACAGCGGGAAGAGAAAGTTGTGAAGATAACTTACGTCTTCGTCCAGTTTCTTTAAGACTTTTTGTCCATGGCTGGTTTGAGAGATTTGTTGCATTTTTTCTTTAAGATGACGGTCTTTAATTTGTTGTATTTCGTTTTGTTGGCGTTTTCTTTCGCGTTCTTCTCTTTCCTTGAAGAAAAGGCAAAATTTAAGATAAATTTAACATAAATTTAAAGATTTAAAAAAAATGTTTATAAAGTTTTGAATTTTTGGGAAGATTATTCTCTTAAAAGTAATATAAAACAGTTTTCGGGACAACTAATGTCTTGAAAGTGATTTAAAGAAATTTTCTAGAAGATGCCGGTCTTATAAATGATTTGAGGAACTTTTAAGGAACATGACTATCTTATTAATGATTTGGGGAACATTTTTGAGAAGACGACTGTCTGAAAAATGATTTGAAAGATTTTTCTGAGATGACAATCTTAAGAAGAATTTTAGAGATTTTTTAGTAAGTCTTAAAAATGATTTGAGGAATTTTTTGGGAAGATGACAGATTTTTAAAAAGGTATTTATCTTATAAATGATTTAAAGTAGTTTTTTGGACAATTAATGTCTTGAAAGTGATTTAAGGAAGTTTTTAAGAAACTAATTGTCTTACAAATGATTTGAGAGATTTTTTGGAAAGATTATTATTTTATAAATTATTGAGGTAAGTTTTTGGGCAGATTAGAAAGTTTTTAGATAGATTATTGTTTTAAAAATGATTTGAGATATTTTTTGGAAAGATGATAGTCTTAAAAATCATTTAAGGCACTTTTTGAAAAGATAATTGTCTTGAAACTAATTTAAGAGACTTTTTGGAAAGATTCCTGTCTGTAAAATGATTTGAGGGCTTTTTAGGAAATTATTTTAGAATTTTTTGGAACATGTTTGTCTTGAAACTAATTTTAGAAACTTTTTTGGGACGAAGATTGACTTGAAATTAATTTGGGGGACTTTTTAGGGAAAGCAATTGTTTTGAAACTAATTTAAGAGACTTTTTGGAAAGATTACTGTGTGGAAAATGATTTGAGGGCTTTTAGGAAATTATTTTAGACTTTTTTGGAAGATATTTATCTTGAAACTAATTTTCGTAACTTTTATGGGACAAAGATTGACTTGAAATTAATTTGAGGGACTTTTTTGGGAATGCAATTGTCTTTGAACTAATTTAAGAGACTGTTTGGAAAAATTACTGTCTGGAAAATGATTTGAGGGACTCCTATGAAATTATTTTGGAAGATGTTTATGTTAAAACTAATTTGAGAGACTTTTTGGATTATTATTATTGTCTTGAAACTAATATAAGGGATTTTTTTTCTCTTTTTTCGTAATGAAGGACTCCATGTCAGTTTGTAATAATTATATTATAGAAAGGTTGGTTGTAAGAAGACAAATAAGATATAATATATAATATAAGGGACTTTTTGGGAACATGATTGTTTTGAAAATGATTTAAAGATCTTTCTGAGAAGATTATTGTTTGAAGGATTTCTTGTAAAGTTGATTGTCTTGAGGGGGTTTTTGAGTCGATAATTATCTTGATATTAATTTGAAGAACTTTTTGGGGAAAGCAATTGTCTTGAAACTAATTTAAGAGATTTTCTGGAAAGATTCCTATCTGGAAAATGATTTGAGGGATTTTTAGGAGATTATTTTAGACTTTTTTGGAAGATGTTTGTCTTGAAACTAGTTTTTTAAACTTTTTTGGAACGATGATTGACGTGAAATTAATTTGAGGGACTTTTGGGGAAAACAATTGTCTTGAAACTAATTTAAAACATTTTTTTGGAAAGATGACATACTTTAAAATTATTTAAGGCCCTTTTTGGAAGATAATTGTCTTGAAAATGATTTGAAGGACTGTCTTAAAATTGATTTGAAGTTTTTTTTATGTTACCCATCTTTTAAGAAAATGACTCTCTTATAAATGATTTAAGGGAGATTTAAAAAAGATTATTATCTTATAAATGATTTGAGGGAATTTTTTGAGAAGATGATTATCTTATTGTTATTATTTAAGGGTGTTTTTAGAAAAAAATTGTCTTCAAAATGAATTGGTGCATTTCATAGAAAAATAAATATCTAAAAAATAATTTAGGATGTTTTTTCAGAAGATGACTATTTTAAAAATGTTTTGATGGATTTATAAGGAAGATGATTGTCTTAAAACAATATATCACTTACCGAGGTCTGCTTAAGCAGAGTGCCACACCCAGTAATGAGTAAAAGGCGTACATACATACATACATAACATCACGCTATATCCCATTAAATGGGGTAGCACGAACCCGTCAACATTCTTATCCTGACACACGATACTCGTTTCGATCACATTAACACTTCCTCCATACGAACTCTTACTTTTCTCACAACCAAAATATATTTATTTATGATTGTCTTAAAAATGATTTAGAAAATATTGTAGCTAAGAAAATAAAGTAAGTAGTGTTTGTTATTGTGATTGCACACCTGTTCGAGTCGTTTTTGTTCTGCCATCATTTGCTGGCGCTGCAGTTCTTCTTGTCTTCTCAGTTCTTCTTCTTCCCGGACGGTGTTCAACCGTTCAATGTATTCCTTACGATCCTCGATTATTTTATGACGTTGTAGGATGCGTTGATGTTCTTTCACTTTGTTTTCATGATAATGTTGAACCATTTGTGTGCGGAGCTTTTCTCGTTCCGTCTAAAATTGTAATTTTATGGTAGGTTTCAGTAATATTGTATAAAATGGTGTAAAAATTTGTTAAAATATAATAGCTTTATTTTTTTGATAAATAATGTTAATGACCTTTCGGTAAAGTTGTGTAAACTCGTAGCAAATCGTGCAAAATTGTAAAAAATCTGTTAAAATATAAAAGCTATATTTTTATTAGGATACATAATGTCAATGAGCTGTTAGTAAAATTGTGTAAATTCGTATAAAATTATGTAAAATCCTGTAGACTCGTGTAAAATTTTGTAAAGTCTTGTAAAATTGTAAAAAATCTGTTAAAATATAAAAGCTTTATTCTTATTTGGATAAATAATGTCAATGACCTTTCAGTAAATTTGTGTAAACTAGTGTAAAATCGTTTAAAATTATGTAAAGTCGTGTAAAATTGTGGCAAATCGTGTAAAATTATAAAAAATCGTGTAAAAATATGTTGCAATATAAAAACTTTATTTTTATTTGAATAAATAATATCAACGACCTCAGTAAAATTGTGTCAACTCGTGGAAAATCGTTTAAAATTGTGTAAACTCGTGGAAAATTATGTAAAGTCGTGTAACATTGTGGCAAATCGTATAAAATTGTAAAAAATCGTGTAAAAATATAAAAACTTTAATTTTATTTGGATAAAAAATGTCAAAGACATTGCAGTAAAATTGTGTAAGCTCGTGGTAAATCGTGTAAATTATGTAAAATTGTCAAAAATCGTGTAAAAATGTATTAAAATATAAATACTTCATTATATTTGAATAAATAATATCAACGACCTTTCATTAAAATTCTGTAAACTCTTATAAAATATAGTAAAACGATGTTAAACTCATGTACATTATGATAAAACATAATTACCTTCTTCTTATTAGGATAAATAGTATCAATAGCCTTATACAACACCCCAGCCATATTAACAAGCTGGTTCCGAATCTGCTCACTCGGCATAACTTGCAATGTCGGTCCTTCCGGTTTATCTTCCCGCTGACTCTCTGATAAATCCATCCCAAAATGAATACACTCATGGCCTAAAATCTCCCCAACAACGAAATTCTGTCCTTCTGAGTCTAACTTCACCTCGTGTTTCTGGTACGACTTGCCGTGGTCGATACGTATTTGCATGTCGTTATGGCGGACACAGTCGACTAAAATTCGTTCTAAATGAAAAGCGGTTGTGAATTTAGCTAACTCTAAAATGCGAGCGAATTCTATTGTTTGGTAAACTTGTGCTACTTGGCGAATCTGAAAAGCACATTACTTGAGTTAGTTTTGTTAAAATAATGAAAGAATAGTAGTATGGGTTGACAAACATAGAAGAATGATACGTATTAAACATATATGTATTAGTAATATATTGCTGACACTGGGTCCAAAAACGAAAAGGGAATGAGAGTGAGATATACCGGGTGGAACATCATATCTGTGTACATAGGCGATTAACATGAAAAAACAGTTTTTCTGTGCGCATTGCTCCCCAAATTATTTTAGCCAAAAATGCTTCAAATAAATGTTGTAGAGCATAAAATTCTGCATCTAAATCAATAAACAGAATTACATTTACATACGTTATAACGACAGAAATTAAATAAAAAAATATTAAAAATTACGTTGAAAATGTCAAATAGCCATGGAAGTGAAACAAAAATAGATAAATGCTTGACGTTTGACAGATCTCCTGATTTAACGCCTAGCGATTTTTTTATGGGGTCATCTTAAATGTAAACTTTATAAGCAACGCCACCCAAATATTAATTCTTTGAGAGAAGCTATCGTGGATAAGTGCGCCTTAATCACAAATAGGCAGCTCGCTAATGTACGACATTCCTTCTACAATAGACTTGGTTATTGCTTGGCTGAAAATGGAGGTCTATTTGAATATTTATTGTAATAATAAATTGTAGTGATTATTTTATTGAGAGAATTATTGTTTGATATTTGAATTATAATAGATAGGTTATAATTTTTACATGACCAACCCTATAAGAAATAAACGTTTCATTGAAATGTACAATTGTTTATTTATTATTAAATTGTAATCATAGGTATGGAGTTTTTTGGTATGAATTTTATTGAATGATTAATTTGTCGGGGGTAAAATATCAAATAGACAGAAAAACGTCAAGCATTTATCTATTTTTGTTTCACTTCCATGGCTATTTGACATTTTCAACGTAATTTTTAATATTTTTTTATTTAATTTCTGTCGTTACAACGCATGTAAATGTAATTCTGTTTATCGATTTAGATGCAGAATTTTATGCTCTACAACATTTATTTGAAGCATTTTTGGCTAAAATAATTTGGGGAGCAATGCGCACAGAAAAACTGTTTTTTCATGTTAATCGCCTATGTACACAGGTATGATGTTCCACCCGGTATGTATTAGTAATATATTGCTGACACTGGGTTCAAAAGCGAAAAAGAGTGAGATATATGCTATTTTATCTTTTTTTCATACTTGCTTCAAAATGCGCATGCTCGTAATATTGGAGTACGATTGGCTGACGTCAATTTCTAGCATGTTCAAATCTAGCGCCATATTTTACATTTGTTCAAAATATTTTATCAATTAATGGTCATGTCGATTAATATAGCAGTACATATTAAATTATTAATTCATATTTTTTTCATAAGTTACATATTGCCTTGTTTTTATGAAAACTGTGAACAAAATCATTCACATGTAAATACAAATATTTAACATTCCGATTATTAAATCATTTAACCATCTGAACTAACTTGAGGAGATTTTGAAAAACACGAATAACAACTGACTGGCATAATAATAACGAAGAAGATAGTCACAAACAAATGTAGCAAACAGACTAATTCAAATTCACACAAGTGGTGACGAAGAGAGCTCGCCATATTTGTAATGTCTCTGCCACTTCGTTATTAGCCAATAGTATTCCAGTATTACGGGCATGCGCATTTTGAAGCAAGTATGAACAAAGATAAGATAGCATATATCTCACTCTCTTTCCCTTTTCGTTTAGATAACATTGCTGGTATACGGCATCAGCAATATATTACTAGTATATATATAGTATTAAATGTACATACATACATATATACATACATACATAGCATCACGCTATATCCCATTAAATGGGGTAGCACGAACCCGTCAACATTCTCATCCTGACACAAAATATAAATAAATAATATATATATATATATATATATATATATATATATATATATATAAAATGACTAATAATTATGTCGCCCTTGACCAAACAAGCAATCAACCAAACTTTTTTAAATGAACATAAAACAATTGTGTGAAAAGTTGAGTAAAAAAAATTCACTTACCAATCGTACAAGAGTCACGTCTTGCAACGCAGGAATATATTGTTGCAAGGGCGACCCTTCCTCCGTTTTAATTCCATCGATAACTGTATTCACCCGCTCACATAATAATAAGGGATGAAATTCAACCTCAAGCCAATTATATAAATCTTGAAGTTGGGGCGAAGCTAGATTTACTACATTTACGCGAACCTAAATAGTTGAAAAACAAAAAAAAAACAAATTATGTAAATATTGGAAAGGTACATTTACAATTTGTAATTATAATTAATAGTTACTGCTTGTTTTATATGTCAAAAAAATGTTAGAGTTTAATGCGGAGAAAAACGTGGCATAAAGTGGTTTAACATTCCGTTTGAACCAGCCTTGAGTCAAACACGTGTTACAGTGTGAAAGTGTAAAGTGAAAAACTACGAAGAAACTAAGACGAGTTAAGCCAACAGGAAACGACGGACGTCGAATCTAAGGTAGAGCTCTCTCTTTCTTATCTCTCCCCTTTTTACCCTCCCCCTAAAACCACCCTAACCAAAACCTAAAAAAAAAACTCATCTCAATGACACAACTAAAGCCACCTATCAATCAATAGTTAAATCAAACAACTTAAACAATCATGAGTACACCTATACCAACGCACCCAATTACCGACAAAACAAGTCGAGACGCAAACCAAACCAAAACATTTGCCGCTATGACTCGCACACCAACTGTAGACATCTTCCCGAATAAAGATCAAGCCATCCTAATGAATTCGATAGATGGAATAAAAATCAAAGACTACATCATTAACATAGGAAAAATAGTGGGCCCAAAAAATGTACTCTTCGCATCACGAATTTCAAATAACCGAATATGCATTTATCTGAAAACAAAAACTACAGTAGACGAACTAATGAAACAGTATACTGAAATTAAGATAGAAAACCACCTAATTAATGTTCGAAGATTAATTACCCCATCAAAAAGACTAATTCTTTCCAATGTATGCCCCTCCATACCTCACATTGAGATAGAAAACACCCTAAAGGCCATCGGACTAAAACTCACCTCCCCGATAAACTTCCTACGTGTAGGAATGACAGAAACAGATTATCAACATGTTCTTAGTTTCCGAAGACAAGTATACTTTTTCCCTGATGAAAACACACTTATACCAGATACCATTAAAATTAAACTCGACGAAATCGAATACAAAATATTCATCACAGAAGATACCATGAACTGCTTTATCTGTAAGAAACCCGGACACAACAGCAACCAATGTCCACAAAAATCAGAACAAGACCCAGAACCAGTAACCATTCTACCCTTATCCCAAACATTTAAAAGACCTCGCTCAGTTGCTACATCTGACACAGGAAACTCAGAAAAAAACACAACTGAACCTGAAAAAGAAACACCCACGAGTGAAGCTGACAGAACAAATGAAAACATTAACCAAGATACAACCACAAAGCCAAGCTCAAAAAAACCCAGAGTAGATAGCCCAGTTAACAAACACCAAATACTACCAGAAGAAATACAACAAGAAATTAATGAAAACCCACAAAAATATGCACTAAATTTTGAGGAATTCAAAGAATTCCTAGAAAATGTTCAAGGAAATACAGACCCCATATCTATTGCTAAAGACTATACAACAGACATACCTAAACTAATATCCATGATCCATCAACTACACCCCCATGCACACCGATCACAAAAAAATCGATTAACTAGACTCCATAAAAAATTAAAACTCCAACTAAGAACAGAACTAAATAAAAGTCAAGAAAAAAACACCGACTTCCGTACCAGCCAAGAATCCATTTTATCCATCATATCCTCCTGCCAAGATTCAGAATGATAATCCAGTGGAACGGCAATGGTCTTCACTCCCACAAGGGTGAATTACAATTGCTAGCAAATGAACACAATCCACATTACATCTGCGTCCAAGAGACAAGACTAAAAGAAAACCAAAACTTCAAACTAACAAACTATGATATCTACAGAAAAGATAGAATTAACGCAAATATAGCCAGTGGTGGAGTTGCCATACTCACCAGAAACGATAACTATGTGGAGGAAATCGACCTAAATACAAACTTAGAAGCCATTGCCCTAAAAATATTCACTCCACAAAAATTAACCCTCTGTTGCATATACCTACCTCCAAACGTAAATATTACAGAACAACAAATGAAAACACTGATTGACCAGTTACCAAAACCATTTATTCTACTAGGGGACTATAACGCTCATAACATATTGTGGGGATCAAACAACACTGACCAGAGAGGGAAAACTATAGAAAACATAACTGACAACGAAGATCTCATAATCCTCAACAACGGTTCACCAACACACTTCTGCAGCCATACAGGAAATTTTTCAGCCATTGACTTATCTATATGTGACCCACAACTGGCACCAAATCTTGAATGGGAAACACTTCAAACATTGTTGACCAGTAACCATTTGCCAATCAAAATCACTCACAATACACAAACTCACTCTCTATGCCAGCCAATACACCTTAGATGGAAACTAGAAAACGCTAACTGGAGCCTATTCACAGAAATATCTAAAATAAAAGACCATACTATAAGAGAAGAAGAACACATAGACACCATATTAAACAATTTTTTGGTAAATATCACAAACGCAGCAAACGAAGCAATAGAGAAAAAACAACTACAACGGAAAAAAATTGTACCTTGGTGGAACCAAGAATGTAAACAAGTCATTAAAGAGAACAAAAAAGCTCTATACAAGTATAGAAAACACAAAACACAAGAACACCTTATAAACCTTAAAAAAACCCAAGCTAAACTTAGAAGAACCATCATAAAAAGCAAAAAAGAGTCCTGGCAAAAATTTGTATCATACATGAACCCAAACACACCAATGGAAACCATCTGGAATAAAATAAGAAAAATAAAAGGAGGAAATGCAAGGCAACGAACAACAATGCTAAAAACTCCAACAATTACCACCACAGATAATCAAGATATAGCTAACATATTAGCCCAAACCTTTGAAAACACCTTGTCAGACGAAAACTATTCTCCAGAATTCCTAAGATATAAAAATGATACAGAGAAAACACCAATTACCTTTAGTAACGACAATAAAAATAATCCGCTGAACACATGTTTTACACTCGACGAACTCCAGCACGCTCTACAAAAAAGCAAAGGAAAAACTAGTCCAGGAACAGACGGAATACCGTACGAAATAATCCTACACCTCCCGCAAGAAACACTGGAATATCTGCTACAAATATATAATTTAATATGGGGAAAACACATATACCCAAGTATGTGGAGTCAAGTAATAACCATTCCAATATTGAAACCAAATAAAAATAAAACCGATCCTACCAACTACCGACCTATAGCCCTATCCAACTGTTTAAGCAAAATATTTCAAAAAATGGTAAATAAAAGACTAACCTGGTATCTGGAATCAAGAAATATATTAACAAATGAACAAAGTGGCTTTCGTCAAGAACGATCTACAATAGATCAAATTATAAACCTGGAAACATCCGTCCAAAACGCTTTTAGAAACAAACAACACCTGATAGCAATATGCTTTGACCTACAGAAAGCATACGACACCACATGGAGACACCACATTCTGAAAACCCTGATATCATATAACCTAAGTGGTAACATAATGCACTACATAACAAACTTTCTGCAAACAGAAAATTCATAGTAAAGGCAAGCGGATGTATGTCAGATGAAAAATTACAAAAAAATGGGGTTCCTCAAGGGGAAATATTAAGTGTTACGCTATTTCTAATTGCAATAAACGACATCATTAGACACATTCCACATCGAGTCAAAAAATCTCTATTCGCTGACGACCTTGTAATATACCACAGCGGAAAAAACATCCAAACCATAAAAACAGCATTACAAGAAGCAATCGATAAATTAGAAGACTGGACAAGAGAAACGGGATTCAAATTTTCAGAAACCAAAACAAACGCCATCCATTTTTACAAAATTAGAAAATACCACCAACACCCCACATTAAAAATTAACAATCACAATATAACTTATAAAGACAATATAAAATTTTTAGGAGTAACTTTTGATAATAAATTAAAATGGACAGCGCACATACAAAATCTTAAAAAAGAATGCTCCCAAAGACTGAACATAATAAAAACTATCAGCCATACTAAATGGGGAGCACATAAAGACACAATCCTCAAAGTCTACTACGCCTTAATAAGATCAAAATTGGACTACGCCTGTATCATATACTCTACCGCTAGACTCACAAAACTCAAAACGCTAGAGACAATTCAAAATACAGCGCTAAGATTGGCCATCGGAGCTTTCAGAACGAGTCCAATAAAAAGCATACTCATTGAAGCAGGAGAGTACCCACTCTCATACAGAAGAAAACTCCTAACTTTAAATTACATAACCAAACTGGCAAAAAACCCCGCTAATCCAACTTATCACAATATATTCCAACCACAAGCTACCATAAAAAAAGATACTCCACTACAACAAAAAATAATTACCTACCTAAACAACCTGCAAATCCATATACCCATCCTACAACAAAAAACACCACATAAACACCCCCCTTGGTTAAACACACAACCCACCTACATTCTAGACCTCACCAAATACTCTAAACCTGAAACCCCAGCTGAGCTCTACCAAAACCTATTTAAAGCTACCCAAGAAACATATCCACAAGCAAACTTCATTTACACTGATGGCTCAAGGAACAACGACAAATCCGGAGCAAGCATCATCACAGACAACACTAAACAAAAATTTCGTCTACCAGATCAGTGCAGCATATACACGACCGAAATATATGCAATAAAAAAAGCCACCGAGTACATACTGCAAAACAATGATGACAAAACACATACCATCATTTGCTCAGACTCAATTAGTGCCATTCAAAGTATTAAAAACATCTACTCTAAAAACAGTCATATCCAACAAATACAAGACAACATACGTAGAGCCACCACAGATCACAACAAAGAAATATCCGTTCTCTGGGTCCCATCACATAAAGGCATTAAGGGCAACGAAGAAGCCGATGAAGCTGCAAAATGCGCCACAACACTGGAAACAACAATGAACATTCCAGTACCAACTGAAGATTTTAAAATTACCATTAAATCTAAAATTAAAGAAGAATGGCAAAATGAATGGAACAACACGACCAACAATAAATTACGCGACATCAGGAACAACACCCAACCATGGAGTATCCCAGAAGACAGAAAACACCAAATCGCACTATGTAGACTCCGAATCGGACACACACTCTCCACACACGGACACCTACTACAAAGAGTCGACCCACCCATATGTGATAAGTGCAGTGTACCTGTAACAGTGAACCATATAATCACACAGTGCCAAAAATACAACCAACAAAGACTAACATACAACATTCCACAAAACCTAAAAACAGCCCTGTCCAATAACACTACCACACAAAGTAATCTACTGAAATACATCACAGACATCAAAATAATACTGTAAAATTACTGTAATACCATCTACCACATAATTATGTAAATACACTGTACCGAGGTATTAGTGACCTAGTTGTCGAAATACCTTCTAATTTTCTCAATAAAAAAAAAAAAAAAAAAAAAGTGGTTTAAAAAAAATTGTGAGGTAAATTTTTGGACGAAACTAAATTTAAATAATATTTAACAATAAATTAAAGGTTAAATATTAATTTAATCATATTAAATATGCTTCAAACTTGAATAAACTAACTTTGAAACTTCCGCAAAAAGTCGAATAATTACTGGGTAAGCGATAGTATCTCTCGCCGGTAAAACTTTCAGGCAATCTGCGGACTTATAAAATAAGATAAAATAAGATTAAAAGGCTGCATTTACAAACATCCAGTTAGTAATAATAATTAGCAATTAGTGGAAGGAACTTACGATTAAAATCACGATTTATAGTAACGTAAGTGAAATAGAAAATTATTTTTTTTTAGAGGACTTAAAAAAATATATATTTTAATTATTATCACTGTAATCTTTTCTATACACTTATCTTTGGGGGCATGATTTGACAGGTGGTTACGTGCATAAATATATCACCTACTGAGATCAGCTACGACAGTATGCCACACACAATATAATGGGTAAAAGGAGTGATAATATTTTTATTTTTTATATTAACTTTTGTAGATTCCACTATACTATCTTTGGGGGGCCCTAATTTGACGGCTAGCAACCACACTTCACAAAAATAAATACCAAGACCTACTGCGGCAAAATACCACATCCAATTATGGGTAAAAGACATACAATATATTTATTTAATTTTTTTAATTTACTCCCTTCGCTTCCACTATACTAGCTATCTTTGGGGGGCCCTAATTTGACGGCTAGCAACCACACTTCACAAACATAAATACCAAGACCTACTGAGGCAGAATGTCACACCCAATTATGGGTTAAGGACATAACAATATATTCATTTAATTTTTTTAATTTACTCCCTTCGCTTCCACTATACTAACTATCTTTGGGGGCCGTAATTTGACGGCTAGTATGCACACTTCACATACATAAATACCAAGACCTGCTGTGGCAAAATGTATCATCCAATTATGGGTAAAACACTTAACGAATTATTCATTTATTTTCTTTAATTTACTCCCTTCGCTTCCACTATACTATCTTTGGGGACCCTAATTTGACGGTTAGTAACCACACGTCACACACATAAATATCAAGATATGCTGTGGCAAAATGTCACACCCAATTATAGGTAAAAGACATAACAATATAATAATTTTTTTTTAAATTTACTCCTTTCGCTTCCACTATACTAACTATATTTGGGGGGGTCCTAATTTGACGGCTAATAACCATACTTCACACACATAAATACCAAGACAAGCTGTGGCAAAATGTCACACCCAATTATGGGTAAAAGATATAACAATACATTCATTTAATTTTTTTAATTTACTCCTCTAACTTCCACTAAACTAACTATCTTTGGGGGTCGTAATTTGACGGCTAATAACCATACTTCACACACATAAATACCAAGACAAGCTGTGGCAAAATGTCACACCCAATTATGGGTAAAAGACATAACAATATATTTATTTCATTTTAAAAAAATACTCTTTTGGCTTCGCCTCCACTACCACCTTTAAGAACCATTATTTGACGGCTGGTTATGCACACAAATACCAGCCATAACTTGTAAAACACCCTATACATCCATCACATTAATTACAATTACAAATTTTAATCAAACATTTCAAATAAAACTTATAATAAATATTTCAAAACTTTAATTTTATAAAATAAAATAAATTAATATATCATCACGCCTTTTACCCATTACTGGATGTGGCACTCTGCCTAAACAGATTTCAGTAAGTGATATATTTATGCGCGTTGCCAGCCGTCAAATCACGCCCCCAAAGATATTAGTGGAACGGGAGCTACAAGGGTAGATTTATTGGTGAAAATTGAAATTTTGTCGGTACGAATGTCAGCATCATTTACCACGTGTAACTACTAATTATAAATACTAATTGAAGAGTCGAGAACATAACTTACGATGTCTTTAAGCAGACTGGCTCGGGTTGGAGGCTGCAGAAGCCCTAATAAGACTGCTAATCTTTGGGCTTTTTCCAACGGAGTTTTGTCAGTTTCTATAAATCTATCGAATTCTGGATGCGCCGATGGTAATGGAATAGCTAGTGTTGCTATTAATACTCGACAGGCCATACTAGAAATATATCAAAATTGTTAAAAATATTTGAGAAAGTGTGTAATATAAATAAAAAACAGCGTTTGTTTATTTAAATTGAAAATAATGTAGAATTCCGCAAGGTTTTCATTGATATTTAGACGGGGTAATTCTGGGAAGACGAACCCTTCCGTAACTATTTTATTATAAGAAATAGAAATTTTTTTTTCATATGGAAGTTTTAGGATATTAAATATACTATTTTATGACACATATAGAAATTGTTTATAAAGTCAGGTTTACATGATACGACTATCAACTTTTATTTTTCAAATGGGAATCTAGAATTATTTTATTAAAATAAAAACCGCTGTTTTTTTTTCTATTTTCAACGACGTATTACTTATCATAAATGTATATAAAAAAATGGAGATAAATAAGATAATTGAGAAATGTTAGAATTAATTTTTATTCGACTATTCTAGGTGGCTATGCGAAATTAAACAAAATGTAACAAGGTAAAATTAATGACAACAATGCAGATATTTATTTGTTACTTGTTTCAAGTGTTTTGTCATTCATTTATCCTTGTTACATTTTGTTTAATTTCGCATAGCCACCTAGAATAGTTAAATAAAAATAATTTCTAACATTTCTCAATTATCTTATTTATCTCAATTTTTTTCATATACATTTATGACAAGTAATACATCGTTGAAAAGAGAAAAAAATGGCGGTTTTTATTTTAATAAAATAATTCTAGGTTCCCATTAGAAAAATAAAAGTTGATAGTCGTATCATGTAAACCTGACTTTATAAACAATTTTTATATGTGTCATAAAATAGTATATTTAATATACTAAAACTTCCATATGAAGAAAATTTTTCTATTTCTTATAATAAAATAGTTAAGGGGGTTCGTCTTCCCAGAATCATCCTGTATATTGCCAGCCATGTTGTTTCAAAATGGCGCGATATTTCAAATATGTTTGATGGGTTTGTTTAAATGTAATTTTGACTCAAAATGGCGCTGGGTTTCTTCTGACATGCAGAAATATTTAACAAATTTGAAACGAAACAAAAATTGAAAAATTTAAACAGAAATCATGTTATTTTAAAATGGCGCTTGTTTTTTATTGACGTTTAAAAATGGCGCCAACTTTCAAATATATTTGACGGGTTTATTTAAATGTAATTTTGACTCAAAATGGCGCTGGGTTTCTTCTGACATGCAGGAATGTTCAACAAATTTAAAACGTAACAAAAATTCAAGAATTTATAAAAATGGCGCCCGATGTCCAACTAAAATTTGAAATAATTCTGACTTACCGTTGAAGCTCTTCAGGAGTAATATTTTTCTTCATTTCTTTGGAAAGTTGGAAGAGTTTAAACAACGCTGCAGCGTGGAAAAGTTGATTTCCAGCTTTCCAAAACACCATAGCCAACTTTTGATAATAATTAGCCATGGTTTTTGGCACTGGCATTTTTTTTGACATGTTCATTAAGCCGTGAATGTCTTCAATAGCTTTGTATGCTTCCTAAAATTTATTTTTTAATTATTACATTTTTTTTTTTATAAAATACAAGAATAAAATGTATTAATTTGTTACAAGTACCGCTAGATGTCACCACAATTATAAACCTTCGAAACAATTTTTTTAATTAATTAGATTAAATGATTGTTTTAGGAAATATTATTAATATATTTTAATTTTATTACATCCTGTATATCAAAAAGTATAATTGGTAATGTAGAATACTGTTTTTTTTTTATAAAATAAACTTTAGTTTTGAAAAGAATCGCTAGATGTCAGCACAATCTTTATAAATTTTTGACAAAAAACTTGAAATAAAAATTGTCGAGCTTAAAATTCTGCATTCAAATCAATTAATAATTTGATTTTTAATGTTTAATAGCGGCAGAAATTAAATATAAAAGTTAATAAAAGTACAATTTAATATTGTCGGTAACGTAGAATACTGTTTTGAGTAAATAATCAGTAATTTTTAAAAAAAACTACTAGATGTCAGTACATTTTTTTTAAAACAATTTTAGAATTAATAATTCGTTTTTTATGTTACTTTATAAAATGGACGAAAGTGTTTATTACCTTAATTCAAAATTGCAAAATGTATCTATATTAAACTAAATCATTTTGTATGTTTTGTAATGCTAGAAATTAAATATGAAAATTAATAAAATTACAATTTAATGTTATCGGTAATGTAGAATACCGTTTGTTATCAAATAAAATGTAGTTTTGAAAAAAGCCGCTAAATGTTAGCACAATCTTTCAAAAATTTTAAGTTGAAAAGTTAGGGATTTGTTTTTTACACAATGTTTCTTTATAAAATGGACAAAAAAGTGTTTATTAATTGGATTAAAAAATTGCAAATTGTATCAATCAAAAAACTAATTGCATTTTTGACGTTTTATAGTAGCAAAAATTAAATATGAAGATTAATAAAATTTACAATTTAATATTGTCGATAATATAAAATACTGTCTTTGATCAAATCATCTGTAGTTATGATAAAAACCGCTAGATGTCAACACAATCTTGAACTATTTTTGATACTTGCCATTTTATGACACTTTTTCGTGCGCATTATTTTCCAAATTATTTTCGACAAAAATGCTTCAAATAAAAGTCATACAGCTTAAAATTCTGCATCCAAATCAGTAAAATAATTTAATGTCTTATGTTTCATAGCAGCAAAAATTAAATATAAAAATTAATAAAATTACAATTTAATATTGTTGGTAACTTAGAATACTGTTTTTGTTCATATAATCTGTAGTTTTATTTAAAAAAAAAACCGCTAGATGTCAGCACAATCTTTAAACATTTTCGACAGTTGTAATCTTGACGTATGTTTTTCTTTATTGTTTCTTTAGGCAAAATAGTGTTTATTAATTTGATTCCAAATTGTAAAATGAAATTTGTTCAATATTTATATTTTGATTTTAATAGTTTACTAGCGTTACTAAATCTTCGTAATTATTCTTCTGCCAATAGCAAATTTAAAAATGGTTGACGAGTGCAAATAAAAAAAAATTGAATCTATAATTATTTGTGTATTAATAGCGTAAAGTGATTTTTTGTTACTCGAACACGGTAATTGCAGCGCGAGCCGAAGGTGAGATCTGCAATAGTGTAAGAGGAACAAAGACACTTTACGCTCGTGATACACACATCATTTTTTCTACGATTGCATCTTAAAATTATTAAAAAACGTATACGTACTGAAAATAAATTCGTTCTGTCAACTGTCAATATGACAAGTTTCTGTTTTGTTTGTATCCCTGGTAACTATTGAAATAAGCGCGCATTTAATAACCTTTTTGCGCGTTGCCATTAGAGACACACAAAAAGATATTTTTGTTCCACAGAAAACGTCAACTTTACGATGACAAATGAGAGCGTAATTATAAACTTTTCATAGCAATCGTAGAAAAAACAATTTTAAAATAGTTGTGTTGACTAACCTGCCATAGCTCCATCTGTATAGCGCTGTCAAGTTGGTACAACCTAGTATCCAAGTTCAACTGTTGCGTTTCCGGTTTCGAGATAGAAACATTTGCAACTTGAGGCGGAAGTTTACAAATATCTTCTAAATGTTTCCGAAGCTTGTCGCACAGCTTTCGAAACTCAGTTTTTCGATTATAACTCAAACAGAATTGGAACGCCATTCTGGCAATGTCGTGATACAGAGTCTCAACATGAGCGTTGGTCCTCAAAAGTTCGAGACATTGGCAATAAGATTCCCAAAGGAATTTGACCCAAGGGGTTAATATTGTGCGGTCGGATCGATCTTGAGCGTCTTCTCCTGATACAGCGCTGGAATTAAAACGGCGTAGGTTATTTTATGTTGTTTGTTTGGTAGTTTAATTGGTTAGTTTGTTTTTGGTTGTTAAGTTTTGTACAGATGAGGAAGTGTGGATGTGTTTTTACGGTTGGTAGACGCGAGATGTTAGCCATTCTTGACTTGTGTTTCATTAAACTTGTTCTAAAGTTTGTAAAAATGTTTAAAATTGTATTCAAAGTTTATAAAAATATTTGACATTTGTTGAAATTGTTTTAGATTTAGAAAAATGTTTGAATTTTGTTAAAATTGTCTTAAAATTTATTAAAACTTGAATCAATAAAGTTTATAAAAATATTTAAATTTTGTTAAAATTATATTCAAGTTATAAAAAGACTAGATTTTGTTGAAATTGATTTGAAGTTTAGAAAAACATTTTAAATTTGCTAAAAGTTTATAGAAATCCTTAAAATTTTATTAAAGTTTAAAATATACTTGAATTTTCTTAAAATTGTCTTAAAATTTACAAAAATATTTGAATTTTGTTTAAAGCTTACAAAAATATTAAAATTACATTAAAATTAGTAAAAATACTCGACTTTTGTAAAAATTATATTAAAATTTATAAAAAAAGTTCAATCTTGTCAAAATTGTCTTCAATTTGTTTAAAGTCTTTTGAATTTTGTTAAAATTGTCTTAAAATTTATAAAAATACTTGAATATTTGTTAAAATTGTTTATAAAAAACATTAATATTTTTTAAATTATTTTAAAGCATATAAAAACAAATGAATTCTGTTGCTTTCAAGTCCAAATAATACTTAAATTTAGTAAAATTGTTTTAAAGTTTTCAAAACTATTTAAATTTTATTAAAATTGTTTCAAAACTGTTTTAAAATTGATAAAAATGCTTTAATTTTGTTACAAATTATTAAAGAGTTTATAAAAGTACTACCAAAATCTTGTAAAAATGAGTAAAAAGTTTATAAACATTATTTTAAAACCATCAAAAAATATATACATTTTTTATACAAATATAAATATAACTCTAATACTCATAGTTTATATTTAAGAATGACATAAAATACAAAAAAAATAATTTATTTTCAGCTAAATTTAAAAACAACAACATCTTGAAAATATACGTTCAATTTCAAATAAACGTAAACAAAACGTATAAAACTTATAAAGCTGAAAATCGAATTACACACCCTTAAACATTAATATATAGAGCATATAAGGTCCAAAATTGTACCAAAATCATATCAATTTAAATTAAAAACTATCGTTAAAACAAAAATAACAACATTAAAATTAGCGATTTGCATTAAAATTACATTTAAATATGTTTTCAATCATAAACAAACAAAAAAACAATTGTTTATTCAAAAAAATCTGTCAAACGTCAATCAAATGTCAAATAGGTCGAAAATCATCGGTCAATTCCATGAAAATTGTAGCAAGAACTCGTTACACAAAATTGTTAGTGAAAAACAAGTGAAAAATCTTGAAAAATCAGTTAAAAAGTGACCATACCTCAGTAAAATACTTTCCGGAGTAGCTAAGTTATCCAAATCATCGATATCGATGACAGCTTGGGCCGATTGGGCTTTAGCTGCCTCGGTTTTTTCTTCTGCCATTCGAAGATACCCTCGTATGACATTTTCAAGTGACCCAACATTCACCTAAATACATAAAAAATGTTAGAAACATCGAAAAAGTCGATGAAAATCACCAACATACCGATTGAAACATATTTCGGTATTGGAAAAGACCCTCTTTTGCAATATGAGACTTCTTCAATTCGACACACAGGTCCAAATACTTGAACATTATCGGTTCCAGAACCGATTCCGACCAAGTGTAGGTCCATTTTTTATTACGGAACACTTCTTGAAGAGTGTCAAGAGCCCTAGCGGGTTTTCCAACCTCAATGAATTCTAAAAAAAATAAAACAGTGTTACATAAAATAGGTTAAAAATTAATAAAAACGTTTATTGTCAAATAATAAATTGTCAAATGTCAAACCGACAACGTGTTGTGCATATTGACATTTTCCACTTACCATTAGCCCTTTTCAGGGCGTTTTCTGGACGCTGGGAATATCTTGCCATATTGAAAATTATTTAGAAACACTTTTTTCACATTTAATAAATAGTTTTAGACAAGAAACACGCTATTTGCGGTAATAATTATCGATAATCCAGCGGCCTTAGCTTACACATCCAGCACGGCCAATATGGCGGATGATACGGGACGAAACAAAAGTGGAAATGTGTTGCGTAGATGGCGATAGTTGTTTATACATTCTGATATAATCTCAGACAACTTCAAAATGATTTTCAAACATTAAATTAGATGCTAAAACAATTAAATACATAATTAGACATAATTTCAATAGTTACATAAATATTTAATATAATTACTAATATATATTAATATACCATTAATTACTGTATATTTAAAATACAAATTATGTAATAGTACAACATGTGTTGTTGCTTGCTTCGTAAAACTGCAACGTTTTTTTGCACCACATTAATATCAATGCATAAAATATTGATTAAATATAACAAATAATTATATTTTAAGTATTATAATATAATAGTTATAAAATTTAAGTTATTTATACAAATAAATACAAGCAAACAAACCTAGCCCAGTACTACCAACCTTAAAAAGAAACAAAAGCAACACGCCGGTACAAAAACGTTGTTTGACGTTTTGAGTGTAAACTTTATTAAAAAAAGAATTTAAAAATGTCTAAAGCTCATCCACCAGAACTAAAAAAGTAAGTAACTAATCAACCAACTAATGTTTTAACATAAACTAAGTAATTTTTGACATATCTAGATTCATGGACAAAAAATTATCCTTAAAATTAAACGGCGGACGACATGTAATCGGCATTCTGCGCGGTTTTGATCCATTTATGAATTTAGTAGTTGATGAAACTATTGAAGAATGCAAAGATGGGTCAAAAAATAACATAGGGATGGTTGTGAGTATTTGAAATATATTTTAGGGATATTTTAAGGTTATATTAATGATTTTTTTTATAGGTTATACGAGGTAATAGCATTGTTATGCTTGAAGCTTTGGATCGCATTTAATAATTATATAATGTATAAGATTTAAATAAAATTATTTTCTAAGTTTTTAAACATTGTTTTTATTTCAAGTTAATTTTTTTTTAGGATTATCAATATTTTCTGGGGGGAAAACAAACAAACGCATGCGCTCTCCCACCACCAGCACCTACTTCTATCCTTGTCTAGCTTATAGCAAACGTTCATTTAAAACTGAAATAGAAACTGTTACTACTATACTTAAGTGTTGGACGTTCTGTATGTGACTATCCTTTTCTAATATACTTGTTGGGTGTGTTTAAGAGTGAGATGGATGTATGAGCGTTTGTCTGTGATTATTTCGGTTGGTTTAGAGCTTATATTCATGTTGGAATACAGTTCTGAATGGATGGTGGTCTATGTTGAAGGCGTTGGATACTTTAAATTGTTCTGGTGAATTTTTGTGCATTTTTGGGTAATTACTAACTTGCTTTATCTTCAAATAAGGTAAGTCCTATATATATATATACATATATACAATTATTTTATATTAAATACATTTTAAGACTTTAGACACAAAATATGTTACATATATATTAATTTTCTAGCAATAATTATGGTTTTATTTATTAAAATATGTTTAATTAATTCATAATAATCATTATTTAATTATTTGTTGTTAAATATATTTTTTTTACCAATGCCTCAAAAAAAAAAATGGATTAGCTAATATGGACATGTCTAAAATAAAATTGCTTTTTGCTTAACTAAAAATAGCATTTTAAAAACAGTTTAATGTGTGTGTTTAAGTTACAATTATTAAGAATTAAAGTTACTATAACTAACAATAAATCAATAATATGAAATAATATAAACTTATATAATACAGGGTGTCTAAATTGTAAAAAATATATAAAATAGTAATAAATGTAATTATTTAATCACTAAATTCATTGTAAAAAAGTAAATAAAAAATATGATTAAATGCATTAGCCATTTTCATGTATTTTTGTGAAATAAGGACCTAAAACTATTTAAAATAATTTTGACAGGTCCAACATGATTCATATATGACATAATCAATACTCCCACATCTGAAAATTCAATAAATTTGTCTCAAATTTAAAACATTTCTCTTTTTCTTTGCTTGATATTAAAACTAATTAATACTGGCGATAATTATTATATATATTAAAGTTTGATAAGTGACCTAATTTAATTATTCGACCTTTTGTGATTAAGTTTATTGCACCATACTAAAATGTAGTCTTAATCTTGTGTTTCTATAATGCTTGTAAATCATTCTAAATGTAGCTGTTTGCCAAAAAGTCTTTAAAATTATTGATACGATAGTGGATGTACCAGAAAATTGTTGTGTAAGTGTTAAAAATCAGTATTAAAATATGAAACACACAAAGAATAACAATTTACAACAATTATTATTATTTGACAGCAGCTAAATTAGGTTCTTTTGTTTTTGTTTTTCATTCAGAGCTTACTGTACATTAATATTAAAAATAAAAAATTATTTAAATTTCAAATTATCTTCATATTTTTATTATGTAAGGATGTAGAATGGTCACATGGTTGAATTCAGAAAAAAGTATTGTATCGAATAGGCCTAAAAAATATGTATAATCCCATTTGAAAAAATATAACTTTGTGTTGTAACTTGAGAACCACTGGTTTAAAAAAATATTTTATTATTTAAGCAGATGTCCTCCTTGGTCTTCTACAACTTTGCTTTAAAATATTTTTTTGTAACTATAATAATAAAGAAAATATAGGCGGTGGTTGGTTTCGCTGTTACACCCTGTATATATTATTACGCTGTGTCCCAATTAGTGAGATAAAATATGTTTCTGAAATATCCAAAATTATTTTAAATAATTATTGATGCAAGCGTCTTTATAAAAAACTTCCTATACAATTTTTAAGACGCCGGTCTTCTCAAAAACGACCTCTAAATTATTTTGAAGGTAGCTGTCTTTCTAAATCTTCCTTTAAATAATTATTAAGATAGCTGTGTTTCTCAAAATTCTTTGAATAATGTTCTAGACGGCTGTCTTGCCAAAAAGTCTTTCAAATTATTATCTAAAACAGTGGACATTTTAGAAAATTGTTGTGGAGTGTTGAAACTTATTATAAAATCATTTATATGTCTTAAATATTCTAAATATTCTTATTTTATTATTTTTAAAACATGTCGTATTCGGAAGAAGTGTCTTCCTAAAAAGTCAGTCAAATCATTTATAAATTGTCATCTTCCTAAAAAGTCCCACAAATAATTTTTAAAATTGCCATCTTCTCAAAATATCTCTCAAAGAATTTTTAAGACCGTCATCTTCCTAAAAAGTCCCTCAAATCATTTTTAAAATTGTCATTCTCCAAAGAATCCCCCAAATCATTTTTAAGATTGCCATCTTCTCAAAAAATCCCTCAAATCATTTTTAAGATTGTCATTTTCCTAAAAAGTCCCTCAAATCATTTTTAAAACTGTCATCTAACTCAAAATTCCCTTAAATTATTTTCAAAAACAGTCATCTTCCTAAAACGTCCCTCAAATCATTTTTAAAATTGTCATCTTCCCAAGAAGTCCCTCAAATCATTTTTAAGATTGTCATCCTCCTAAAAAGTCCCTCAAATCATTTATAAGATTGTAATTTTCCCAAAAAGTTCCCTCAAATCATTTTTAAGACTGTCCTCCTTCCAAAAAGTCCCTCAAATCATTTTTAAAATTGTCATCTTCCCAAGAAGTCCTCTAATAATTTATAAGATTGTCATCTTCCCAAAACAATCCCTCAAATCAATATTAAGACTGTCATCTTACTCAAAATTCCCTCAAATTATTTTTAAAAACAGTCATCCTCCTAAAAAATCCCTCAAATCATTTATAAGACTGTCATCTTCCCAAAAAGATACCTCAAATCATTTTTAAATCTGTAATCTTTCTAACATGTCCCTCACATCATTTATAAGACTGTCATCTTCCCAAAAAGTCCCTCAAATTATTTTTAAGTCTGTGATCTTCCTAAAAGTTCCTCAAATCATTTTTAAAATTGTCCTCTACCCAAAAAGTTCCTCAAATTTATTTTAAAGTCGTCAACTAAATATTTTATTAAATTCTCATCTTCCTAAAAAGTCCCTCAAATCATTTATAAGACTGTCATCTTCCTAACAAATCCCTGAAATCATTTTTAAGACTGTCATTTTCTCAAAAAGTCCCAGAAATCATTCAAAATCTCTTTCAAAGTCATCTCATCTTTCGTTCATGCACCAAACCTTCAATTATATTCATCCATTTACTCCTTCTTAATCTGACAATCATCATATACAAAAACAGAAACAATTTTCTTCATTCATTTTCCATCATCTTAGAACATGTGTACGTCCAATATTTAATTCATTTTATAAAGTAAACATAACATATAAAACCGACAAATCATAAAAATGATTGAAATCTTTCCCAAAGGCTTAAAACTCAATTCCAACAAATTACATTTAGAAAACCTTTATTATCGAAGAACAACCTCTCACAATCCCAACAAAACAATACATAAAACAAGTGAAAATCATGTAAAACCACCAATCTTTTGTTTTAAACAGAACGAAATGAAAGCATAACATGTTAAATCGAAAATGGTGGAATAATAAACGAATAACCGACATCGAAAAGACGGAATCAAGTATGCTCTGCGTTAACAAAGCCTGCCAACATAATAGGATGAAAATAAAAAGTTCCTAACCCTGATAAAGTCATAGATGTCAAACGCAGAGACTCAGATCGGCATTCGAAAAAACCTGCGGTAAACACAAAAAGAAAACCAAGCAGATTAAAGTTGTTTCTTGTCATCAAGCTTCACATATTCTACATTTATCAAATTTTGTTTACTATTAATTCATTTGATTTAAATATAAACTTATATAATATTATACTAAGAGAAACTGTTGTTCAAATTTAGTTTTATTCTAATTTTTTTGTTCTATTTTGTTTTGTATCATAGACATCCTCGATCCCATGATACGTTTATAACCTAAAAAACGTGACAGAAGATTTATTCGGCGTGACACTGTTATTTAAAGAGAATATTTAATAATTAAAATATTTAAAATGGGGTAGGTGGCTCAGTGGTATCGAGTCGGCCTGTGGATCTTGAAAAGCCTGGTTCGATCCCCACAGCTGACAAATAATTTTCACCAATTTAAATCTACTCCAGTGGCTCCCCCTAAACTAATATCTTTGGGGGCCGTGATTTGACGACTTCACGCGAAAAAATATATCACTTATCGAGATCTGCTTAAGCAGAGTGCCACACCCAGTAATGGGTAAAAGGCGTGATGATATATTTATTTATTTATATTTTATTTAAAATATTTAATTTGTATTTTAAATCGAAATATGTAGAATTAATAATAATAATATACATATATAATGAATTATGTGTATTAACGAAAAAAAATTGTTAAAAATAATATTGATGTGTTCTCATTGGCCAGTTTTTTCGCGCGAATTTGTTATATTTGTTTATTTTTAATTAACAGGACATATTTCATTTTTATAATTTTTCACTGTTGTAATAATTCATTTGTTTTTGTATTCTTTTATTATTATTATGTTTCATTGTTATTTTTTACCTAATTCCGTTATGAAAAGTCGTGTTTTACATAAATTTTTGAGGTTATGAAGTGTCAACTGTCATTCAAGAGTTATGTAAGGAATTCTGTACATAACTAGTTACGTAATGAATGTTGACAGTTTGAACTTTCTCAAAATGCAAATAACGGAAAAAACTATTTATTAAAATGTTTAGGATTTATATACATTGAATAATGTTTCTGGTATGAAACAGTTGACGGGCAAATTAGCAGATTCTTCGATATCAGAAGGAAGGTCTGTCTCGGATTCAGAACTCATTTTCAATGATGACATAAGCTTTAAATTTAAACATTTTATTCATTTATTTTCACGGCAACGCTTTGGTAATTTTGAAATATACTGAGCTGTCTTAAACCTAGAATTTTATGTATTTTAAACATTATTTTAGCGGAATTAGATAAAATACGTTATGAAAACGTAATATTGTTTGACTCACATAATTTGCAAAACTTGCTTCGCTCGTTTTGGCAAATGTTCGTCAAACAATATCAACCTTTTCATAACTGCTTACATAAATAACTATTTTACAATCTTTCTTTGTTGTAACATTGCATTTTTATAATCTTTCTTTGTTGTAGTCTGTCATTGAATCTGTCAAATTTGTTTACTCTGATTAGATATTCCATTTACTTACTAGAACATAAATAATTTCTGCTCCAATAATCCCCAAATGTCATACAACAAAAAACAAATATGAAAAATGATTTAATTGTTTGACACTTCCTTTTTACATTTGTATCTAATGTCATCGTGTTCTCAAACTATAAATTATGATTTTCAATATATATATAGATCATTTATCAACAATTTAATCGTATATAATTTGCTGTCCTTGAATGAAATAAGTTTGGTACCACTGACAGATACTCATGACGACACAAAACTTCAATAAAACATATCTCTTGTAATATAAGCAATTTTACGTACATTTGAATCGTAATGAACTGTTTACTTAACTCTGTCTCTAGGGGTTACGAGACTTATAACGTGCTAACCCGTGTAAAATTTATAACGGGCTGTTGACATTGGTTATCATGACAACATATCTAATTTTAAACGTTTGACACTTACATATTTTTTGATTAAACAAAATCTGTCAGATTTTCAAAGTCTACCTTGATTGAACATTTTAGTTATTGCGTTATACTATTGCAATTAATTTGATTAAATATACATATATTGCGATTCAAATGCACATAAAACATTGTACAATGCTCGACCGTTAACTGAAATTTACAGGCTCACACAGATAATAGGCTCGCTACTGCTCGCACGTTACCTTTCTATGCTCGCCTGTAAATTTCTGTATAACGGTCTTGCAATGTAAATAACTATTACTCCTGCATTTTCATTAATTATTATAGTAATTAATTTCATTAAAAAATAAAATTAAAATTGGTCCATTGATGAACTCAAATTAAATTTAGTAGAACACCCAGTATTATATTCATTCTTGCAACCTACGTCTTACGTTTATAAGAAAAGACATATCAAATTTCTTTAAGTAAAAAATTGTGGTTAGATATATATAAATCGACATGGTGACAGCACGGACATGTTGACATTGAAATATAATACTGGATTTTCTCCTTTATTTAATACCATGGTTTTAAATAGGTAAAGTTAGTTTGTGTTCTGTGTTCTCAAGTTGCAATGAAGACAGGATTATAAAAATATTATGTTACAATAATGAAATGTTATAATAATTAATGATTATCAAAATGTAAAGTTATAGCAATGAAAGAATATAAAAATGATATGTTATAATAATAATGTAATACAATAATGAAAAGTTGTAACAATGATATGTTGCAACAATTAAAGATTATAATTATAAAAGATTACAAAAATTAAATGTTGCACTAATGAAATATTATACCAATGAAAGATTATAATAATTAAATGTTACAACAATGAAAGAATATAATAATGCAATGTTACAATAATTAAAGACTACAATAATGACATACTATAACAATGTAAGTTTATAGAAATGAAATGTTACAACAATGAAAGATTATAATAATGAAATGTTACAACAATGAAAAATAATAAAAATGTAAAGTTACAATAATGACATACTATAACAATGAAAGATTAAAAAATAAAAATTTTAAAATAGTCATCCTCTGAAAAAAGTACTTTAAATCCTTTTTAAAACTGTCATTTAACTCAAAATTGCCTCAAATTATTTTAAAAAACAGTCATACTCATAAAAATTCCCTCAAATCATTTTTAAGACTGTCATCATAAAAAGTTCCTAAAATCATTTTAAAAATTGCCATCTTCTCAAAAAAAATTCAAAGAATTTTTAAGACCGTCATCTTCCTAAAAAGTCCCTCAAATCAATTTTAAAACTGTCATCTTTCGAAAAAAACTCCCTCAAATCATTTTTAAGACTGTCATAATCCTAAAAAGTCCCTCAAATCTTTTATAAGATTGTCAACTTCTGAAAAAAATCCTTCAAATCATTTTTAAGGTTGTCATCATCCTAAAATGTCCCTCAAATCATTTTTAAAATTGTTATCTTCTCAAAAAAGTTCCTCAAATCAATTTTTAAAACTGTCATCTAACACTAAATTTCCTCTAATTATTTTAAAAAACAGTCATTCTCCTAAAAAGTTCCTTAAATCTTTTTTAAATTGTAATCCTCCTAAAAAATCCCTCAAATCATTTTAAAAATTGTAATCCCCCTAATAAGTCCCTCAAATCAATTTTAAAATTGTTATTTTCCCAAAAAAATCCCTCAAATCTTGTTTTAAATTGTCATCTTCCAAAAAAGTCCCTCAAATCTTATTTTAAATTGTCATCTTCCAAAAAGTCCCTCAAATCATTTTTATGACTGTCATCTAAATCAAAATTCCCTAAAATTATTGTCAAAAACAGTCATCTTCCTAAAGAGTTATTCAAATCATTTTTAAAATTGTCATTTTTCCAAAAAATACCTCAAATAATTTATAAGATTGTCATTTTCCCAAAAAGATCCTTCAAATCATTTTTAAAATTGCCAAACGATTATAATAAAGCAATGTTACAACAATGAAAGATTATAATAATGAAATGTTACAACAATGAAAAAATATAAAAATGCAAACTTACAACAATGAAATATTATAAAAATAAAATATTACAACAATAACACATTATAATAAAGAAATGTTACAACAATGACATACTATAACAATGAAAGTTTATAAAAATTAAATGTTACAACAATGAAAGGCATCAACAAAAAATAAATAAAACCTCAAAATTATTAGCGAAAGGAAACCTAAAACTGAAATAACTCAAATACACATTTACCAGAAAATCTATGTTATTTATTTTCAAAAATTAAAAAGTTATTTGAGAACCGATTAGCCAATATTAAAATCAGTTTACAATAATCCTATAAATAGCCACTTTTATAGTAAGTTACGAAAGCGTTTGTATTGATCTCGTACCACATGAAGCTATGATAGACATACGTTTCAAGCTGTGTTCGTTTTCACCAAAAATGCTTTTAAATGTCAGTGGAACAAAGTTAATTAATCTATTTTCTATAACCTCACTGTCATTGAAAGCTTTCTCTTTAGTTTTATATATCAATGGGAGATTTCCAACAGAAGACAGTCGACATAAATAGAAGAAACTAAATAGACTACATGTGCGGGAGAGATTGTTAAAAAAAGATCTCAATGATTTGCAAATTTTGAGTGTTTTTAGACATCTAGTTTTGGGTGTTCTGGGTAAAATATGTGATTGAAATTTTGTATATTATGTGTTGAAAGGTTGTGCTTTATTCTAATTAAAACAGATTTTAATTATCTTTAATAGTTTTAGAGATATAGACCGTTAAATATGCTTCAATATTTTTATCTTGCTAATATTTAGTTTAGCTTGAATTTTAGTTGGTACCCATTTATGGGGGTTCTGGGTAAAATTATGTAATGAAAAAAGAAATATTATGAGTTAAATGGTTGTGCTTTCCCCTAGTTAAAACAGATTGTAATTATCTCTAATAGTTTTAGAGATATTGATTGGTAAATATACTACTACATTTTTGTCTTGCTAATATTACTTGATACCCATTTATGGGAGTTGTGGGTAAAATAAATTATTTAAAATTAGCGCGATTTGAGTAGAGGACTAGTACTTTCTCACAGTTAAAACCGATTTTAAATATCTTTACTAGTTCCAGAGATATTTAATCTTTAAATATGCTGTCACATTTTTGTCTTGCTAATATTAATTAATACCCATTTATGGGAGTTGTGGGTAAAATAAATTATTTAAAATTAGTTTGATTTTAGTATAAAACTAGTACTTTCTCTCAGTTAAAACTGATTTTAAATATCTTTACTAGTTCCTGAGATATTAAAAATTAAATATGTTGTCATAATTTTGTCTTGCTAATATTAATTGATACCCAGTTATGGGAGTTGTGGGTGAAATAAATTATTTAAAATTTGTACGCTTTAAGTAATAGACCAGTACTTTTTTGAGTTATAACTGATTTTAAATATCTTTACTAGTTCCGGAGATATTAATCTTTAAATATGCTGTCACATTTTTGTCTTGCTAATATTAATTAATACCCATTTATGGAAGTTCTGGGTAAAATAAATAATTAAAAATCAGTATGATTTTAGTAGAAGACTAGTACTTTCTCCGAGTTCAAACCGATTTTAAATATCTTTACTAGTTCCAGAGATATTAATCATTAAATAGATAAAAAAAACAATGCCATAAACTCAAATCTTAGAAACCAATAACTGTATAATGTAAGAATTATATCGCGCCGTTTATTGGTGCAAAACCATTAACGTAGTAAGTCGCCGTCCAATCAGGTTAAAGCTATAACAACCGGAAGTAGTCAAGTCAAGTAATTTCCGGTTTGAAATTGCAGTCCTTAAATCTGACAAAATTACGAGAGAAACATTTAAGTATATACTGTATTTTTATAACTTTTTATTTTGCTTTATTGGACGCTGTTTATAGCATAAAAGCTTAAATATTTTTATATGGGGGGAGAAGGGGCAATATTTATTTTAAATTCCAACAAAAATATGGATTTAAATTCAAGTTAAATTCAATTAATTTTAGGGACAACTTAAGACTAAGAGAATTTTCACTATTTTATTTTTATAAAACTTCATTAAAATTGTAAGAAAGTTTTAATTTGTAGCCAATAAGGCATAATTATTTTAAACCATTTTGTGACGTCAGAGTGGAAGCAAGTGGAGCTCAAACAGTGGGGCTCGAGCCTTCGGCCCTCGCTTACGTCTCGGTTTGCCAACTTCACACAAGGGATAATCGCGCCCTCCCGTGAAACATATTATACTTTTCGTAACACATGCACAAGAAACACGTTCTTATTCCCTAATTTTAGAGAGAGAAACACTGCTTTTCTCCCCTAGGGAGAGAAACATTATGTTTCTCTTCCTAAGTAGGATGTTTCTCTCCCTAGGTAGTATGTTTCTCTCCCTAGAGACTACGATTATTAGCTGTTTGCGGCGTTTCCTAGGTAACTAGTTACGCAATCCATATTTGACATTTGTCCCGAAAAGACAGTAATTTTTGTGCACTTGTTACGAAATAGTATGTTATGCATCAAGGGAGGGAAACAAGCGATTATTCCCGCGTGTGAAGTTGGCAAACCGAGACGTAAGCGAGGGTCGAAGGCTTGAGCTGAAGTCGAGGTTTGCCATCTTCACACAAGGGATAATCGCGCCCTCCCGTGTTACCTAGGAAACGCCGCAAACAGCTAATAATCGTAGTCTCTAGGGAGAGAAACATCCTACCTAGGTAGAGAAACATAATGTTTCTCTACCTAGGGGAGAAAAGCAGTGTTTCTCTCTTTAAAATTAAGGAATAAGAACGTGTTTCTTGTGCATGTGTTACGAAAAACAATTTCACGACTCAAAATGAAGTCAATAATGGCACGTTGCTAGGCTAGTAGTGAAAAAATAATTTATTATTGTTTTTCTTTAATTTTCAAATATTTTAAAGTTGTTTTTGTAACGTGACAGCGTGGCTACTTTGAAATAAAAGTCACTAATAGTATATTATGCATCAAGGGAGGGAAACAAGCGATTATTCCCGTGCTTGAAGTTGACAAACCGAGACGTAAGCGAGGGCTGAAGTCGAGGTTTGCCAATTTCACTCAAGGGATAATCGCGCCCTCCCGTGAAGCATATTATACTTTTCGTAACAAGTGCACAAAAATTATTGTCTTATCGGGACAAATGTCAAATATGGGTTGCGTAACTAGTTACCTAGGAAAGCCGCAAACAGCTAATAATCGTAGTCTCTAGGGAGAGAAACATCCTACCTAGGGAGAGAAACATAATGTTTCCCTCCCTAAGGGAGAAAAGCAGTGTTTCTCTCTCTAAAATTAGGGAATAAGAACGTGTTTCTTGTGCATGTGTTACGAAATATTATATTGTGTGGCAAGGGATGAAACAAGACGATTTCTGACGAGGGCCCTGGTCTGAAATCGTCTTTGTTTCATCCCTTGTCACACACTATATTTTTCATATCACATCCTCTGACCACGATGTAGCTTCTTCTGCTTCTTTCCATTTCACTAATTTATCGTAACAAGATAAATATTTTTCCTTAGATTTTGTGGGCAATAAATCAAGGGAAGCTGCTAAGGTTTTTTCGGTAAGATGTTTTGTTTGTTTGTTTATTTGTAATTTATTAAAATCTTTGACAACGATTTGACGACAGCTGTCAAACGATTATGATTTTATTCGCTTTTGTTTATTACAAATTCGATTCTGACAGACTTGAAATAAAGACATAAATAATAAATAAATGAATGTGCCGGGCAGAAACAACGTTGTTTCTGACTGACACAGTCGCATTGGTCTGAAATTGTCTTATTTCGACTGGCAAAACAGAGATCAAAACTCGCTGTTTCAATGCATGTGATATGAAAACATAATTTAAGATTGTGTTACTTTAATTTTCAAATATTTTAAAGTTGTTTTTGTAACGTGACAGCGTGGCAACTTTGAAATAAAAGTCACTAGATGACATTATTTGACATATCAAATACACGACAAATTTATATATGTCAATACAATGCAATAAAATCTCTTTAATAAGTGCAGTGCAAATCAGAAATCATCTATCAAGAAAATAACAAGCCTTATTTGTTACTTCTAAATAATTTTGATAGAATTCTATGTAAACCAAGTGAAAAAATCTTTATTTACAGTTGTAGAAAAAATGTTGTTTGTATTTCGTGGGCAAAATTCTTGCTTTTTGGCGCGTTCGAATGACTTTCATCTCGACTAAGAATGACATTCACACGCGTAACAAAAAAATCTGATATGGACAGCACATGACTTCCTTGTACGCGTATATATATTTGTACTATAGATATTTATTTAATTGCACATATTTGACATAAAATATTTTATTTTTTATTTTTTGTTCTAATCCATAGCAAACATAATTAAAAAAAAAACAAAAAAATATATAATATATAAATTTAGATATCTCGCTTATGCAAAAGGCTAATTAAATAATTCTTAATGTGCTAGACGCAGAATTTAATTCTCTAAAACTTATATTTACAGCATTTATTTCTAAAATTAAAATAATACCATTCTTTGAAGCAAAACTGTTAGCAGCTTCATGTAATGTGTCACTTCCGGTTAGTGTATTTTAACCAAAATCTATTATGTTATTTGCATTGATATAGTAGTCTTATATACCAAATTTTATGGGGTAGATGGCTCAGTGGTATCGAGTCGGCCTGTGGATTTTGAGAACCCTGGTTCGATCCCGACAAACAATTTTCACCAATTTAAAAAATCTATCCCTGTGGCTCTCCACTAATATCTTTGAGGGCCGTGATTTGACGGCTGGTAACCGCACTTCACGCGACAAAATATATCACTTACCGAGATCTGCTTAGGCAGTGTGCCACACCCAGTAATGGGAAAAAGGCGTGATGATATATTTATTTATTTTATTTATATACCAAATTTGGAAAGTTTTAAATTATATTTGAATATAGTTTTCCATGAAAATCTGTAAAGCATTTAAATTTAGATATATATATATAAGGCTTTACTTTATTTAAATATATAACAATAATAACATTGAATTTAGAAATATATAATATAGAAGATGTGTACACTTTTAAGTTTGAAAGAAGAATGAAAATAAATAAATAGTTGACAGAAAAGTAAACATAAACAATAGAGTAATAATAAGAAGTAACTTGGAGACGAAATAATGTAACGTCGCCAAACTACTTGATAGCGACGCTACAAATCTATGATTCAAGTAAAGTAGCACTTCCGGAAGTTATTAATGACCAAAAAGGGAGGTGCACAACTAGATGTTATAACAGTCCTAAATACCTCAACTTTCTACGTCTTACCGTTTTTGAGTTATGCGAGATACATACGTACGTACAGATGTCACGACGGAATTAGTCAACATGGATTCAGGGAGGGCCAAAATGTGTATTTCCACTGAAATCTGAGAACCGAAAATTTTCGCGATTACAATACTTCCTTTACGTAAGTAAAAATGTCATTTTTTACTTTCTTGTACGAAGTAAAGGAAGTATTGTAATCGCGAAAATTGTCGGTTCTCAGATTTCAACGGAAATAGGTATTTTGGCCCTCCCTGAATCCATTTTGACTAATTTCGTCATGCCGTCTATACGTACGTACGTACGTATGTATCTCGCATAACTCAAAAACGGTAAGCCGTAGAAAATTGAAACTTTATATTTAGGACTGTTATAATATCTAGTTGTGCACCTCCCTTTTTGGTCATTATACAACTACCGGAAGTGGTACTTTACTTGAAGCCTATAATAGATTTTCATGAAAATCTATATTCAAATATAATTTAAAACTTTCCAAATTTGGTATATAAGACTACTATATCAATAGAAATAACATAATAGATTTTGGTTAAAATAGACTAACCGGAAGTGACACTTTACATGAAGCTAATGACACTTTTCCTTGAAAAAAATGGTATTATTTTAATTTTAGAAATGAATGCTACAAATAAAAGTTTTAGAGAATTAAATTCTGCGTCTATCACATTAAGAATTTTTAAATTAGCTTTTTGCATAAATGAGATATCTAAATTTAAATATTATATATTTTAAGATTTAAAAAAAATATTAAGTTTGCTATGGATCAGAACAAAAAATAAAAGATTTAATGTCAAATATGTGCAATTAAAAAAATATCTATAGTTTAATACGCTTACAAGGAAGTCATGTGGTGTCCACATCAGATTTTTTTATTTCTTGTTACAGAAAATGCGCCGCACAAGAAGACACAAACTAATACAAATCTCAGTATTTTTCTTAATATATTCAATCATTCAAGTATTATCAGAAAAAGAAAAACTAAATGAAGATCTTGCAAACGATGCTTCAACCACTACATCAACTACTGAACCACCAAAACCGCTCACAGAACATACTACAACCACTACCACTGAGCAGACAACCTCGGCAACTACAGCAGGTATGATATACAACAGTTTTCAAAACAAATAAATTAATGTGTACATGATTTAGGTGCAGTTGTTACAAGAGAGTCAACAACGACTTGGACGCCGTATTCGTCCACGGAGGAATATTCGAGCACTGTGGGGCCCACAGTGCATCCAACATGGCGGGCGAAGAGAAGGAATTGTACTCCACCGGCTATAGAACAGGTTGTGATGATATAATGAGAATAGTTAGTTAGTTTGAAGGAGGGTATGGGAAGATGGTGATTTTTAAAATGGTTTGAGGGAATTTTTGAGAAGATTTAAAATGAATTGAGGGAGTTTTTGGAAAGATGATGGTTTTAGAAATGATTTGGGGGACTATTTAGGAAGAGTACGATTTTTAAAATGATTTGGCGTCCTTTTTGGGAAAATGACGAATTTTTTAAATGATTTGATGGACTTTTTTGGAAGATAACGTCCTTAGAAATGATTGGAGGGCATTTTTAAAAAATGACGACTTTTTAAATGATTTGGTGGACTTTTTTCAGAAGATGACGTCCTTATAAATGATTTGGGGGCCTTTTTGGGAAGGTGACGATTTTATCAATGATTTGGGGGACTTTTTTCGGAAGATGACGTCCTTAGAAATAATTTGGAGGCCTATTTAGGAAGATGACGATTTTTAAAATGATTTGGGGGACTTTTTAGGAAGATGACGAATTTTTTAAATGATTTGATGGACTTTTTTGGAAGATAACGTCCTTAGAAATGATTTGAGGGCATTTTAAAAAAATGACGACTTTTTAAATGATTTGGTGGACTTTTTTCAGAAGATGACGTCCTTATAAATGATTTGGGGGCATTTTTAGGAAGGTGACGATTTTATCAATGATTTGGGGGACTTTTTCGGAAGATGACGTCCTTAGAAATAATTTGGAGGCCTATTTAGGAACATGACGATTTTTAAAATGATTTGGGGACTTTTTGGAAAGATGACGACTTTTTAAATGATTTGGGGGACTTTTTTCGAAAGATGACGTCTCTGGAAATGATTTGAGGGCCTTTTTAAAAAAATGACGACTTTTTAAATGATTTGGTGGACTTTTTTCAGAAGATGACGTCCTTATAAATGATTTGGGGGCCTTTTTGGGAAGGTGACGATTTTATCAATGATTTGGGGGACTTTTTTCGGAAGATGACGTCCTTAGAAATAATTTGGAGGCCTATTTAGGAAGATGACGATTTTTAAAATGATTTGGGGGACTTTTTGGGAAGATGACGGTTTTTTAAATGATTTGGGGGACTTTTTTTGGAAGATGACGTCCTTAGAAATGATTTGGGGGCCTTTTTGGGAAGATGACGATTTTAAAAAAGAGTTGGGAGACTTTTTTTGGAAGATGACGTCCTTAGAAATGATTTGGGGGCCCTTTTGGGAAGGTAACGATTTAAAAAATTAATTGATGGACATTTTGGGAAGACTAAAAATGAATTGAGAGAATTTTTGGAAAAATGACGTCCTTGGCAATGATTTGGAGGACTACTTTGGTTGATGATGATTTTAAAAATGATTTGGAGGCCGTTTTGGGACGAAGACGATTTTTTAAATGATTTAGGGGACTTTTTTTGGAAGATGACGTCCTTAGAAATAATTTAGGGGACTACTTGGGGTGATGGCGATTTTAAAAATGATTTGGGGGCCTTTTTGGGTAAATGACGATGTTTTTAATAATTTGAGGGCCTTTTGGAAAGATGACGATTTTTTAATTGATTTGAAACACTTTCAGAGACGATGACAGTCTTAAAAATGATTTGAGAGATTAATTACAAAGATGATGATTTTAAAAATGATTTGCGGGATATTTTGGAACGATAATTATTTTTAAAATGATTTGATTGAATTTTTGGGAAGATTTAAAGGTGTCATTGGTAAGGCCACTATTTTAAAAACAATTTGAGGGACTTTTAATGAAAATGACAATCTTTTTGGAAGACTAATTCGGAAGACAACAATTATAAAAATTATTTCGGAGACTTTCTACGAAGATGACTATTTTAAAAATGATTTAGGGGACTTTTTAAACAGATAATTATTTTTAAAATGACTTATGACTTTAAAACCCTTATTTGAGAAGACGACTACTTAAAAACTAATTTAGGGCACTATTTAAAGAAACAACAGTCTTGAAAATAATTTTAGGCACTTTTTACAACGACCACTATTTTGAAATTAATTCACAGAACGACTACTTTAATAACAATTATTATTATTATTATTATTTTAGTTTCCTCGACCACTAATGGGGCCCTACGCAAGAAGTCATGGCGGCTTACTAATCCATGCAATCGTAGCAATTTACACGTTTATGGGGTTGGCAATTGTTTGCGACGAATATTTTGTTTCATCATTAGACCGAATTTGTGAAGGTTAGTTTAAACCTTAAGTCTATGGCACACTGGTCGAAAAGCGTCGAAGAGCTCTTCGATGAAACAACAGAACGCACCTGTCATTGACTAACAATAAAAGCTTTTAAAGTTGAGAAAGAAAAACAAAATTTCAAAAATATGCTAACGTGAAGTGAGACGCAGAAGATACGAGTGAAATGAGACACGTTCGTTTCATCGATGAGCTCTTCGATGGAAATAGAGGAGCCTCTAATTTTCGTAGGTGGCTCAGTGGTATCGAGTCGGCCTGTGGATCTTGAGAACCCTGGTTCGATCCCCACAGCCGACAAACAAATTTTCACCAATTTAAAAAATCTACCCCTGTGGCTCCTCCACCACTAATATCTTTGGAGGCCGTGATTTGACGGCTGGTAACCGCACTTCACGCGAAAAAATATATCACTTACCGAGATCTGTTTAGGCAGAGTGCCACACCCAGTGATGGGTAAAAGGCGTGATGATATATTTATTTATTTATTTCTAATTTTCGTCGATGACGGGTGCGTTCTGTTGTTTCATCGAAGAGCTCTTCGACTCTCATCGACGCTCATCGACAAGTGTGCCATAGGCATTAACTTATATAAACACAGTTTAAACTAATATTTATTTTGTTAGAAATTAAACTTTCTCCGGATGTGGCTGGAGCAACGTTTATGGCGGCTGGTTCTTCAGCTCCTGAACTGGCAACTGTCGTTATTGGGGTATTCTTTGCTGAAGATGATATAGGTAAGAGATTAAACCATATATATATACTAGTAATATATTGCTGATGCCGTATACCAGCAATGTTATCTAAACGAAAAAGGAAAGAGAGTGAGATATATGCTATCTTACCTTTGTCCATACTTGCTTCAAAATGCGCATGCCCGTAATACTGGAATACTATTGGCTAATAACGAAGTGGGAGAGACATTGCAAATATGGCGAGCTCTCTTCGTCACCGCTTGTGTGAATTTGAATTAGTCTGTTGGCTACATTTGTTTGTGACTATCTTCTTCGTTATTATTATGCCAGTCAGTTGTTATTCGTGTTTTTCAAAATCTCCTCAAGTTAGTTCAGATGGTTAAATGATTTAATAATCGGAATGTTAAATATTTTTATTTACACGTGAATGATTTTGTTCACAGTTTTCCTAGAAACATGGAAATATGTAACTTATGGAAAAAAAATGAATCAATAATTTAATATGTACTACTATATTAGTCGATATGACCTTTAAAAGATAAAATATTTTGAACAAATTTAAAATATGGCGCTAGATTTGAACATGCTAGAAATTGACGTCAGCCAATCGTACTCCAGTATTACGGGCATGCGCATTTTGAAGCAAGTATGGAAAAAAGATAAAATAGCATATATCTCACTCTCTTTCCTTTTTCGCTTTTGGATTCAGCAATATATTACTAATACATATTTGGATTAAACGTATCTTTTTATTACTATAATCTATTGTTTTCTGTACATTTAAAACTACACTCCGAGAAAAGAAACAGTCAATAAAATGAAAATAAAAGACAATTATAACACTATTAATACAAACGGAACTCAAAACAACAATAATACAAAGATTACTTCTCCTGCTTATCATAATATATACCGGGTGTCTACTTTTTTTCCGAACATAGGAAATTCAATGTAAAAATTTTGATTTAGCGATATCTCTTTACCTATTAATTTTAGAACAAAAGTGTACGGAAGAAAAATGTTCAGAATAAAAACCTGCATCCATAGAGTATAAGTTTGTTGTTCAATTGTTTCTTATGTCCGAGTTAGAAGCAGAAGAAAATACACACTTTAAAGCCATGAGTGCCATGAGAAATAAAACAATAATTTGTTTGTTGTGTCTGACATTATTTGACATATTGGACCAGAATTGGAAGCTTATTGTAATTTATTTATTTATTCGAGTATTTAATTTAATAATAAAATTTATTATAGCAACTATTATTTTCTTTTTTCTACATAATCTTGACAAATAAATACCTATTATTAAGTTATCTATTTTATTTTATTTCTCATGGCACTCTGATAATTGCTTTAAAGTGTGTATTTTCTTTTGCTTCTAACACGAACCTAAAAAACAATTGAACAACAAACTTATATTCTATGAATGCAGTTTTTCATTATGAACATTTTTCTTCCGTACAATTTTGTTCTAAAATTAATAGGTAAAGAGATATCGATAAACCAAAATTTTTACATTGAATTTCCTATGTTCGGCAAAAAGTAGACACCCTGTAGATTAATTGTATAGTCTTTCAAATTAGAGATGTTGTTATGCGAAAGCTGAGATTGTAAATGAAAACACAGATCGAACAACTTTTAAATATATTTACCTAATTCCGTTATTAGAAGTCGTGTTTTACATGATTTTTTGAGGTTATGAAATGTCAATTGTTTCATAACTGTCATTCAAGAGTTATGTAAGGAATTGTTTACATAACTAGTTACGTAATGAATGTTGACAGTTTGAACTTTCTCAAAATGCAAATAACGGAAAAAACTATTTATTAAAATGTTTAGGATTTATATACATTGAATAATGTTTCTGGTATGAAACAGTTGACGGGCAAATTAGCAGATTCTTCGATATCAGAAGGAAGGTCTGTCTCGGATTCAGAACTCATTTTCAATGATGACATAAGCTTTAAATTTAAACATTTTATTCATTTATTTTCACGGCAACGCTTTGGTAATTTTGAAATATACTGAGCTGTCATAAACCTAGAATTTTATGTATTTTAAACATTATTTTAGCGGAATTAGATAAAATACGTTATGAAAACGTGATATTGTTTGACTCACATAATTTACAAAACTCGCTTCACTCGTTTTAGCAAATATTCGTCAAACAATATCAACCTTTTCAAAACTGGTTACGTAAATAACTATTACACAATAAATCGAAAGAAATCTACAGAATACTATTAATCCTAGTTGTTTATTATTTTTTTTAGGTATTTCTGGGGTGATAGGATCAGCAGTATTCAACATAATGTTTGTAATATCCGTATGCGCGTTGTGTGCTGGGACTGTATGCCATCTTTGTTGGTGGCCACTGGTCAGAGATTGTTTCTTCTACGCGATCGCCATTTTGACCATGTTGTTCACTATTATTGACGAAACTGTCACATGGTAAGTTCAAATTTACTTTTAAACTAATTAAGTGAAAAATAACAAAGGAAATCGTTTATTATTTGCGCTTCTTAAATGAAACAAGTTAAATATTACAGTATCCGGAATACCCAAAGTACTTCCTGTAATCACAAAATGTTACATTAGATTAAAAAACAACCTATAAATATAGATAGTCGCGTCATTCAGACATAGTAACCGCCTCAACAAGTCCTTCAAGTCATTTTTAAGATTGTCATTTTCTAAACATACATACATACATAACATGACGCTATATCACATTAAATGGGGCAGCACGAACCCCTGAAACATTCATAGAGCATCCACTAAGAGATTCATAAAAAAAAAATCTGATGTGGACACAGCACCAGGGGCGCCGAGAGAAAAAGCGGGCCCCGGGAAAAAAAATTCGGGCCTCTTTTAACTTTGATTATTTATTAATTAAATATAAGATACCAAAAAAAAATATATTTATAAATATATTTATGTATGACAACAATAAGAATTATTAATATCTAAATAAAGTTATAACAATATAAATAAAATTAAATACAAAATTCTGAGTTAATTGGTGCAGCGATGTGTATTGTATACTCACTGTATGACTATCTAATATCTAGTTGCATATTCGATAAATGCAGGGGATACCAAAACAGCACTACGCACAAATGTATAGAGCCTTTGCCTATGTGTATTGTATACAATGTAGTAATATAACAAACAAAAATGCAACAATGTAATAATGTACTTTTGAATAGTGTATAAATTTATTTAAAATTTGCAACTGGGGCCCTTGATCAAGCATTTCGTCATTTTGTACTTTATGCAATGTAATAAATTGTTGGAAACGTGTATCAGACGTTTCGTTATACATGTTTTAGTAAAGAATATAAAAAATTGGTGAAATAGTAGAAAATTAAAAGCAATTTATAAAATAGCATCACATCCGGGCCCTTTGAATTCCACGGGCCCTGGGTATTTTACCCCACCTACCCTCCCCTCTCGTCGGGCCTGCACAGCACATGACTTACTTGTATGCGTATTAAACTATAGATATTTTTTCTACGATTGCTATGAAAAGTTGACAATTACGCTTTCATTTGTCATCGTAAATTTCACTTTTCTGTGGAACAATCGAAAAATGTCTTTGTCGCGCGTTTCTAATGGCAACGCGCGAAAAAGATATGAAATGCGCGCTTATTTCAATAGTTACCCGGGATACAAACGAAACAGATACTTGTCATATTGACAGTTGACAGAATGAATTTATTTTCAGTACGTATACGTTATTTAATAATTTTAAGTTGCAATCGTAGAAAAAATGTTGTGTGTATCACGAGCGTAAAGTGTCTTTGTTCCTCTTACACTATTGCAGCTCTCGCCTTCGGCTCGCGCTGCAAATACCGTGTTCGAGTAACAAAGAATCACTTTACGCTCTTAATACACAAATAACTATTTTCACGTGCCATTTGTTATACAGTAGTACCAAATTCATATTATTGTTGATTGTTTTCCTTTTACTTAAATAAATCAATAATTATTGTATTATTCTTTATTTACAGTTGTAGAGAAAATGTTGTTTGTATTTCGTAGACAAAATTCTTGTTTTTTGGCGCGTTCGAATGATTTTTATTGTCTCGACTAAGAATGACATTCGCACGCGTAATAAAAAAATTTGATGTGGACACCAAATGACTTCCTTGTACGCGTGTTATACTATATCTACATTTTTTTATTGCACATATTTGACGTAATTTGACATTTCGCTTATACAAAAGGCTAATTGAATTATTGTTAATGTGCTAGACGCAGAATTTAATTCTCTAAAACTTTTATTTGTAGCATTTATTTCTAAAATCAAAATAATACCATTTTTTTCAACTGTTAGCAGCTTCATGTAATTTATCACTTCCGGTTAGTTCATTTTATTTATTTATTTTCATTTCAACAGGCTTGTAAGCCCAAATACAAAAGGTTATAAATCGTATATAATTAGGTACATTAATATAGCAGGTAATACAAAAGGGTCATTCATATCTATGTACATTATGTTTCATTTGATTTTGAAATATCTTATACGGTAGGTACAACGAAGACAGAGAAATTTTATTACCTATTCGAGATAATCTAGCTATGGGGGAATGATGGCAAAAGTTTGATCTAAAAGTGGGAATTATAAATCTTTGGTTGTTACGGAGAGAATACGGATTCGTATTTTCAATGAAGAGAGATTTAAGTTCAAAACATGGTTGATTGTTCATAACCTTATACAGCAGACATGCATCCATATAGTCGCGATCAGATTCTAATGAACATGTATTTGTTAATCTCGCAATTTCATTGTAATTATGTAGAATTCTCGGATTTGCAATTCTAGCTTTGCAAGACGCATAAGAAAAAAATCTATGTTGAACATTTTCGACCCGTTTGATATGACTATTGTAGTGTGGGGACCATATAGAAGAAGCATACATTAAAATTGGTTTTACAAGAGATTTATATAATGTTGTGATCGTGGAGACATTTAAACAAAATCTATTGTTATTTGCATTGATATAGTAGTCTTATATACTAAATTTGAAAAGTTTTGGGTTATATTTAAATATAGTTTTTCATGAAAATCTATTATTGAAGTAAAGTAGCACTTCCGGAAGTTATATAATGACCAAAAAGGGAGGTACACAACTAGATGTTATAACAGTCCTAAATACCTCAACTTTCTACGGCTTACCGTTTTTGAGTTATGCGAGATACATACGTACGTAGAGACGTCACGACGAAATTAATCAAAATGGATTCAGGGATGGCCAAAATGTGAAATCTCAAAACCGATTACAATAAGTAAAAATACATAGTGCCACTAATTAATTTAAACAACTAACTAAATATCAATAAAGACAAAATAAATTATGGTCCATACACTTGGTGAAACTAGGTTTAAAAAAAAATATAAATAAACACTTGGCTAATTCTCACAAAATTCATTCAATTGCGTAGCTTTTCCTTTTTTCTCGGTAGATGGCATGGCCTGTTCCACAGAACTTCTCATGTCATCTTACCGTTTGTTAGAGATCTTATTCTCTGCTGGCACAGTTCTTCGTCACCAGCTTCTTCACGTGAACTTTGTTCTAGGTGAAGAAGTGAGTTATACCATACTGATGAGCTCTAATAAGAGCGAAACGCGTCTATGGTTACTAACTGAACTGTGCTGGCCAGCCTCTGACGATGCCCTCATAAGTTGACTTGGAGGCTGAATTTTATGAGACTTAGCCAAGTGTTTATTTTATATTTTTATCTACTCTTATTAAATAATGTATTCATTACTTATGAAATTTATGATAAGTAATACTAATCATTATTGACAGTGTTAAGTAATAATTCATTACTCAACACTGCACGACTAATCACACGTCTGAATTTTCATTACTTAACACTTTAATAGCCAATCAAAAAATAACGATAATTGCCGCGCGTTAAGTATGCTATGAAACAGTGAAGCGCGCTATTGTTAATTATCTGTCAAAATTAGTTTAAAACGTTTTTGTTTACAATAATAGTGTAATGTGTGTGATTATACATGTAAGTTATGGATTCTGAAAGCGAACAAAGTGAAATTTGTACTCCACCAGATATTGTAGAAGCCGCACACGTACGTTTCTTAAATTTACTGCCCGAAAAATCAAAAAAAAAGTATGAACAAGATTATAAAGCTTTTGTGGATTGGAGAATACGCAAAAATGTAAATTCCTTTTCGGAAAATGTTCTTATAGTATATTTTGGTGAACTTTCTGATAAATATAAATCATCGTCATTATGGGCTACTTATTCCATGTTAAGTAGTGTTAATATTTATTAAATAAAAATAGAAACATAAAAAATAATTGTAAAATCTTATTACATAATAACATATAGTCGTAGATAATAGTATATTATACAACGACGCTATAATGGATGCTCTTATTCCCGAGGATGAAGTTTGCAACCCGAGCGAGCGGAGCGAGCAAGGGCTGTAATCATCCGAGGTAATAATAGCCATTATAGCGAGTTGTATACTATACTTTATATACGACTAACATATACGACTAATTTTATAAAAATTAGTCAATAAAATTTTGGTATGCTTTGTCATAGAAATTTTTAGACTTTTGCGGTAATAAACCACATGTAGTAGCATCAGCGATTTTCGTTATTTCTGGTGGTGTAGAAGATATACTGTCGTCTGTAATACTGTCCATTTTTTCAATTACAGTTAAACACAATAATTTAACACAATTTGCAAGACCGTTTTTGACAACTTCTCAACTATGATTTCGTTTTGTTTGTTTCCGATTCGTAAACAACAGTGAACTTAGCAACAAGCATGTTTAATTTAAATATGTGTCGCTATGGCAACACTGTTCCAATGGCACAATAAAACAATGATCCATGTTTTAAGCATTTTGATTGGTTCACGAGCGGGAATAATGACCATTATTCTCGACTCATTATTCCCGGCGGGATTAATATATAGCATTATATAGCAGAAAACGCATATATAATGATAATATTATTAGTTAACAGGTGCGGTGGCCGAGCGTGTTAAGGCACATCTCTTTAACATACTGTGACGTCACCCGAACCAAGGTTCGTCAGTTCGAATCCGCCTGTGGACAATGTGTGATTTGTCGTAAAATATAAAAAATACAGTTACATGTATTTATCACACTCGGGCGCTATAAGCTAGTCACTTATTCGCCTTAAATAATGTAGCATTCGACTACGAAGACCGGCAGTACGGCAGTGTAAAAACTGCGGCTCGGTGTGCCCGGTAGGCCCAGGCCCGATTTGGGCTATAGTGCCATCAGAAGAAGAATTATTATAACAACAAAGACAAAATTAATTGTCATCCAACACTTGGTGAAACAAGGTTTAATAAAAATATAAAGTGAAACATAGCCAAGTGTTTACTTTATATTTTTATTAAACCTTGTTTCACCAAGTGTTGGATGACAATTAATTTTGTCTTTGTTGTTATTTAAATTGCTATTGCGTAGCTTTCCCGTTTTTTCGGTAGATGGCATGACCAGTTCCACAAAACTTCTCATGTCATCTTACCAATTTGTTAGAGATCTTATTCTCTGCTGGCACAGTTCTTCGTCACCAGCTTCTTCACATGTACTTTGTTCTAGGTAAAGAAGTGAGTTATACCATACTGATGAGCTCTATTAAGAACGAAACGCGTCTATGGTTACTAACTGAACTGTGCTGGCCAGCCTCTGACGATGCCCTCATAAGGTGACTTGGAGGCTGAATTTTGTGAAACATAGCCAAGTGTTTACTTTATATTTTTAAAAGAATTATTAGTTAGTTGTATATAAAGTATAGTACGAGTATTTTATTCGCAAGTAATAGCTATTACTTACTCATTGAATAATATACTATTTACTAATTAAATAAGTATGAATGCAACTTGAAAATTAATTTCTAATTCTTCTTTTTCACTCAGGGGCGAATCATTATTCATGCTGTGCATGTACGTCGTGTACTGCATCGCTCTTCACTTCAACAGTTTCTTAGAAAGATGGGTGACAGCTCACCTCCCTGTCCCAGCAGCGTATCTCAAACCCCCAGAAGAAGAAAGCGCTTTAGTGAGTTACCGAACCCTACATGAAGACCGAACTAGAGTCCCTAGTTACACAGCTAACAGCCCTACGAAACAACAACAGATTCAGGAACAGCAACAGCTGAATATGAATCCGTCGCAAGGAATTGATAATACAGGAGCTGCTTTGAATAGTTGGGGCGATGCAATGGATCATGGTGAGACTTAAAATTGAATAATGGATACGATTTAAATTATGAACATGTTTTGGAATTATATATTCCGGGAGTTTTTTATCAGTAAACATAGGGATATGTCATTACTAAAGCCCGGATATTTAGGCAATTGCCTAGATTCAAATTTTAATATACTTCAGGCAATTTAGTTTTTCTATACATAGGTGATATGTGTACGTGTAATGGAAGGTTTTTTTCGTGCCTTAGAGCCTATTTTTTCTATATTTTGGTTATTGTGCCTATTTTACCTTATACAGCCTGTTTTGCCTATTTTTGTTGCCTATTCTAACTTTTATTGAGCAGACAAGGTTTATCATCTACTTCGTTGACTAATTCAGCACTCGACAAAGTGTTTCAACCTAATCTATAATATTTAAAGTACTTACTTTAATCAAGTTTTTGTGTGTGAATTTAAAATGCCGAAAGAAAATATCTGATGTGGACACCACATGACTTCCTTGTACCCGTATTAAACTATAGATATTTTTTTAATTGCACATATTTCACATTAAATCTTTTATTTTTTGTTCTAATCCATAGCAAACTTAATTTAAAAAAAAATCAAAAAATATATAATATTTAAATTTAGATATCTCGTTTATGCAAAAAGCTAATTTAAAAATTCTTAATGTGCTAGACGCAGAATTTAATTCTCTAAAACTTATTTGCAGCATTCCTTTCTAAAATTAAAATAATACCATTTTTTTCAAGGAAAACTGTTAGCAGCTTCATGTAATGTGCCACTTCCGGTTAGTCTATTTTAACCAAAATCTATTATGTTATTTCCATTGATATAGTAGTCTTATATACCAACTTTGGAAAGTTTTAAATTATATTTGAATATAGTTTTTCATGAAAATCTATTAGGTATAGGTTCAAGTAAAGTACCACTTCCGGTAGTTGTATAATGACCAAAAAGGGAGGTGCACAACTAGATGTTATAACAGTCCTAAATATAAAGTTTCAATTTTCTACGGCTTACCGTTTTTGAGTTATGCGAGATACGTACGTACAGACGGCATGACGAAATTAGTCAAAATGGATTCAGGGAGGGCCAAAACACCTATTTCCGTTGAAATCTGAGAACCGAAAATTTTCGCGATTACAATACTTCCTTTACTTCGTACAAGGAAGTAAAAACGTTTTTTAGTCAAAATTTTACATGGCAATTCAATTGTGTCTTTGCCATTAATCAATGGAGCTGAGGTAACTTTAGACGATATAGCTAAATATAAGAACGTTCCTGTCACATTTTGTGATGTCGAACGAAGTTTTCAACTTACAAGCAAGTTCTGACAGACCGAAGACAGTCCCTTTCCGAAAATTTCATAGAGCAATTGCTCGTAATATTTTGTGAATTAAAGTATACTACATAATTTGAATTTGCATAATAGTTAATAAAATGAGTTTTAAAATGCTTGGGTGGTATTCAGAGAGTTGGTAGGGAGTTTAGATAGTTGTACTGTTTAAAATTTGGTTTAAATGAATAATTATTTATTTATATCAATAGTTTGATATTTTGAATGTGGAGTTTCGGTAAAGAAACAACAACAAAAATGAATAAATGAAAGATTGATATAATTAATTTGATAGAATTTGACAAATACTTATTTTTGGATGTTTAAAATAATTCTCTTGTTCAAAAAAGTGTTTCAAATCATTTATAAGACAGCTATTACTTCAAAAAGTCTGCCCTAGATCAATTTTAAAAGTTATTTTCTTTAAACATCATCAAATACTTTTGAAAAGTACCCCTAAATCATTTTTAAAAGTTATTTTCTTTAAAAGTCATTAAAATACTTTCAAAAAGTTCTAGATCATTTCTAAGAGTTATTTTCTTTAATTGTTATTTGTGTATTAAGAGCGTAAAGTAATTCTTTGTTACTGGAACATGGTAATTGCAGCGCGAATCGAAGGTGAGAGCTGCAATAGTGTAAGAGGAACAAAGATACTTTACGCTCGTGATACACACATCATTTTTTCTACGATTACATCTTAAAATTATTAAAAAACGTATACGTACTGAAAATAAATTCGTTCTGTCAACTGTCAATATGACAAGTTTCTGTTTTGTTTGTATTGAAATTAGCGCGCATTTAATATCTTTTTCTACAACCATTAAAAAAGTAGGCGTTTTTTAACTTATTTTTATTATGAAAGTAGCACATTTTTACACTAGTGCAAAAAATGTGAATTATTTTTGCACTAGTGCAGAAAAGTAATTTAATATAAACAAATCATGTTCTTTTTCATATCTTTTTCTCGATTTATTTAGAAGCAAATTTAATGTTGCAGTATTTGTTTCTTCTATAATGGTCTATGGAATCTAATACGTGTTCGCCACTCGATTCAAACATTTTTTAAATTGAAAGCACGGAGAAATTTTTCCTCATTATCAACAAAATAATTGAGTTTGTTTGCCATTGTCAGTTGTCATGGATACATTAAACCAGGTATCTTTCTAAAGTTTCTAAATTAATACAAAATTTCAGAGATGTTACAATTATTGAAATTTGTTTGATTATTTTTATCAAAATTTGGTTTATGGTTGTAGAAAAAATAGTGTACGCAACTCGTGCAGAAAGCGTTTTATTTTGAACTCGCGGTCTTGCAGCATTCGCTCCGCTCATGCAGCAACGGACCACTCATTCAAAAAAAAACCATCTTTCTGCACTTGATACGTAAATAACTATTTTCGCGCGTTGTCATTGGAAATGCGCGCATTTAACGTCTTTTTTGCGCGTTGCCATTGGAGACGCGCAAAAAAGATATTTTTCGATTGTTCCACAGAAAACGTCAACTTTACGATGACAAATGAGAGCGTAATTGTCAATTTTTCATAGCTATCGTAGAAAAAGTCTTTTAAATACTTTCAAAAAGTCATCCTAAATCATTTGTAAATTCCCCCAAATCAAAGACATAAATCTTCCCCAAAAATCATCCAAATCATTTCAAACATAATTAAAAATGTCAAAAAATCATTCAGCAGTTTAAAACCTAAAAAAATCAAATAAATATTAAGTTTTTATTTCATCAATATTTAATTCATTTACAAATTCCAACATTTTAGGGTTCATGGTATCCCCTACACAAAACATCGGCCCAGAATTGAACCAAGCAGTTGTGCCACAACAACCGGTACAACCTCCCCCACAAGTACAAGTTCCTGTTCAAGCCCAAGACTATTACAAGCCCAAAGAACAACAAGATAAAATATCTCCGTTGATCAAACCAACTGGTAAGTTGTTGCATGGATTCTAACCACATTTTTAGGAAGTTTTAGCATATATATATATACGGGATGGTGACTCGCTCAGCCGGTCATAGGACTTTAACATGAGAAATCAGTTTTTTGCAATTTCCTGCGTTCCTAATTATTTTAAGCAAAAACGCGTCAAATAAAAGTTTTAGGGCATTAAATTCTGCATCTAAATCAATAAACAGAATTACTTTTACGTGTTTTTGTAACGATAGAAATTAAATATGAAAATGTCGAAAATTACGTTGAAAATATTGTTAGCCATGGAAATGAACAAAAAAATAAATAAATGCTTAATGTTTTATCTGTCAAAACATCAACGTTTGACGTTGTGACAGATAAAATGGCCAGCTCGATCACCGAATTTGTCACCTAATGACTTCTTTCTGTGGGGTCATTTAAAAAATACAATTTACAAAAGTAGGCACCCAAATGTGGATTCTCTAAAACAAAGAATTGCAGAGGAATTCAGGAATATTACAGTTCGGCTGCTATCAAATATGCGCCGTAATTTTTACGAAAGACTTGGGCTCCAGACTAGAATATGTATTTATTATGTCCATTATAGTTTAATTTTGTTATAAATAAATTTTTATTCTGATATTAAAATTAAATAAATAAACTGTTTACTTGGCTACTTAATTATGAATGTTTTATAAAATATAAATATTTTCTCCTGCAGGTCCAACGTCAAACGTTGACACTTTATCTGTCACAACGTCAAACGTTGATGTTTTGACAGATAAAACATCAAGTATTTATTAATTTTTTTGTTCAATTCCATGGCTATCAATATTTTCAACGTAATTTTCGACATTTTCATATTTAATTTCTGTCGTTACAAAGCACGTAAAGTAATTCTGTTTACTGATTAGATGCAGAATTTGATGCCCTAAAACTTTTATTTGACGCGTTTTTGCTTAAAATAATTAGGGAAGCAGGAAATTGCAAAAAACTGATTTCCCATGTTAAAGTCCTATGACCGGCTGAGCGAGTCACCATCCTGTATATACTAGTAATATATTGCTGATGCCGTATACCAGCAATGTTATCTGAACGAAAAAGGAAAGAGAGTGAGATATATGCTATTTTATCTTTGTTCATACTTGCTTCAAAATGTGCATGCCCGTAATACTGGAGTACTATTGGCTAACGACGAAGTGGGAGAGACATTGCAAATATGGCGAGCTCTCTTCGTCACCGCTTGTGTGAATTTGAATTAGTCTGTTTGCTACATTTGTTTGTGACTATCTTCTTCGTTATTATTATGCCAGTCAGTTGTTATTTGTGTTTTTCAAAATATCCTAAAGTTAGTTTAGATGGTTAAATGATTTAATAATCGGAATGTTAAATATTTTTATTTACATGTGAATTATTTTGTTCACAGTTTTCCGAAAAACAAGGAAATATGTAACTTATGGAAAAAATATGAATCAATAATTTAATATGTACTGCTATATTAATCGACATGACCTTTAATTGATAAAATATTTTCAACAAATTTAAAATATGGCGCTAGATTTGAACATGCTAGAAATTGACGTCAGCCAATCGTACTCCAGTATTATGGGCATGCGCATTTTGAAGCAAGTTTGGACAAAATTAAAATAGCATATATCTCACTCTCTTTCCCTTTTCGCTTTTGGACCCAGTGTCAGAAATATATTACTAATACATATATGGGTTTTAGCCATTGATTTAATTGTGTGTTTGTTGCAGAAGCTGGAATGTGTAAACTGACGTTTTGGTATCTAGTTTTTCCGATACATTTCATGTGTATGAAGACAATGCCAGACTGTAAAAGTGAAAAATATAAAAATTGGTATCCGTTTACGTTTCTAATGTCAATGATTTGGATATCATTCTATTCGTATATAATGGTTTGGATGATTACTATTATCGGTAAGTTGATTGTTGATGATTTAGGAGAGTTTTGGGGTAGGTTTTGAGAAGGGAATTGTTTGAGGGTGTTTTGGAGAGGTGGGTGAACGGGGGAAATGATTTAAGGGAAGTTTTAGGATGGTAATTGGCTTTGAAATAATTTGAGGGTTGTTTTTGGGAAAATGACAGTCTTAGAAATGATTTGGTGGCGTATTTAGAAGAATGATAGTCTTAGAAATGATTTGGGGGACTTTTTGAGAAGATGACAATGTTCTAAATGATTTGGCGGACCTTTTGGGAAGATGACAATGTTATAAATGATTTGGGGGACTTTTTGTTAAAGTTACAGTTTTAAAAATGATTTGGTATTTGGAAAGATGATAGTCTTATAAATGATTTGGGGGAACTTTTAGCTGTCTTAGAAATAATTTTGAGGGACTTTAATGTGAAAGAAAGCTGTCTTGAAAATAATTTGAGCGACTTTTTGGGAAGAAGACAATGTTATAAATGATTTGGGGAAGTATTTAGGAAAATGACAGTCTTATTAATAATTTGAGGGATTTTTTTGAGAAAAAGACATTCTTAAAAATGATTTGAGGGACTTTTTCTGGAAGATGACAATCTTAAACAAAATTAAGGGACTTTTTAGAAAGATGGCAGTCTTAAAATTGATTTGAGGGACTTTTCAGGAAAATAACAGTCTTATAAATGATTTATAAGACTTTTTAGGAAGATGACAATGTTATAAATGATTTGGGGGACTTTTCGGAATGATGACAATCTTATAAATTATTTGAAAGACTTTTTAGGAAGATGACAGTCTTATGAATAATTTGGGAAGCGTTTTGGGAAAATTACAGTTTTCAAAATGATTTGGTGGAATATTTGGGAAGATGATAGTCTTAAAAATAATTTGAAGAACTTTTGAGAAAGATGACAGTCTTATGAATAATTTGGGAGGCATTTTGGGAAAATTTCAGTTTTAAAAATGATTTGGGGAACATTTTTGGAAGACGACACTCTTGTAAATAATTTGGTGGAGTATGTTGGAACGTTTTATAAATGATTTGGTGGAATATTTAGGAAGATGACAAACATATAAATGATTTGGGAGAGTTTTTTTCTAAAATGGCTGTCTTAGAAATAATTTTGAGGGACTTTATGGTGAAAGAAAACTGTCTTTAAAATAATTGAAGAGACTTTTCAGGAAAACGACATTCTTATAAATAATTTGGAAAAGTATTTGGGAAGATGACAATCTTATAAATAATTTGAAAGACTTTTTAGGAAGATAACAATGTTAAAAATGATTTGGGGGACTTTTTAGGAAGATAACAGTCTTATAAATGATTTGATTGAGTTCTTAGTAAAATGGCTGTCTAAGAAATAATTTTGAGAAACTTTATGGTGAAGAAAGCTGTCTTGAAAATAATTTGAGCGAATTTTTGGAAAGACGACACTCTTATAAATGATTTGGGGGAGTATTTGGGAAGATGACAGTCTTATAAATGATTTCAAGGACTTTTTGGGAAGATTACAGTCTTATAAATAATTTGGGAAAAATACAGTTTTAAAAATGATTTGGGAGGCATTTTGGGAGGACGATAGTCTTATAAATAGTTTGAAAGACTGAGGAAAACGACAGTTTTGTAACACGAGCGGGATGGGTGAATAAGTTGATCTTACCGGACTGCGTCAATTGTAAAACGAAAGGAAGGGATGCAGTCTTGAAATTTTATTAACACATTGCTATCAAATATTTTTATACTAATTGAAACGCGAAATGTTATTATTTAATATGAGGATGGAAACAGAATTATTATTTAAATTATATTTTTATTGATTATAATACTTAATTCACTAATCTAGTTTAAAATTAAATGAAACGCGAACACCGCGTGATGTGAAGATCTACATCTTCACGCTTTGAGTCGATGGACGAGACTGCTGGTTTCAACCACAACACTTGCTGTCCTGGGTACGATACCCACATCTGGAATCCATCCCTCTCGCATCGGGGTGGACACAGATGTCTCAAGTGTTTTGGTTATGTAGTCTGACACTCTGGCACTGCCGATAACGCGACCATGAAATCTTGTTGGAATTCTAAGAATATTAACTATAACTGTCTCTTTTTATAATTTAATGCCCTATATTCGAAAACCAAAAGATGTCACATTCAGCCTTAATGGCCCATGTGGTCACGAGTGTCAAATTACACGAAACTAATCTTGTCTAAACGCAACATAACAACAATGAGATAGCTCATATTGTTACAGTTTTATAAATAATTTGGGAGGCTTTTTGAAACAAATACAGTTTTAAAAATGCGTTGAGATACTTTATAAGAAGATAGCTGCCTGTAAAATGATTTGGGGCTTTTTTTTTAGTAAAATCGCTTTCTTAAAACTAATTTAAGGGACTTTACGCAATGTTTTCTGTCTTTAAACTAACTTAAGGGACTTGATGGGAAGATGGCCATCTTACAAATAATTTGAGAGACTGTTTAGACAAATGATCGTCTTTTAAGTGCTCGGGAGAAACTATTGAAAAGATGACAGTCTTACAACAGATTTAAGGGACTAGTTTAGAAGATCTTTGAAATGAGTTGAAGGATTAGTTGAGGCGGTTACTATGTCTGAATGACGCGACTAACTCGGTTGTTTCTCAATGTAATGTAACATTTTGTGATTACAGGAAGTACTTTGGGTATTCCGGATACGGTGATGGGACTGACTTTCGTCGCGGCTGGAGTATCGGTGCCTGACGCTCTTTCAAGTATAGCTGTCATCAAAGAAGGGTATGTTGTTATTTGTTTCAACAATTAGAATTGTTACTGTCAGGTCTTTAATCATTATTAATTGCTTCTCTTACTTATTTTATACAGTTTTGTTTGGTATCATTTGTTTGTTTTTAGTGTATTTTGACGCATTTTGAATCGGAATGGCGTCTTTTTTATTATTTTCAATAATTCATTTATATTTGATAGCTAGTTTCAATTAAAATGGCGTCTTTTTGCCTACTGTTAGCTTTTTTTAAAAGCCATCTTTAATCAAAATGACGTCTTTTTATTATTATTTGACAGCTATTTTCAATCAAAATGGCGTCTTTTGTCGTACTATTAACAGCTTCACTTTTTTTGACAGTTATCTTCAATCAAAATGGCGTTTTTTAATTATTATTTGACAGCTATTTTCAATTAAAATGGCGTCTTTTTCCTACTTTTGACAGCTTTACTATTTTTGACAGCGATTTTAAATCAAAATGGCTTCTATTTTCTTAAATTTTTGACAGCTATATTAAATCAAAATGGTGTCCTTATTTTTATTCAGACTGATTTTGACAATCAAAATGGCGTCTATTTTCTTACTTTTAACAGGTTTACTTTTTTGACAGCGATTTTAAACTAAAATGGCGTCTATTTTCTTAAATTTTGACAGCTATATTGAATGAAAATATTGTCTTTATTTTTATTCAGACTGATTTTAACATACCTGGCAGCCATTTTCAATCAAAATGACGTCTTTTTTCCTACTATTAACTGCTTTACTATTTTTAGCATTTATCTTCAATCACAATGGCGTTTTTTAATTATTATTTGACAGTTATTTTCAATTAAAATGGCGTCTTTTTCCTACTTTTAACAGCTTTACTTTTTTGACAGCGATTTTTAATCAAAATGGCTTCTATTTTCTTCAATTTTGACAGCTATATTGAATGAAAATGTTTTCCTTATTTTTATTCAGACTGATTTTGACATAACTTGGCCGCCATTTTCAATTAATAGGGCGTCTTTTTTCGTACTATTAACAGCTTTACTATTTTGACAGTTATCTTCAATCAAAATGGCGTTTTTTAATTATTATTTGACGGTTATTTTCAATAATATGGCGTCTTTTTTCCTACTATTAATAGCTTTACTATTTTTAACAGCGATTTTGAATCAAAATGGCTTCTATTTTCTTAATTTTGCCAGCTATATTAAATCAAAATGGTGTCCTTATTTTTATTCAGACTGATTTTGACATATCCGGCAGCCATTTTCAATTAAAATGGCGTATTTTTTTCTACTATTTTACTTTTTTTGGCATTTATCTTCAATCACAATGGCATTTTTTAATTATTATTTTAATTATACAGTTATTTTCAATTAAAATGGCGTCTTTTTCCTACTTTTAGCAGCTTTACTTTTTTGACAGCGATCTTAAATTAAAATGGCTTCTATTTTCTTAATTTTGACAGCTATATTAAATCAAAATGTTGTCGTTATTTTTATTCAGACTGATTTTGACATATCCGACAACCATTTACAATTAAAATGGCGTCTTTTTTCTTACTATTAACAGCTTTACTATTTTTGGCAGAAATTTTAAATCAAAATGACGTGTATTTCCTTAATTTTTACTTTTTTTTTTAATTTTTAATTAAATTAATTGCATAATTTTTTTGTTCAATTATTTTTTAATAAAAACATAAATAGTTTGTGAACTGATTATTTTAAAACTATTTATGAAACTAGTAAGGAAATGAAGGTTATTATCTTACTCATGTGAGGCTACGCCTCGTTCTGCAAACACATAAGTAAGGTAATAACCTTCATTTCCTTACTAGTTTCATAAAATATTTTTTCTACTTCCGTTCTAATAAATACGAAAGAGCGTTTTTGAAATTATGAAATTTTGACATATTAATGACAGTTATAAATTCAAAAAATAAAAGAATAACACATCAGAATTCGTCTACCAAGATATCTGTTGCTATGTTACCTCATTATTTCACTAGTTAAATAATGCAGTTCATTACCTAACTCAAATAAGTGAAATAAAACGTCTATTTCCTAACGGAAGTAGAAAAAAACATAAATAGTTTGTGTACTGATTATTTTAAAACTATAATGAAAAAGAACTATTTTAAAATGAAACAGAATTTTGCATAATTGGATGTTTGGATGTTCCATTTAAAAATCTAAAGTTACATATCATTGCGCCAAAATGCAACACTTTAATTTAAAAAAATTTTAAATTAAAAATGAAGTTTACTTAAACAAATTTTGGTAATATTCAAAATAATTGAATAAAATAAATATAAAGACTGTTTTACTCAACAAAAATTGGCAAATTAATTTCATTTTGAGCTGAAATAAGTTTAGATCGATAATAAACACAAAACAAGTTTTTCTTGAAAGAAATAGTTATTTACGTAACCAGTTATGAAAAGGTTGATATTATTTGACGAACATTTGTCAAAACGAGCGAAGCGAGTTTTGCAAATTATGTGAGTCAAACAATATCACGTTTTCATAACGTATTTTATCTAATTCCGCTAAAATAATGTTTAAAATATATAAAATTCTAGGTTTATGACAGCTCAGTATATTTCAAAATTACCAAAGCGTTGTCGTGAAAATAAATGAATAAAATGTTTAAATTTAAAGCTTATGTCATCATTGAAAATGAGTTCTGAATCCGAGACAGACCTTCCTTCTGATATCGAAGAATCTGCTAATTTGCCCGTCAACTGTTTCATACCAGAAACATTATTCAATGTATATAAATCCTAAACATTTTAATAAATAGTTTTTTCCGTTATTTGCATTTTGAGAAAGTTCAAACTGTCAACATTCATTACGTAACTAGTTATGTAAACAATTCCTTACATAACTCTTCAATGACAGTTATGAAACAATTGACATTTCATACCTAACCTAACCTAACCTCAAAAATTGATGTAAAACATAACTTTTCATAACGGAATTAGATAAACACTTATTTTGTAAATATTTTTACAGATACGGCGACATGGCAGTCTCAAACGCAGTTGGTTCCAACGTCTTCGATATTTTGATCTGTCTTGGGCTTCCATGGTTTATTCAAACCGCTATTATAAAACCAGGATCACATGTGAACGTAACAAGCAAAGGTATACCAACATTACACAGTTTTTTTCGGGGAGCGAGAAGAGTTATTGTGAACAAAAAATGGCTATTGGGAAATAAATAATAATCTTTAAATTGATTTAGACGACATTTCTACCTAAATAGCTGTCTGAGAAATGATTTAGGGGAGTTTTTGAGAAGCTGACTGTTTTAAAAATTGTTTAAAGGACATTTCTACAAAGATAGCTAACTTAGGAAAGATTTAGAATGGTGTTTGAGAATATGACAGCCTTAAAAATGATTTAAAATACATTTTTACAAAGATAGCTGTTTTAGAAATGATTTAGGGGAAGTTTTTGAGGAAATAACAGTCTTCAAAATAATATTTGGGGAATTTCTTGGAATGTTAATTCTTTTAAAAATGATTTAGGGGACTTTTGGGAAGAAAAATTGTCTTTAAAATGATTTAGAGGACATTTCTACAAAGATAGCTAACTTAGGAATGATTTAGATGACTTTTTGAAAAGATGACAGATTTGAGGGAGTTCTTGAAATGTTAACTCTTTTAGAAATAATTTAGGATCTACAAAGATTGCTGTTTTAGAAATGATTTAGGGGTCTTTTGGAGGAGATGACAGTCTTCAAAATGATTTAAAAGACATTTCTACAAAGATATTTCTTAGATATGATTTAGGGGTCTTTTGGAGGAGATGACAGTCTTCAAAATGATTTAAAAGACATTTCTACAAAGATAGCTAACTTAGAAATTATTTAGGGGAGGTTTTGAGAAGATAACAGTCTTCAAAATAATATTTGGGGAATTTCCTGAAATGTTAACTCTTTTAGAAATAATTTAGGGGAGGTTTTGGGAAAAATGACAGTATTAAAAATGATTTAGACGACATTTCTACAAAGCTAGCTGTCTTAAAAATGATTTAGGGGAGTTTTTCAGGAGATGACAGTCTTCAAAATGATTTAAAAGATTTTGAGAAAATGACAGTCTTTAATAATATTTGGAGGATTTCTTGAAATGTTAACTCTTTTTATAAATGATTTAGGGGACGTTTTTGGGATAAAAAATTGTCTTAAAAATGATTTAGACGACATTTATAACTAGATAACTGTCTTTGAAATGATTTAGGTTACTTTTTGAAAACAAGAAGAAGAAAAGAAATAATTTAGGGGACTTTTAGGCAAAATGACAGTCGTAAAAATTATTTAGAAAACATATTTCTAAAGATAGCTGTCCTAGAAATGATTTAGGGGATGTTTCTTAAAAATTATTTGAGGGATTTCTTGGAATGTTAACTGTTGTAAAAATATTCTAGGGGACTTTTGGAAGAAATATTAATTTTTAAAATGATTTAAAAGACTTTTCTACAAAGATAGCTAACTTAGGAATTATTTAGGGTACTTTTTGAGAAGATGACAGTCTTATGAGGGCATCGTCAGAGGCTGACCAGCACAGTTAGTAACCATAGACGCGTTTCGCTCTTATTAGAGCTCATCAGTATCACCAAGTGTATGAATGACAATTAATTTTGTCTTTGTTATTTAAATTGCTATTGCGTAGTTTTGCCTTTTTTCGGTAGATGGCATTACTGGTTCGACAGAACTTCTCATGTCATCTTAGCAGTTTGTTAGAGATCTTATTCTCTGCTGGCACAGTTCTTCGTCACCAGCTTCTTCACGTGAACTTTGTTCTAGGTGAAGAAGTGAGTTATACCATAATGATGAGCTCTAACAAGAGCGAAACGCGTCTATGGTTACTAACTGTGCTGGCCAGCCTCTGACGATGCCCTCATAAGGTGACTTGGAGGCTGAAGTTTACAGAAATGTTCAACATGTATTTATTTTTTTTTTAATTTATATATCGGACCAACTACTAAGGTCATATGCCGATATGTCCTTTGTATGGTCGCCACGGGCGGGACCCGAACCCACGACCTTATGATTGCGAGTCAGGCCCTCAACACGCGGGACAATGTATTTATTAATTTAAACAAAGTTTAAACTTGAAGTTATGTTAGTACAACACCTCATATCAATTTTAAAACATTTTATTTTCTATTTCCAGGTTTGACATATTCTACTTTATCGTTGTTATCAACAGTCATATTTCTCGTGGTAGCTACCCACCTGAACGGCTGGAAATTAGACAAACGGTATGGTATAATCCTGATGATTTGGTATATTATTTTTATTATATTTGCTAGCTTATACGAGCTCAATATCTTCGGGCAATTAAACCCGCCCGAATGTCCAAGCTTTTTCTAAGTTTCTAAACGGTGAAACAACAAACGAAACATGCTTATGAGTGTACCAATTTTGTACATAACCTATAATAGGTGTTAATTTAGCTCCTGTCAAATATAAATCGGTACCAACTTGAGAAAAACTCACTAGATTGTAGGATAAGTAGTTTGGTGCATATATATTGCTGATGCCGTATACCAGCAATGTTATCTGAACGAAAAAGGAAAGAGAGAAAGAAATATGCCATGTTATCTTTTTTACTTAAAAATGCGCATGCCCGTAATACTGGAATACTATTGGCTAACAACGAAGTGGAAGAGACATTGCAAATATGTCGAGCTCTCTTCCTCACCGCTTGTGTGAATTTGAATTAGTCTGTTTGCTACATTTGTTTGTGACTATCTTCTTCGTTATTATTATGCCAGTCAGTTGTTATTCGTGTTTTTCAAAATCTCCTCAAGTTAGTTCAGATGGTTAAATGATTTAATAATCGGAATGTTAAATATTTTTATTTACATGTGAATGATTTTGTTCACAGTTTTCCTAAAAACAAGGAAATATGTAACTTATGGAAAAAATATGAATCAATAATTTAATATGTACTGCTATATTAATCGACATGACCTTTAATTGATAAAATATTTTCAACAAATTTAAAATATGGCGCTAGATTTGAACATGCTATAAATTGACGTCAGCCAATCGTACTCCAGTATTACGGGCATGCGCATTTTGAAGCAAGTATGGACAAAGATAAAATAGCATATATCTCACTCTCTTTCTCTTTTCGCTTTTGGACCCAGTGTCAGCAATATATTACTAATACATATATGGTTTGGTGGATTTATATTTGAAAAATGTTACTATTATGCTTATTAGATGTTGACTAAAAATGAAAAAAACCCTGAAAAAAATAGTAATTACAGTTGGTTCCTCAAGTTTCAATGTAAAAATGTTTCCAAATATGTGTATTGTCCCAAAATTTTGTTTTAATTGAATGAAAAATTCATTTTAAACATGGTTACTATACAGATTTTGCAATTAAAAATTTGTAAAATATCCAACATAATATAAGTATTTTAAGTTTCTTATTATCGTCGTTTCAAATGTCATTAAAATTCTTAGATTTAAATTTGCCGCGCCTCTGGCGACATACGTTGTAACTAACATAACTTAACCTAATAATATTGTATAATTCCATTAAATGTATTTCATTTAATAAACACTTCCATTTTCAAATATATATATACAGGGTAAGTCTGGGAAGACGAACACCCCCTTAACTTGTTTATTATAAGAATTAGAAAAATGTTCTTCATATGGAAGTTTTAGTATATTAAATATACTATTTTATGACACATATAGATTTTTTTTATAAAGTCAGGTTTACATGATACGACTATCAACTTTTATTTTTAAAATGGGAACCTAAAATAATTTTCAGAAAAAAAAACCGCCATTTTTTCTCTTTTCAACGATGTATTACTTGTGATAAATGTATATGAAAAAATCGAGATAAATAAGATAATTGAGAAATGTCAGAATTTATTTTTATCCAACTATTCTAGGTGGCTATGCGAAATTAAACAAAATGTAACAAGGTCAAATGAATGACAAAACACGTGAAACAAGTAACAAATAAATATCTGCATTGTTGTCGTTCATTCAACTTTTTTTGGTTTTAATCTTACTATGGTCGTGAAATAATAAAAATGGGAGAGAATGTTATTTTTCCCTAATTAAAAATCATACATTTCTCTCCGTAGATCGATAAATATTCTATTTGCCGAACTGTTTACAAACAAAAATAAAGTACAACAACCTTAAAAAGTATATGGAAATTGAAGTGTTTATAAAATAAAATACATTTAATGGTATTCCATATTATATTTATGCATTATTATTAAGTTGGGTTAGGTTACTGATGACGTATTGCCATCTAGCGATTTTTAATTCAAAATAACCGCGCTGTCAAGTTATAAACTTAACCTTAAAATATTTGAAAATTAAATTAAAACAATCTTAAAAAGTATATGAAAATTGAAGTGTTTATAAAATGAAATACATTTAAAGGAATTCCATATTTTATTTATGCATTATTATGAAGTTGGGTTAGGTTACTGATGACGTATTGCCATCTAGCGATTTTTATTTCAAAATAACCGCGCTGTCAAGTTATAAACTTAACCTTAAAATGTTTGAAAATTAAATTAAAACTATCTTAAAAAGTATATGAAAATTGAAGTGTTTATAAAATAAAATACATTTAATGCAATTTCATATTTTATTTATGCATTATTATTAAGTTAGATTAGGGTACTGATGACGTATTGCCATCTACCGATTTTTATTTGAAAATGAACGCGCTGTCACGTTACAAACATAACCTTACAATATTTGAAAGTAAAACAACCTTAAAAGTATTTGCAAATTCAACTGTTTATAAAATAAAATATATTTAATGGAATTGTATATTTTATTTATGCAATATTATGATGTTAGGTTAAGTTATATTAGTTCCGTCGCAACTCGTCAAAGGCGCGCGTTATAAATTTGAAACTAGCAATTTTAATGACACAAAAAACAGGTAAAATAAACGTAGCACAATTGAACGAAGTTAGCAATGCTTGAACTGACACATTATTGACATCTATCGGACAAACGGAGAATTATCTAACTAGTAACCATGTTATAAAATATTTGAATTAATAAGTAATGCTTTCAATGCAATTAAATTATAATATAATATGAAAATTAATATTTAATAAATGAAATATTTTATAATTATAAATGCACGTAAAGTTAAAAATAAAACTATCGAAAAATTAACAGAAAAACATCTGTCCTATGTTGTCAATAGCAAAATTAGCAATAGTATTTTATCGTCTATAAAATATGGATCAGCTACCTTAAGTTTAAGGAAAATAATTAATTAAAAGAAACATTTAGCAATTAATTAGAATTAATAATAAACGCATATCGAATTAGATTTAGTTTCTAATTTGTCAATTTACAAATAATGCTTTTTTGAAGCGCCCTCTTCTAAATATTATAGTTAGTACGCCACTGCCTAATAATTCCCTGCATTTTAAAAATAATTTACAAATTTTTTATAAATATTGCCTGATTTAATTTCAGTATTATATATATTAGTATTTCAACTATTATAATATCTAGTAAATAAACAAACATATTTAAAATTTAATCCATTTGATGCACAAAAATACAAACATGTTTTTAGTTATTTTGTAGCTATAGCAGTTGTACCAACATTAAATATGTTTGACAGATAACCCTAAAGATTAAATTTTAAATATATTTACGCCAAATAGTATGAAACTAAGACAATAAACAAGCCTTAAAATTAGTATAAAATAATATTATGATTACATTAAATTATTACTTATATATATATAGACTACGTTGACTATATTGATTTAGGAAAGTTTGATAAAAAATATTGTTTTTGTAATCATACATTAATATATTATTTAATGTTTTTTTTTGTGTTTCATAAGAATCGAATTATTGAATTAAGTCTTTTAAATTGAACTGCGTTCATAGCTACTAATTATAATTATCAATTACAAATAATAACTTAATATACAGGATGTATCTGTAGTTCGGGAAAAAAATTAAAGGGTATATACTATATAAGACGTACTGATCATGAAACAAAAATATCTTTTTTCGAAAACTGTCATATAAAGTTAAAATTTACATGACAACTATATCAACACGCGAAATGAGTGTTTTTTGTTTACAAAACGCAAAAGTTTTTTGCATCCTGCAATTTTTTGATAGAAGAAAGGCTCACAATTTAATAAAATTTGTCACTTTATTTTTTTGCTTAGAAACAATACTTCTATTCTTTAACTTATATTTAATGTTCCAATTAAGCAATTATTCATATTTATCCCGCTTGAGGAAGCTAACTGGTGTACTGGAATAGTTTCTTGAGAAATGCAATGCGAATCCCAATAAATCGCAGAAACAAATTAGAACGTTTGTTTGGTTTCTATTGCCAACCAGCTGCCAATTGCTGGTCAAATAATACCAGATTTGATAGCAATTATATTACATACATTGTTGTCATGGAGACATTAGATGTCACATTAATTAATCCTAAACGTCAACATTTTCTCATTACATTATTACTCATTTTGGGACATAGTTTTCGAAAAAACGTTGTTTGATACTCGATTGCGAAATGCTTTTGCATTATCGAATGCAAAAGTAACATTTCTCAATCTAGAATCAAAAATAACTATTTTTAAGTTCGCAAATAATGTTGAAGGCAAAATTTTGTTAGTTATTTTTAATAATTTTGTTCAAATCTTCTTACAAGTAATTGTTTACGCAACACCAAATAAATGTCCGATGTTATGTAATTAATAACTTAATTTAGTTAAATACAGCAGGTCAAGCAATAAAATACGTTAATCCAGTGGCCCTAAAAATGTTTGTTTCAAGTAAACCATCCTTAATTTTGCGAATTTAAAAAAAAATTCTTTTTGTTCCATGATCAGTACGTCTTATAGTATATTCCTTTTAATTTTTTTCCAGAAGTACAGATACACCCTGTATATTAATTATATATACCGGGTGTCTACTTTTTTTTCGAACAGAAAATTCAATGTAAATTTTTTGGTTTAGCGATATCTCTTTACCTATTAATTTTAGAACAAAAGTGTACTAAAAAAAAATGTTCAGAATGAAAAACTGCATCCATAGAGTATAAGTTTGTTGTTCAATTGTTTCTTATGTTTGAGTTAGAAGCAAAAGAAAATATCCGCTTTAAAGCAATTATCAGAGTGCCATGAGAAATAAAACAATAATTTGTTTGTTGTGTCTGACATTATTTGACATATTGGACCAGAATTGGAGGCTTACTCTAATTTATTTATTTATTTATTCGAGAATTTAATTTAATAATAAAATTAATTATAGCAACTATTATTTTCTTTTTTCTACATAATCTAGACAAATAAATACCTATTATTAAGTTATCTAATTTGTTTTATTTCTCATGGCACTCTGATAATTGCTTTAAAGCGTGTATTTTATTTTGCTTCTAACTCGGATATAAGAAACATTTAAACAACAACAACTTATACTCTATGGATGCAGTTTTTCATTCTGAACATTTTTCTTCAGTACAATTTTGTTCTAAAATTAATAGGTAAAGAGATATCGCTTAATCAAAATTTTAACATTAAATTTCCTATGTTCGAAAAAAAAAGTAGACACCCGGTATATATATATACAGGTTGTTTCTACACCTCTGCACGAAACTTTAATAACATATATAATTTGATATACTGATTATAGAACAAAAATAATTGTTTTGAAATTCGCAAAAATTAGGGTATTTCATTCCTAGCGAACAATTTTAGTGTCACTGGTTTAATAGTACATTTAATTAAAAAAATAAAAATAAGGCATTACACCAGGTACCTACATAATAACTAATTAATAAATGATTATTTGTAGACAGTGTTTATACTTTTATTTCATTAGTAACATAATTATAAATAATTAATGTACTATTAAATCAGTAACACTAAAAATGTTCACCAGGAATGAAATACCCTAATTTTTGTGAATTTCAGAAACATTATTTTTGTTCTATAATCAGTATATCAAATTATATATGTCAGTAAAGTTTCGTGCAGAGATGTAGAAACATAAGATTTAAATATGTAAAATGATATTTTTATAATTTCCTGCTTCCCTAATTATTTTAGAAAAAAAAGCTTCAAATAAATGTTGTAGAGCATAAAATTCTACCTTCAAATAAATAATCAGAATTAATTTTACGCTTTATAATGACAGAAATTAAACTGAAAATTGGCTTAAAATAGGAATAGCCTTGTTTGAAAAAGAAACACTATTGAATTATTGTTAAATAATATTTAAATATACAGGGTGGTGACTCGCTCTGCCGGTCATAGGACTTTAACATGGGAAATCAGTTTTTTGCAATTTCCTGCTTCTCTAATTATTTTAAGTAAAAACGCGTCAAATAAAAGTTTTAGGGCATCAAATTCTGCATCTAAATCAATAAACAGAATTACTTTTACGTGCTTTATAACGACAGAAATTAAATATGAAAATGTTGAAAATTACGTTAAAAATATTGATACCCATGGAATTAAACAAAAAAATAAATAAATGCTTGACGTTTTATCTGTCAAAACATCAACGTTTGCCGTTGTGACAGATAAAATGTCAACGTTTGACGTTGGACCTGCAGGAGAAAATATTTATATTTTATAAAACATTCATAATTCAGTAGGTAAGTAAACAGTTTATTTATTTAATTTTAATATCAGAAGAAAAATGTATTTATAAGAAAATTAAACTATAATGTACATAATAAATACATATTCTAGTCTAGAGCCCAAGTCTTTCGTAAAAATTACGGCGCATATTTGATAGCTGCCGGGCTGTAATATTCCTGCATTCCTCTGCAATTCTTTGTTTTAGAGAATCCACATTTGGGTGCCTACTTTTGTAAACTTTATTTTGTCATTATGTGACAAATCCGGTGATCGAGCTGGCCATTTTATCTGTCACAACGTCACACGTTGATGTTTTGACAGATAACACGTCAAGCATTTTTTTTTGTTCAATTCCATGGCTATCAATATTTTCAACGTAATTTTCGACATTTTCATATTTAATTTCTGTCGTTACAAAGCACGTAAAAGTAATTCTGTTTATTGATTTAGATGCAGTATTTGCTGCCCTAAAACTTTTATTTGACGCGTTTTTGCTTAAAATAATTAGGGAAGCAGGAAATTGCAAAAAACTGATTTCCCATGTTAAAGTCCTATGACCGGCTGAGCGAGTCACCACCCTGTATATATTTTGTTCAAAAATATATTTTTTTAGAATATCTTTATTTTATCGGTTGTTATCATTATTTGAAATAACACAAAATAAGTGTTAATTTTAGTTGAAAAATGTTTAGCTGTGAACGAAGCTCAATATTTTGTTAAACGAACGAGTTTAATATTAATTTATAGTAGTTTTAAAATACTAAAGAATATATGAATGATTGAATGAAAGAATGAATGAAAAAAATGTAAAAAATAATGTTTAAATTTTAAATAAAGTTAATGTTAAAGCAATGAAATATATAAAACTATACAATTTTCGTGTATTTCTGCTAGAATATAGTTAATATTTTCTGTGAAACAAAATGGCGTCCTAGTTAGTCAATTGTTGTGAAATAAAATGGCGACCATGTTTTGCATGTCTATATTTTATTATAATTAGTTTTTGAAATTATAATAAAATATAATAACGAAAATATTAATTAAATGTGAATTATAAATGTTAATTATTATATTAAAACAATTAAATTTGCTTCAATATTTTTTTTTATTTTGTAAAAAAAATATGTTAGTGTTAGCAGTTAAAATTAGTTACAAACTGTTAAATACTCAATGTTTTTTCAATTGAATGTACTTAAATTTGCACTAAATACTCACTGTATTTATGAACTAGAATGTACACTGCAAATAAATTAAAAAAGTAGCGAAAATATGTTGAAATGTAACAAATTTTTATGATCAAGTCAGTTGTGGTTGTGAAAAAACAAATGAAAATAGAAACAAAACAATGTTGAGATGTTTGAAGATAGCTGTAAAACAAATGATAGTTGCGTAGCTATGTTGTGTTTGAGTTTGTTTTGTTTTTGTATTGTTATAAATGCACAACAAATTAAATTTGTATTCATGCACAGAAAATGTATATGTTGAATAAAATGTTTAATCAAATTTCATATTTTGTTGGTTATTTTACTTGTTTTTAATAGTTATTTACATACCAAGTGAGGGAACGACTGGTTTCCGGATGAGTGTAGTTCACGCAAGAGGTTTGTACAATATTTTTTGTAGGAAAAGTGTAAAACTATATAATCATGATCATCATGTGCAAGTACTTCAACAGAAACTGCTGCTGCTGCTATAAATGTTCATGTGCCGCCAGCTTTACAATCCATTCAACGAAACGAAGTTGTGCCAGGAGTTAGTATTTCAAATTGCCAAAGTAGTACTATAAATATAAACATTCCACAAAACAATCATATACACATAACACTGCTTTCTAACCATTTTATAACTAACTTCACAGTCATGTCAAATTTCACTTGATTTAATTTTAATGTAATGAAAATAGAGAGTGTTGTATTATTTACTAATTTAATTTGTAGTATACAGCAAATTGAATAAACTTGTTTAATTTCATATCTATGTTGTTACAATTTACCTTACGTTTGTAGGTTATGTGTTTCCACTTCTGCCGAGTGCTGTTATTTCGTTGCCAACATTGTGAACGAAATGCACTAAATTTATTATTTTAAAATTAAATTTCATTCAATATTCCATCATTTTCTTTTATTATTATTACGCAAAAGGGTGTTTGAGATACTATACTTTTTTATTATAAATATAGTTTTTTAATAAGTGCTTTACAACTAAGAGTGTTTTTTTTACCAAAACTCCCCGAACGAGTGCGGGAAATTGACGCTTCGGTCGTTGCGTAGGCGACACGAAACAACACATTTTAATTTATGAGTACAAAAAATTATTTAGAGGCCTTTTTGGGAATATAATAATCTTAAAAATGATTCAGAGAGCTTTTTGGGAAGAATAGGACGACTTTCTAGAAGAAGATGGATAAAAATAATTAATAAGACATTGCAAAAGGTAACAAATGAAGAAATTATGAATGCCGATACATTTATTAATAATAATATTTATTGCTGTGATCTGTATATAATACAAAAATCGATATATAATATGAGCAAGTTTTTAATTTAATTAATTGTTATAGTTTTTAATACATCTTCACCTTCATATACAAGATGTTTCTATAGCTCTGCAGGAAGCTTAAATGACATATAATGTAATATACTGATTATAGAATAAAAATAATTTGCAAAAGTTAGAGTATTTCATTCCTAGCGAACATTTTTAGTGTCACTGGTTTAATAGTACATTTAATTATTTATAATTATGTTACTAACGAAATAAAAGTATAAATAAATGCCTACAAATAATCATTTATTAATTAGTTATTATGTAGGTACCTGGTGTAATACCTTATTTTTATTTTTACTTCCTTGTACGAAGTAAAGGAAGTATTGTATAATCGTGAAATTTTTCGGTTTTGAGGTTTCAGCGGAAATACGCATTTTGAGCATCCCTGAATCCATTTTGTCTAATTTCGTCGTGACGTCTGTACGTACGTATGTATCTCACATAACTCAAAAACGGTAAGCCGTAGAAAGTTGAGGTATTTAGGACTGTTATAACATCTAGTTGTGTACCTCCCTTTTTGGTCATTATATAACTTCCGGAAGTGCTACTTTACTTGAATAATAGATTTTCATGAAAAACTATGTTCAAATCATCCAAAACTTTTCAAATTTGGTATATAAGACTACTATATCAATGGAAATAACATAATAGATTTTGGTTAAAATGGACTAACCGAAAGTGATACATCACATGAAGCTGCTAACAGTTGAAAAAAATGGTATTATTTTGATTTTAGAAATAAATGTTGCAAATAAAAGTTTTTGAGAATTAAATTCTGCGTCTAGCACATTAAGAATTATTCAATTAGCCTTTTGTATAAGCGAAATATCTAAATTTAAAAATTATATATTTCTTGTTTTTTATAATTAAGTTTGCTATGGATTAAATTAAATTAAAGTCAAATTACGTCAAATATGTGCAATAAAAAAAATGTAGGTATAGTATAATACGCGTACAAGGAAGTTATATGGTGTCCACATCAGATTTTTTACTTAAATGTACTATTAAACCGGTGACACTAAAATTATTCGCTAGGAATGAAATACCCTAATTTTATCAAATTTCAAAACAATTATTTTTGTTCTATAATCAGTATATCAACTTATATATGTCATTAAAGTTTCGTGCAGAGGTATAGAAACACTCTATATAACTATAAAATTTTCCAAATTTTGTGGCAAAATTATATATAACAATTACAAATTACTTTTAATTTGGAATTTTAGCCAAAAAAACAAACCTTAGTTCATATATTTGATTTTTATAGTTTGGTACTAAAATATTACACATTTTCTTTATTTGTATGTAGTACTACCAACCTAAATATATATTTTAATCTAAAAAAATTACTATATATATTTTTTTATGTATTTATTTATTAACACAGGAAATTATACAAATTTTTCTGGATAATTATTTACAAAAATCAGTAAAAATTATAGATAAAGTCATAATCTTTAAAAACACTGACTTTTATTTTAAATTACACACAAAACTAAAAATATAAAGTGTCTTTTTGTAAAACTTTATTACAAAAACATACAAGTATAATTTGTTTGAAAATTATAAATATCTATTCTTCGCTAAACATAAAGATTTTGTGGTGTTTTAAAGTGAATATAAGAGTATATGAAAAGAACTCAAAATATGCTAAAATTCTAGAAAAATATGAGTTATATATTTATATAAATTTAAATATATTTTTTGTTGAAATTGCTGAACGATTTTGGGAAATATTTCAAAGAATTTGAAGTGTGAAATAAGTTTTCAAATTAATTTTGTTTAATATTATTCTAAATTTCAAGAATTATGTTCTTAATTATTTTTTTTAGTAAGTAGGTATCTTACAAGGAATGGTTTAAATTGTAAGTTCAAAATTGGGCGCCATATTTAAAAAAAATGTATTGAAAATGATTTTAAATATATTTTCAAAAATGAGTTTCTAGTAAAGTAAGTTTGAAGGGATTTATAAATGATTTGGAAGAGTTTTCAAGACGATGACAGATTATAAAATTATTTGGGGGGGGGGCCTTTTAGGAAAATGATAAGTCTTAAAAATGATTTAAAACGATGACAGTCTTAAAAAATATTTAGATGACGTTTTGGATGTCTTAGAAATGATTTTAAAAACTTGTTGGGATGAAGACTAGTGTAAAAATAATTTCGGTCTTAAAAAATTATTTTTGCTGCTTTGAAACTGATTTGGAAAATTTTTGAGATGACAGACTTAAAAATGATTTGGGGACTTTTGAAAAGATGATTTAGATGACTTCTCGGGATAATGGCAGTCCTAAAAATGATTTAGAAGGGTTTTTGGCAAGATGACAGTTTTAAAAATGATTTGGGGGCATTTTGAGGGCTGGTTGTGGTGATAAATATATTACAAAAAGGACTTGACGAACTTTTTATTAAAATAATGTCTTCAATAGTTTCTTTAACACTTTGACTAGTTCCAAAGTGACTTGAACGACAATTTTAAAAATTATTTTGAAAAGATGAATATTTGGGACGACAAATAGTGCACAACGAATTTTTTATACAATTTATTATAGAAATTAGAACGCTTTGAAGATGATAGCTTCAAAAATGGTATTCGGCAACAAATAATAACTATTTTAAAAATAATTTGAGGAAGGTTTTAGCAAGATTTATGTCTTGAAGATAATTGTATTAAATAGGATATTTTGCTTTAGATTTTATAGAAAAATATTATCGTAAATCGTGTTAAAAAGAATTTTTTTAAATATGTCGGAGTCCAAAATGACTTAATACTTTTTAACAAAGATATTTGAAAAAATAATGTATTAATAAGTCACTTTGAAGACTTTTTTCAGACAAAAAAAAATGAAATAAATACTATGAAAATGATATGAGGGCCATAAAAATAGTTTTAAGCATTTGTTTAGCTGAAAATGATTTGAGGGAAGTTTTAGGGTTATAATTGGGTTTGAAATGATTTGAGGGTTGTTTTTGGGACGATGACAGTCTTATAAATGATTTACGGGACTTTTGGGATAATTTAGATGACTTATTAAAAAGTACAAATATTTTAACAGTTAAAAGAAATGATTTGAGGGAGTTTTTGGGAAGATGACAAACTTATAATGATTTGGAGGCCTTTTAGAAAGATAATAATCTTAAAAACAGTTTAAGAATAGGCAGACTTAAGACTTTTTTGCAACATATTTGAAAAAAATAATTTTGAGGACTTTTTTTACAACAAAAAATGATTCAAATACGTTTTACGCATTTCTTTTTGTTACTAAAATGGCAGCTTGAAAACCAATTTCTAGCAGATACATATTGCAAAATATGTTTAGACGAATAATAAACAAAATTAACATGAAAACGTCATAAAAACAAAACTTATTTTCATACAAAAACGCAAAACACAAATAATACTCAACAATTTCAGACTTTTCTTCATTAATCTTGAAAAATATTTCCAAAAACGTCACGAAAATAAATAATTACATAATAGAACACCATTTTTTAGTGTCACCTTTTTTATTTTCTTCAATTTCAACCCCAACTTTCTTAATCTCATCAATTTGATTTGAGCCCTGATGTACAAACTTAAACGACGTTAGCTTAGGGGTTGAGCTAGGTATTTCAGTCCTGTCAACTTTAGGTTTAAACGGGCTTGAAATATACGAAAACAACCCTGGCGATAAATCCGTTTTAACTTTTTTCTGCTCGCCCGGCAAATCATTTTCAATTTTTCTTTTTAACCCGGTTTTAATTGGCGAGTATTTTTTTGAACTATCGGTTAAATCAATGTTTGATGCATAAAACCGAGGTTTGTAATTATCCGAAAAGTTTGATCGGAGCGTTTTGCGACCGGTCAAACAACGCAATGTTTCTCCGTAGGATTTGTCTTTCGTAGAATCGAGAAAACTGGATGCATTTATTGTTGATTCATCGCCTGCACTATTTATTGTTAGATCTAGGTTTCTTGTAGTGTCACTCAAATTGACAAAGACACTGGCATTTGTAAGATCGGTATCTTGGGTTTTCTCGCTAAACGATGACTCGACAGACATGTCATTCGAAACTACCGAAATATTTTCATTTTCTACTTCTTCTATAATTATTTCCGGAGTTGGTTGTAATCTAGTGACATTTGTACGTAGTTCTTTAGGGCCTTTTTCATCTTCGAGATTGTAATCTAGTGCCTTTGGTGTTTTAGGTGTTGGAAGGTTCCGTGTTTGGGATCGGCGAGTTTTGCAACGATTTAAAACAGGTGATTTTTCGATTTCAGAGGTTTCTGAACCAGTTTCAGAAGGGAATTGTAATTCTGGGTCTTCAGATTCTTCTAGGACTAATGGTTCAATGTCTGATGAGTCTTCAGGGGGATTTTGTGTGTCAGGGTTGGTAGTACCGTTCTCTGATGGTTGTTCGCTGTTGGTTTTGTCTGGTTCTGGGGTTGGGATGGTTGATTCTGGTTTTTCGGTGGATGGTTGTCCGTTTTCTAATGGTTCTATGTCTTTTGTTTTTAAGGGTGCATCGTCGCCATTTTCTTTTTTGTCTTCTTTGTCGTCTTTAAGTTCTTTTAGTGATGTATCTTTGTCTGGTTTTTCTGTGTCCGTGCTACTGATGGTTGATTTGTTGTCGTCTGAAATCTCGACGATTTCTTCTGAAGGTTTTTTTTCTATTTCTTCTTCGGTGGTATTTATACGACGATGGCGTCTTTTACTACTTTTGGTACTCATGGTTTTTGGGATCTGCAACAAAGAAACAATAACGCGTATTATAATATTTATTTTGGTGCTTTTCAAATAGACAGTCGCTCGTTGTTTGAAGATGACAGTTTTGAAAATTATTTAAAGAGTATTTGGGGAGATGACAGTTTTAAAAATGATTTGGGAGCTTTTGAAAAGATGATTTAGAAGATTTCTCGAAATAATGACAGTCTTAAAAATGATTTAGAAGGGTTTTTGACAAGATTTCAGTTTTAAAAATGATTTGGGGACTTTTGGAAAGATGATTTAGACAGAGGACTTTACGGACTTTTTATTAAAATAAATAAATATATACCGAGTGATTTTTTTATCTTGAGACAACTAAATATCTTGAAAACTGAGAATCGTATCAAGAAATGTTTCGAATAAAATTTGTTTGTCTCAGAGGGGCCTATTGGATGATACCAATCTCGACCTGCCACCTCCACCCCCTGGGGTGGGGGGTGGATCAACTTGCGAATTTCAAATGGGAACCCCTATTTTTATAGCGTATTCGGATTCTCCGTAAAAAAATACGTAGATTTTGTTTGAAACATTTTTTTTGTTTTCCAGTAGATAACGCTGTAATCGTAGAAAATACAATTTTTCGCAATTCCGGTGAAATTGCATCAAGGGGTGAAAAAACCCCCAACCCCGACGGTGAGAGGCAAGGGGACTCACCTAAAACAAGCACCCCGTTGGTGATTACAAGCACTCCCGATGTTATAGCAATTTGAAGAGGTTGGGGGTGCTCACTCTTATCAATAGATAAGATTCTTAAAAACACCATCATTTTTTTCATCCCGTGGTGCAATTTCACCGGAATTGCGAAAAATTGTATTTTCTACGATTACAGCGCCATCTACTTGAAAAAAAATGTTTCAAACAAAATCTACTTTTTTTCCGAACATAGGAAATTCAATGTTAAAATTTTGGATTAGCGATATCTCTTTACCTATTAATTTTAGCACAAAATTGTACTGAAGAAAAATGTTCAGAATGAAAAACTGCATCCATAGAGTATAAGTTTGTTGTTCAGTTGTTTTATATGTCCGAGCAGGGATGTGCGTGTAGTCTACTGCAAGTAATCTACGCCATTCTCTACGTGTAAACAATCATGTAGTCTACGTCTTCATTTTTTATGTAAACAATGTAGACTATGTAGACAATGAAAACACCTGTGTCCACTTAAGTCATATTAAAATTGTATCCCTAGAACTAGGGAATTTTAAAAGTTGGTAGATTTTTATTATTATTCTAGGGATTACATGAAAAAAAAATAGTTGAGCTGAGCGAAACGTTCAAAATTTGTCAACTGGTTACTGTTAAAAATAGCGCCAAAGAAAACTCTGTCTGGTGAGATGGCGTGTTGATCGATTTTAAAAATATGACAGTTCGCCCAAGACCCAAGACAGACATTCGTCTAGTAATGTACGAGCACTTGCTTTATTAGGTTTATTATATAAAGACCGATTATGACTCGAGCTTACGAATACGAACACATGTAATACTTGCAAAGGAATAAATTTAGGTTATATTGAATTTTACAACTGTCAGATGCATTATCTACATTGTTTACATTGTCTACGTCGCTAGAATTGTCGACGTATTGTCTACGTGTAGATGTAGACAATTAAAGATTACACGTAGATGCACATCTCTGTGTCCGAGTTAGAAGCAAAAGAAAATACACACTTTAAAGCAATTATCAGAGTGCCATGAGAAATAAAACAATAATTTGTTTGATGTGTCTGATATTATTTGACATATTGGACCAGAATTGGAAGCTTACTCTAATTTATTTATTTATTCGAGCATTTAATTTAATAATAAAATTAATTATAGCAACTATTATTTTCTTTTTTCTACATAATCTAGACAAATAAATACCTGTTATTAAGTTATCTAATTTATTTTATTTCTCATGGCACTCTGATAATTGCTTTAAAGCGTGTATTTTCTTTTGCTTCTAACTCGGACATATAAAACAACTGAACAACAAACTTATACTCTATGGATGCAGTTTTTCATTCTAAACATTTTTCTTCAGTATACTTTTGTTCTAAAATTAATATTTAAAAAGATATCGCTAAATCAAAAAATTTAACATTGAATTTCCTATGTTTGGAAAAAAAAGTAGACACCAGGTATATATATGTATCATCACGTCATTTACCCATTACTGGGTGTGGCACTCTGCCTAAGCAGATCTCGGTAAGTGATATATTTATGCGCATTATCAGCCGTCAAATCACGACCCCCCAAAGATATTAGTGGAGAGGGAGCCACAAGGGTAGATTTAAATTGGTGAAATTTGTTTGTCGGCTGTGGGGATCGAACCAGCGTTCACAAGATCCACAGGCCGACTCGATACCACTGAGCCACCTACCCCATAATTAAAATAATGTATTAAAAAATGGGGTAGGTGGCTCAGTGGTGGATCTTGAGAACCCTGGTTTGATCCCCACAGCCGACAAATAATTTTCACTAATTTAAATCTACCTCTGTGGGTCCCCCTCCACTAATATCTTTGGGGGCCGTGATTTGACGACTGGCAACGTGCATAAATATATCAGTTACCGAGATCTGCTTCAGCAGAGTGCCACACCCAGTAATGAGTAAAAGGCGTGATGATATATTTATTTATTTTATTTTATAAAGTTTCTTTAACACTATGACTGGTTTCAAAGTGATTTGAAATACAATTTTAAAAATTATTTGAAAGCCTTATGAAACGATGAATATTTGGAACGACAAATAAGACACTACAAATTTTTACTTCCTTGTACGAAGTAAATCAATCTAGTCGTTCCGAAGATAATTCACCGTAATTTAAATTCAAGATGGCGATTGTTAATAATATATAGCTTATAAATCGTATAGAAATTATATAAAACTATTTTTAAAATTTCATAAAAATTGATCAAACTGTTCTGGAGATAGTCCGCCGCCATTTTGGTCCAAGATGGCGGACGTCAATAATATATAGCTTATAATTCGTATTGAAGTTATATACAACTATCTTCAAAGTTTCATTGAAATCGGTTAAATCGTTCCGAAGATAGCTCGCCACCATTTTGGTTCAAGATGGCAAATATCAATAATATTTAGCTTATAATTCGTATTGAAGTTATATAAAACTACTTAAAAAATTTCATGGAAATCGGTCGAGTCGTTTTTGAAATAACCATTGCGAAGATAGCCCGCCGCCATTTTGATTCAAGATGACAGATATCAATAATATACAGCTTATAATTTGTGTTGAAGTTATGTACAAATATTTTCAAAATTTTATGGAATTATGTCAAGCCGTTTTTGAAATAACCGTTGCGAAGATAGTCTGGCGCCATTTTGGCTCAAAATGGCGGATGGCAAATAGGTTATATTTAATGTTAAAACAACAAAAAACTTCCTTGAAAATTGTTCACGCCGTTCATGGCATATTCCGCCGCCATTTTATTTCAAGAAGTCTAAAATGATTTACTAAATTTTAATATAAAACTTTCCTCAAAATTTTATAAAAATCAGTTAAGTCGTGTGAGAGATAATTTGCCGCGATTTTATTTAAAAAAGACGGGCGGAAATAATTTACAGCCTATGTTTCAAGAACAAAAGTAAATAGCACGTCTCAAGTAAAGAAATTTTCTTTGAAATGCTTAAAATTTAAACATTAATTTAAAGTAAAAATTTAATCAAAAATTTAATACCTACTTTTATACCGACTGTACCTAAAATATACGTACACGGAAATTTGATAACTAATCTTATCAGTAAAGTAACAAAAATATTCGATTTTAATTCTCCACTATTTACTTAATTACAAGTAGAGAAAACAAAATATTTATCATAATAAATATTAATAATTGACACTCGATCCTCGTATCAATTTAATCAACAATAATTAAAAAATTGCAACACCAAAACATTATAAAACGATTAAACAATCTAATAAGCTGATATGTAAATAAAGAAACAAATGTACATCGCGAGGAATGTCAAAATGTAACAGTTGAATAATCAAGGTCGCATTGTTTATCTTAAATGAAGCGTGCATTTAAAAATTAAGATAATTTACTTTAATTTAAATGTCAGTTAGTAGCAACTAAATAAATAAAAATATAATTCTAATTCAGCATTCAATTATTTACAACTTTCACACTTTTTTTCAATTGTTTAAAAGCTTTACAATTTATACTGCAATGTTTTCTTCTGTCACAACAGACAACATATAGTTGTTAGCTCTAGGAACCAGCTATTGTCAAGCAATCCGGATTACGTAGCTTAAATTCTCTGAAAAAGTATTTTACTAAATAGTACTAAAAAAACAATAAGTTTTATGTAATAATACAATACATCAAATAAAAATGTTGAATTCAAACTATTTTGACACTACAATCAAAGTACAACAACCAATAGTCTTAACAATAATATTGTTCAAACTTACTGACACGTGAAAATACTTCCAGTTACTAATAACACAAACAAAGAAATATCAACTAAAATATAAAATAACGTACGATAAAATCATTTAAAACTAGGTAAATGATCTTTAAATAACGGTAAAACACTGTAATAACCGGTTTAATAACAAAAAAAACGTAACCAAGAAATTTGATACCAAACATTGTCCAAAATAACTCATTTTACGACTGAAAGATGTATCAAATTTACCGCAAACGTTAGTAAAACGTTGAAATATTATTTAAAATATATTTTTAATACATTTTAACAACTTACCAATTAAATTTTCAGCAATTTACACTCACAAACAATCACACACAAAACGGCGTCCTTTTCACAACTTCACACATAAAGTCAGTGTTACCAACGGTCTGAAATAAAACTACCTAACTCGTGCAATATAATTATTTTATTTAATATAATATTACAACAAAATAATTGTTGTTTCATTACGAAAGTAATATATTTAACAAAATAAACTACATTTTATGTTTTATTTACAAATAATACAGAACAAAACACTGCTAATTATTTGAATTTACATCGGCGGGAAAATACAAATTATTTACCGGCAGATTTAAAGTTTCAAACATAATTTTCGACATAAAAATTTGCTAGAAACTTTCAAAATGGACTTCAGTTTAATTTATCACTTATTAGATACCTTCGCTAGCATTTTATAAGTGATAAATCACTGGCAGGTGGATCTATAAATTCTGTTGTCAATGACATACTAAAACAAAAGGTGTATCAATTTTACCGCTAACTTTAGTAAAACGTTCAATTATTATTTAAAATATATTTTTAATACATTTTCACAAATTACCAATTAAATTTTCACCAATTTACACTTCCAAACAAATTGGCATCCTTCTGACTTCACACAGCACTAAGCCAGTGTTACCAACTGTTTGATATAAAACTACCTAACTCTCAAAATATAATTATTTTATTTAATAAAATATTACAACAAAATAATTATTGTTTCATTACAAAACTAATTTATTTACTCAAATAAACAACAATTTATGTTTTATTTACAAATAATACTAAACAAAACACTGCTACTTATTTGTATTTATTCCGGCGGGAAAATTCAAATATTCAAATTATTTATCAGCAGATTTCAAGTTTCGAACATAATTTTCGACATGAAAATTTGCCACAAACTTTAATAATGGACTTCGGTTTAACTGACCACTTAGTAGAGACCTTCGGTAGCACTTAATAAGTGATAAATCACTTTCAGGTGGATTTATAAACTCGTTTATATCAATAACACACTAAAACAAAATATAAACAATCAACAAATTAATTAATAATAGTTATTTTTCAACTCTTACTTGATTTTCATCTAAATTAATTGTTTGGGCCACGCCCATATATTCCGACCACAAAATTTTCCGCCATTTTACATTATTCTTTTGGGCTAATGGAATTAAAATAAAGTTCGCGAAAAGTTGGTCCCCATAACTGACTCCCTGGTATTGTTCAAGTAACTGTTTATAAAAATCTTGAAAATTATTTAATCCTAAAATTAAAAATAATTAGTAGCTGGCGACAACTTCGTGAAAAGTATCTACCATACACACAAATTAAGATAAAATGAAGGTTATGATTAATTTACAAACTGATAACAGATGGCACTTGAGTATACCTTGTATTTCTTGATCAAAATTTAATTTTGCTAGACTTTCTGGACAAATTAAAGCTTTCAAACATAGTTTTAATAACTTATGAACATCGTTTTCCAAAAATAAAGTATTGCTACATAAAAATGTGCAACATAAACGACAAAATCTGTCGGTTGGATTTATAAGTGATGACAAATCCGGGAAATAATTCTCGTACAAAAAGATCCATTGCAAACATCGAGTTACAATGATTTTTTGGTGATTTTCTTCAGCTGTATTTAGGGACTTTTCGTCAAACTGTGAATATACTGACACAATTGGACTGAAAATCCAATCAATTGGTATGATGTTACCAATTTGATTGTCTATTGTTAGTTGTTGACATAGATCCTGAAACAAAAAAGTTTTTAAGATATATTTTTGTGTATTTATCATGAGTGTCATCTTTTTGTAACTAAAAATTGTTTAGAAAGTGACACATTTTTAATCTATTTTAAAAATTATGTAAAACCTATAATTTGGTAATTTTATTTATTTATTTTCACGATCGAAGTATTTTTGACTGTTTTTATGAAACATAAATTGGAACAGAAATAAAACATTTTATTCCTAGGGATCTCTAGGAATCCTTAGGAGCCCCTAGGGCTTCCTAAGCTTCGTAGGATCCACAAGATCCCTCTAGGGCAATTTTATATTTTTTTTTGCGACCGGAAATATTTTTTTACTCTTTCTATGAAACATAAATTGAGATAGACTAATTTCTAGGATTTCTAGGGATCTCTAGAGGCCTCTAAGGATTCCTACACACCCAAGGATGCAAAGGATCCCTGTCAAATATAAGTAAAATAACAAATAAAAACCTAAAAACAGTATTTCATTTCATATACTACAATTTTCAAATATTTTAACATTGTTTTAATTTAATTTCAATTATTTGAAGGTTAGTTTTGTAACTTGCAATGCCATCTAGTGTTTTTTATGTCAAAGTAACCGGGCTGTCAAGCTACAAAAACCTTAAAATATTTGAAAAATAATTTGAAACCACTTTAAAATATTTGAAAATTGAAGTATTTATAAAATTCAATACATTTAATGCAATTGCGTATTTTATTTACACAATATTAAGTTAGGTTAGGTTATGTTAGTTACGACATACCTCGTCAGGTGACATAATTTTAAAATGTCAAAAAAATATGACTTAATTATACTTTAAATAGTTATTTGTGTATTAAGAGCGTAAAGTGATTATTTGTTATTCGAACACGGTAATTGCAGCGCGAGTCGAAGTCGAGAGCTGCAATAGTGTAAGAGAAACAAAGACAATTTACGCTCGTGATGCACACATCATTTTTTCTTCAAATTATTTAAAAAACGTATACGTACTGAAAATAAATTCATTCTGTCAATTGTCAATATGACAAGTTTCTGTTTTGTTTGTATCCCTGGTAACTATTGAAATAAGTGCGCGTTTAACAATGGCAACGCGCGAAAAAGATATTTTTCGATTGTTCCACAGAAAACGTCAACTTTACGATGACAAATGAGAGCGTAATTGTCAACTTTTCATATCAATCGTAGAAAAATAACTATTTTCTACAACTGTCAAAAAATGTTCATTTTTTTCCAATAATATCAATACGCGAAGTACGTGATTGTTTCATCATTTGAATTACCATGACAACGCGTATTTTGCGCATTATTTTGCACCCTAGTGCGCAAAATGAGTATTCGTATTCTAGTCCGCAAAATGAGTATCTCGCGCACGCTCCCAAATTATTTGTTGTCAGGTTTCATTAGTTATAACACATCAATAGTATCAAATTCATATTATTGTTGATTGTTTTCCTTCAATTTACTTAAATACATCAATAATTATTGTATTATTCTTTATTTACAGTTGTAGAAAAAATGTTGTTTGTATTTCGTGGGCAAAATTCTTGTTTTTTGACTCGTTCGAATGACTTATTGTCTCGACTAAAAGTAACATTCTCACGCGCAACAAAAATACACTCATTTTGCGCACTTAATACAAAAATAACTATTTTTTTATTTTAATCTTACTTTGGTAATGAGGCAATGAAAATGGGAGAGAATGCTATTTTTCCCTAATCAAAAATTATGCATATCTTTCCGTAAATCGATAAATATTCTATTTGTCAAGTTGTTTACACAAACTTTGAATTTCGCGGGCTGAAAAAAATATAATAATTACCTTCTTAAGTCCCATAAAGTTTGAGTAACACTGGTATATATCATTCAAATGTGGTACAACATTTAATAGCTCGTCTTTATTTTCTTCTATGTTCATTTCATTCATCAATAATTCACTTGGATAATAATGTTTATTAAAAACAATATTTTTTAATAAATAATCAATTTCAAGTTTTTGTTCTAGCGTAAATATTGATAAACATTTAATTGTTAACTCGAAATAAAAAAATAAATTATTTAAATGATTTTGTGCTTTTATAGAACATTTTAAAATGTTTAAAATTAATTGAGTTTCGTGTTTAGTGAACCAATTTGAACTTAAATTAAATTTTGAACAATTTTTTAGTTGTACTAAATATTTATTTATATTGGGATGTTGTAAAAATTTGAGTATTAGCTGAAAAATAAAATATTATAATTTAAAAAAAGTTTTTTTTAATGTTCAATTATTGTTTTCCCTAATTATTTTTCATAAAAAAATCTGATGTGGACAGCACATTACTTCCTTGTACGCGTATTAAACTATAGATATTTTTTTAATTGCACATATTTGACATTAAATATTTTATTTTTTGTTTTAATCCATAGCAAACTTAATTACAAAAAACAAGAAATATATCATTTTGAAATTTACATATCTCGCTTATACAAAAGGCTAATTTAATAATTGTTAATGTGCTAGACGCAGAATTTAATTCTCTAAAACTTTTATTTGTAGCATTTATTTCTAAAATTAAAATAATACCATTTTTCTTCAAGAAAAACTGTTAGCAGCTTCATGTAATGTATCACTTCCAGTTAGTCCATTTTAACCAAAATCTATTATGTTATTTGCATTGATATAGTAGTCTTATATACCAAATTTGAAAAGTTTTGAATTACATGAATATAGTTTTTCATGAAAATCTATTATAGGCTTCAAGTAAAGTAGCACTTCCGGACGTTATATAATGACCAAAAAGGGAGGTGCACAACTAGATGTTATAACAGTCCTAAATACCTCAACTTTCTACGGCTTATCGTTTTTGAGTTATGCGAGATACATACGTACGTACAAACGTCACGACGAAATTAGTCAAAATGGATTCAGGGATGCTCAAAATGCATATTTCCGCTTAAATCTCAAAACCGATTACAATACTTTCTTTACTTCGTACAAGCAAGTAAAATTATATATTTCTTGTTCTTTTGTAATTAAGTTTGCTATGGATTACAACAAACAATAAAAGATTTAATGTCAAATATGTGCAATAAAAAAATATCTATAGTTTAATACGCGTACAAGGAAGTCATCAAATTTTTTATTTGCTGAAATCTCAAAACCGAAAATTTTCGCGATTACAATACTTTAGCCTTTTGTATTAAATTTTAAAATCATATATTTCTATGGGGTAGGTGGCTCAGTGGTATCGAGTCGGCCTGTGGATCTTGAGAACCCTGGTTCGATCCCCACAGCCGACAAACAATTTTCATCAAATTTAAATCTACCCCTGTGGCTCCCCCTCTACTAATATCTTTGAGGGCCGTGATTTGACGGCTGGTAACTGCACTTTACGCGAAGAAATATATCACTTATTATTTATTAATGTATTTATTTCTAGTTTTTTAAAAATAAAGTTTGCTATGGATTAGAACAAAAAATAAGAAAAAAATAAAAATGTCTGACGATGACCTCATAAGTTGACTTGGAGGCTGAATTTTGGGCTAAACCGTAGTTGACGGACAAACCTGAAGTTGGCCGCAGGACGCTAGTAACTTTTGGGGAAAACGGCAGTTCGAACGGTACAAGTTCGACATAAGAAACAAGCGGGTTTGTTACTTTTTACCATAAAAATACGTTCTATACTAGGTCAGCCATGGTTAGTGTTGTTTATTATTTAAAGAAAAACATCCGATTTTGCTAACAAAACGTTTTTAAATTATCTTAACATTCAAATTTGCCGGGTTTTTCTATATCCGACTTGTGCCGATTTCACCAGAAGTCACTAGCGACTCGCAGCCAACTTCAGGTTTGGCCGTCAACTGCGGTTTTACCGAATTTTGTGAGTGTTTATTTTTATATTTTATTATTAAACCTAGTTTCATCAAGTGAGCATTTAAAGACAATTAATTTTGTCTTTGTTGTTTTTTTAAATAAAAATGTAATGTCAAATATGTGCAATTATAAAAATATCTATAGTTTAATACACGTACAAGGAAGTCATGTGCTGTCTACATCAAATTCTATATTTTTCAAAATATGCAAAATAATTTTGGACCCAAATTTTGCCAATAAGTAAAAATTCTAGATTTTATTTCCAATCGATTAATTGATATTTAAACATACCTTGGTACTCGAAGTTTCGATGAAATATGACAACGCTGTCAAAAATGGTACGCAACTGTTACTACTGAAAATTGGTAATGGCTGTGAAGTTGACTCAATAGTAGCTTCAAGAGATGTGAAATTTGCACCAGTCTTATACGTTTTCAATTCACTTAATAAATTAGAGCTGTTCCTATATTAAAAAAAAATAGTTTTCTTGTATCTTATCAGCTATTAACATCTTTAGAGGGGTGTGATTTGACGACTGGTAACTGCACTGTACGTACATAAATATGTTAGTTATCGAAATCTGTAATGACATAATTCCACACCCAGTAATGGGTAAAAGAAGCGATGATATATTTATTTTTATTACTTTTTAAATTATCTTTCTTATTCTGCCTCTACTAACATTTTTAGGGGCTGTAATTTGACGGCTAGTAACAGGTATAAATATATCACTTACCAAAATCTGTATCGACAGAGTGCCACTCCCAGTAATGGGTAAAAGGCGTGATGATATATTCATTTTTATTACTTTATAAATTCTGCCTCTAGTAACATCTTTAGGGGGCTGTAATTTGACGGCTAGTAACCGCACTTCACACGCATAAATATGCTAGTTACCGAAATCTACTACAGCAGAATGCTACACCGAGTAATGGGTAAAAGGCGTGATGATATATTTATTTTTATTACTTTTTAAATTATCATTGTTATTCTGCTTCTACTAACAGTTTAGGGGCTGCAATTTGACGGCTGGTAACAAGTATAAATATATCACTTACCGAGATCTGTATCGACAGAGTTCCTCACCCAGTAATGGGTAAAAGGCGTGATGATATATTTATTTTTATTACTTTTTAAATTCTGCCTCTAGTAACATCTTTAGGGGGCTGTAATATGACAGCTAGTAACCGCACTTCACACGCATAAATATGCCAGTTACCGAAATCTACTACAGCAGAATGCTACTCCCAGTAATGGGTAAAAACGTGATGATATATTTATTTTTATTACTTTTTAAATTACCTTTCTTATTCTGTCTCTAGTAACATTTTTAGAGGCTATAATTTGACGGCTGGTAACAGGTATAAATATATCACTTACCGAGATCTGTTACGACAGAGTGCCACACCCAATAATGGGCAAAAAACGAGATGATATATTCATTTCTATTATTTTTTAAACTCCTCCTGCAACTTTCCCTCTACTAACATATTTAGGGGCTATAATTTGACGGCTGGTAATCACACTTTACACGCACAAATATATCATCTACTGAAATCTGCTATGACAGAGTGCCACACCCAATAATGGGCAAAAGACACGATCATATATTCATTTCTATTTTTTTTTTAATTACTCCTGTAACTTTCCCTCTATTAACATATTCAGGGGCTATAATTTGACGGCTGGTAATCACACTTTACACGCACATATATATTATCTACTGAAATCTGCTATGACAGAGTGCCACACCCAATAATGGGCAAAAGACGCGAATATATATTCAATTTTATTATTTTTTAAATTACTTCTTTAACTTTCCTTTTACCAACATATTTAGGGGCTGGAAATTGACGGCTAGTAACAAATATAAATATATCACCTACCGAAATCTGCTACGACAGAGTGCCACAACCCAATAATGAACACAATAGGCGTGACAGTAATAATAATTAGATTTATAAATAAAGAAGTATACTTACTGCAAATATTCCGTAATTTTATTAAACCCGGAAGAACCTAACAAAGAAAAAACTAGCTTTTCCAAGTAATCATCGCTTTTAATTGGACTGTACTTCATAACAGTTGCCAGGGCTACCAACAGCGATGACACTGCTTGAAGATTTCCCCACTAAAACATATTTTAGTTATTAAATTAATCACATAATTATAAATTAATATACGTACTTGAAAATCTGTTAAATTTGAAACTTGTGCACAATATTTTGTTGTACATTGAATCAAAAGTGGAATAAACTTTGAAATCAAGTTAAAATCTATCACAGTTATTCCAGAAATAACACTCAGTATTACAGACAAATGTAATTGTAATATAGGTGAGCTGGTTTCATTTGAATTAGTTTTGCGGAAGTGGTAATCGATTGAAGAGAGTAAAAAAGGTTGTAGGTCCCTTAAAATAAATGCATATTAGTTATTTTCATACTTCCGTTTAGGAAAACTAGTTTTGTGTAACTAAAAATCGTCCAGATACAGCATATATGTATTAGTAATATATTGCTGACACTGGGTCCAAAAGCGAAAAGGGAAAGAGAGTGAGATATATGCTACTTTATCTTTGTCCATACTTGCTTCAAAATACGCATGCCCGTAATACTGGAGTACAATTGGCTGACGTCAATTTCTAGCATGTTCAAATCTAGCGCCATATTTTAAATTTGTTGAAAATATTTTATCAATTAAAGGTCATGTCGATTAATATAGCAGTACATATTAAATTATTGATTTATATTTTTCCATAAGTTACATATTTCCTTGTTTTTCGGAAAACTGTGAACAAAATAATTCACATGTAAATAAAAATATTTAACATTCCGATTATTAAATCATTTAACCATCTAAACTAACTTTAGGATATTTTGAAAAACAGGAATAACAACTGACTGGCATAATAATAACGAAGAAGATAGTCACAAACAAATGTAGCAAACAGACTAATTCAAATTCACACAAGCGGTGACGAAGAGAGCTCGCCATATTTGCAATGTCTCTCCCACTTCGTTATTAGCCAATAGTATTCCAGTATTACGGGCATGCGCATTTTGAAGCAAATCCGAACAAAGATAACATGGCATATTTCTTTCTCTCTTTCTTTTTTCGTTCAGATAACATTGCTGGTATACGGCATCAGCAATATATTACTAATCCATATTTGAGAAACACTCTGTTTCCGAGTTAGAGTGGCAAAAACTAGGGATTATTGTAAGGTTGGTATTAGTATCAACTAGAAGTTAGGTGTTAGATTTGTGTTGGTTGGTTGGACGTTTTTTAGAAAAATATCTTTCCAAAATCTCCCTCAAATGTCTCTGTATTATTTTCAAAGAAAGGTATCTTCCCAAAAATTCTCTCAAATCATTTATAGATCATCATCTTTCCCAAAGTCTTATAAATCATGTTAAGACTGAGATATTTTTCAAATAGTCCTCATAAATTATTTTCAAGAATATCGTCTGCTAAAAATGTTCTTTAAATTATTTTTACGACAGTTGTCTTCTTAAAAAGGCTCCCAAATTATTTATAACATTTTTAAGATTGGCATATTTCTCAAAAGAATTTCTAATTATTTATAAGACAATAATCTTCTCAATCATTTTTAAGATTGTCTTCTCGAAAAGTCTCCCAAATCATTTTTATAATCTTCCAGACAAAGCCCCCATTTGAAGATTGTAAATTACTTTTTCTACGACCACTTAGAAATCTGCTCATTGTATGTTTGTTGTTGCTAGGGAAATGAGGTGCATTGCAAGGCATCGTGCGAAATGAATTTGTTTTGTAGTCATTTCAGTACAGGTCATTTCATTTCAATACAGGTCATTTCATTTCAGTACAGGTGCATTTATTTATTGTTAAAATATAAATTAAAAAATAATACTGTAGTCGTAGAAAAAGTATAGTGTACAACTCGCATGGAATGTCCATTTTATGCTGGTTGTACAATATACTATTTTTCTACGATTGCTATGAAAAGTTGACAATTACGCTCTCATTTGTCATAGTAAAGTTTACGTTTTCTGTGGAACAATCGAAAAATATCTTTTTTGCGCGTCTCCGATCGCAACGCGCGAAAAAGTTGTTAAATGCGCGCTAATTTCAAGAGTTACCAGGGATACAAACAAAACAGAAACTTGTCATATTGACAGTTGACAGAACGAATTTATTTTCAGTACGTATACGTTTTTGAATAATTTTAAGATGCAATCGTAGAAAAAATGATGTGTGTATCACGAGCGCATACAGTCTTTGTTCCTCTTACACTATTACCGTGCTCGAGTAACAAAGAATCACTTTACGCTCTTAATACACAAATAACTATTTAGACCCCCAAATCATTTTTAAGATTGTCTTCTTCCCAAAAAAATATCCCTCAAATCATTTTTAAAATTGCATTCTTTCCAAAAACACCCCAAATAATTTTTAAGATTGTCGTCTTCCTGACATATCTTCCTATATCATTTTAAATATTGTTTTTTTCCCGACAACTCCCTTAAATCATTTTTAAGATTGTCATCTTTTCAACAAAACCTCAAAAAACTTTCTAAGACTGTTTTCTTTCCGACAAGTCCCTCAAATCAATTTTAAGATTGTCACCTTCCCGACATGTTTCCTAAATCATTTCCAACATTGTCTTTTTCCCGAAAAGTCCCCCAAATTATTTTTAAGATTGTCTTCTACCCGATAAGACCCCCAAATCATTTTTAAGATTGTCTTATTTTCAATAAATTCCCCAAATTATTTTAAAGATTTCCGTCTCCTTTCCTAAATCATTTTTAAGATTGTCATGTTCTCAAAAAATCCCTCAAATCATTTTTAAGATTGTTTTCTTTCCAAAAATATCTCCAAATCAATTATAAGACAATCAGCTGCTCAAAAAGTTCCCCAAATCATTTTTAAGTTTGTCATCTTCCCGACACCTCTTCTATATCGTTTTTAAGATTGTCATCTTCTTAAAATATTCCCCAAATCATTTTTAAGATTGTGTTCTTTCCAAACAATCCCTCAAATCATTTTTAAGATTGTCATCTTCTCAAAAATTGCCCCAGACCATTTTTATGACCATCATCTTTCCAAACAAATCAATTTAATCATTTTTAAGACTGTAATTTTCCCAAATTGATCTTACAAAAAATCCCCGAAATAAATCTCCCAATTCATAACTCCTTTCATACAAGCTCACCCCATTCATTCCCGCAACAAACCTTCACTCACATCCATCCATTTATTCCTAACAATCCTACAATTCTATAAATACTCTCAATTATATTTATTACAAACATTTTTCAATACTTACGAGATATAATCAATTCCTAATTTATACCGGAAGACGACCGCCAACAATTTGAAAGATTCAATTTGTATTTGAACTCCCGTAACATTCCCGCCAATTTGATTTGCGATATAAGATTGAATTGCATCCAAAATATTATGTCTGAAATATGTAATTATTATAAAATAGTTATGTACGTAACCAGTTATGAAAAGGTTGATATTGTTTGACGAACATTTGTCAAAACGAGTGAAGCTAGTTTTGCAAATTATGTGAGTCAAACAATATCACGTTTTCATAACGTATTTTATCTGATTCCGCTAAAATAATGTATAAAATACATAAAATTCTAGGTTTTTGACAGCTCAGTATATTTCAAAATTACCAAAGCGTTGCCGTGAAAATAAATGAATAAAATGTGTAAATTTAAAGCTTATGTCATCATTGAAAATGAGTTCTGAATCCGAGACAGACCTTCCTTCTGATATCGAAGAATCTGCTAATTTGCCCGTCAACTGTTTCATACCAGAAACATTATTCAATGTATATAAATCCTAAACATTTTAATAAATAGTTTTTTCCGTTATTTGCATTTTGAGAAAGTTCAAACTGTCAACATTCATTACGTAACTAGTTATGTAAACAATTCCTTACATAACTCTTCCATGACAGTTATGAAAAATTGACATTTCAAAACCTCAAAAATTCATGTAAAACAGGACTTTTCATAACGGATTTAGCTAAAATATATAAACAGTGCATACAAAACCCCAACTTAGGTTTATAACTTGTGGTATCACGTTTTTAGTGCCACTGTTTTAAGAGTTCTAATATATTTTAATTATAAAATTGTATTTATAAACACCAGATAAATGAGTATTAGTAGTGGTTATAATTAAAATAACTTTTTCGTAACACATGCACAAGAAACACGTTTTTATTCCCTAATTTTAGAGAGAGAAACACTGCTTTTCTCCCCTAGGGAGAGAAACATTATGTTTCCATAGGTAGCATGTTTCTCTCCCTAGAGAGATTAGCTGTTTGCGGCGTTTCCTAGGTAACTAGTTACGCAACCCATATTTGACATTTGTCCCGATAAGACAGTAATTTTTGTGCACTTGTTACGAAAAGTATAATATGCTTCACGGGAGGGCGCGATTATCCCTTGTGTGAAGTTGGCAAACCTCGACTTCAGCTCGAACCTTCGGTCCTCGCTAACGTCTCGGTTTGCCAACTTCACACGCGGGAATAATCGCTTGTTTCCCTCCCTTGATGCATAACATACTATTAAATTAGTGGCATTAAGCAGTACAAAAAATTGCAAATTTTGATTAATTTTTTGTTTATGTCATAATTAGTACTGTATGGAATTTAAAATAAGTGGCAAAAGTTGTAGAACACCCTGTATATATTCCTCGTGAAGAAATGTTTTAGTTTCTTCCTATGATAAACAAATAACAATTTAATATGCTTATTTGTCCCGCGTGATGGTCGCGCGGGTTGAGGACCTGATTGACGACCATAAGGTCGTGGGTTCGGGTCCCGCCCGTGGCAGCCATACAAAAGACATATCAGCATATGACCTGAGTAGTTGGTCCGATATATAAATTTTAAAATATGCTTACCGTTTAATTAAATCTTCAGCAAAGGTTCTGTTTCTGCACGCTAGAACTCGTAGTAATTTAATTGCAGCAGCTACAGGCGAGCCATAGCAATTATTTGAAGTGTTTTCTATTAAAAATAATATAATTTCAATAATAATTCGTAAATTGAGAGTCTTTAATTATGTCCAACTTTATTCATTTGCACTGACTATTGTTATGACTGTTTTATATGTCATTAAAATTGCTAGTTTCCAATTAATATAAATAAAGTTCAATTTAAGGTTGTTTTAATTTAATTTTCAAATATTTTAAGGTCCCCAACACATTTCCTAAATTATTTTTAAGATTGTTGTCTGCCAAAAACATATCCCAAATAAATTTTAAGATTGTCTTCTTCCCACAAAGTCTACGACATCATTTTTAAGAATGTTTTCTTCCCGACAAGCCTCTAAAATCATTTTTTAGACTGTCATTTTGCCATTAAAATCCTCAAATAAATTTTTAAGGCTGTCATCTTCTTAATAAAAGCCCCAAATTATTTTAAAGATTGTTTTCGTCCTACAAAGTTCCCCAATTAATTTTTAAGATTGTTATCTCCCAAGCATGTCTCCTAAATTATTTTTTAAGTTTGTCTTCATCCCAAAAAAACCTCCCAATTAATTTAAGACTCAACTTCTCAACAAAACATCCCAATTAATTTTTAAGATTGCTATCTTCCAGACAAGTCTTCTAAATCATTATTAAGATTGTCATCTTCCAAAAAATACTACCCCAAATCATTTTTAAGATTGTTTTCTTCTAGCAAGCCCCGCCAAATTATTTTTAAGACTGTCATTTGCCAATAAAAATTCTCCAATTAATTTTTAAGATTGTCATCTTCCCGATAAAAACCCTCCAATAATTTTGGCTAAACTTGACTTGGGGGCCAAACCTGAACTTGGCTGCAGAACAAGCTGCTTCTGGCTTGAATTCAGGAATACCAACTTAACGTCAAAAGCCGAACAATTTGAATTGCGAAGTATATTTATCATAAAAATGCGTTCTGTACTAGGTTTGGCATTGTTAGGGGTGTTTTTTTTTAAGTTAAATTTTATGACAGAACAATTCGGATGACGCCTGGATTCGAACCAGGGATCCTCCGCTTAGCTAACTTTAAAACAAAATTTTGTTTGTAATAAAATTCGCATTTCAAGTATATTTATCATAAAAATGCGTTCTGTACTAGGTTGGGCATGGTTAGGGGTGTTTTTTTTTAATTGGTACTCCTGAATTCAAGCCAGAACCGGCTTGTTCTGCAGCCAACTTCAGGTTTGGCCCTCAACTCAAGTTTTACCATAATTTTTTACTAACATAACCTAATAATATAGCATAAATAAAATACCCAATTCTATTAAATATATTTCATTTTATAAACTTCAAGTTGTTTTAATTTAATTTTCAAATATTTTAAGGTTGTTTTTGTAACTTGACAAATAAAACTCACTAGATGGCATTACTAAAAACACCACATTTGTCAAAAACTCGCGGCAAATTTAAATATTTCTAAACAAACGATGAAATAAAACGGGCATAATAAACGTCAGCGCAATTAGACAAATATTTACCTAATTTATAAATCTTCGGGACAAAATTTTCTATAATACTTGATAACAAATTATCAGTATTATAAAATTGAGTCACAATTTTGTCGGAATCTCTCAATAATCGAGTCATTAACTCCAGGCAGTAAATGATAGTTTCCGTATTTGGTCGAATTGTATTTATAATATACCTGTAAGAAATATTATAATTATTATTTAAATATGTTAATAAAAGTTTCGTTGACAGCTAATCAATTAGTAATTACAATTAGCAATTAGTAGAGGTGTCTTAACACTTGCAATTATAGTTAATAGCTCCATAAGTGACTTATATTTGATAAGAATCAATTAAATATTATTAAAAATTAATTGAAATGTTAATTCGAATAATTGTTGCAAAATTAAAAAGATTATCTTTTCTAAAAGTCCCCAAAACTATTTTTAAGAAAATATATGAAATAAACACTTGGCTATGTTTCACAAAATTCAGCCTCCAAGTCACCTTATGAGGGCATCGTCAGAGGCTGGCCAGCACATGACGATGTCCTCATAAAGTGACTTGTAGGCTGAATTTTGTGAAACATAGCCAAGTGTTTATTTTATATTTTTTATTAAACCTTGTTTCACCAAGTGTTGGATGACAATTAATTTTGTCTTTGTTATTTTTAATAATGTCAGCTTTCCAAAAAGAGCCCAAATCATTTATAAGACAATAATCTTCTCAAAAGTCCCTCAAATCATTTTTAAGATTGTCTTTTCCGACAAGTATCTCAAATAATTTTTAGATTGTTATCTGCCAGGTACATTTAAATCATTTTTAAGATTACCTTCTTTCCAACAAGTCCCTCAAATCATAATTGACTGTTGGTTCTGGTTGTTTGGTTCCCAAAAAGTCCCCCAAATTATTTTTAAAATTGTTTTCTTCCCGAAAAGTCGCACAAATCATTTTAAAGATTGTTTGTTTCTTGACAAAGCCCCCTAAATCATTTTTAAGATTATCATCTTCGCGAAAAGTCCCCCAAATCATAAATAAGATTGTCTTCTTTCCAAAAAGTACCCGAAATAATTTTTGTCTACGATTGCTATGAAAAGTTGACAATTACGCTCTCATTTGTCATCGTAAAGTTGACGTTTTCTGTGGAACAATCGAAAAATATCTTTTTTGCGCATCTCCAATGGCAACACGCGAAAAAGATATTAAATGCGCGCTTATTTCAATAGTTACCAGGGATACAAACAAAACAGAAACTTGTCATATTGATAGTTAACAGAATGAATTTATTTTCATTACGTATACGTTTTTAAATAATTTTAAGATGCAATCGTAGAAAAAATGATGTGTGTATCACGAGCGTAAAGTGTCTTTGTTCCTCTTACACTATTGCAGCTCTCGCCTTCGACTCGCGCTGCAATTACCGCGCTCGAGTAACAAAGAATCACTTTACGCTCTTAATACACAAATAACTATTTAGATTGTCTTATACCCAGCAAGCCCCCCAATTAATTGTCATTTTCCCGATACATCTGCTATATCATTTATTTTAATTGTCTTCTTCCCGACAAATCCCCGAAATTCCCTCAATTCATTTTTAAGATTGTTTCCTTTCCGATAAATCCCTTCCCGCAATTAATTTTTAAGATTATTATTTTGCCAAAGAGTCCACGAAATAATTATTGAGACTGTCTTCTTCCTAAATATTCCCCGAAAACATTTTTAAGAGTATCATCTTTCCGATTAAAGCCCCCAATTTATTTTTCAGATTTTCTTCTTCCCGACACGTCCTAAATCATTTTTAAGATTGTTATCTTCCCAAAAAGTCCACGAAATCAATTTTAAGATAGTTTTCTTACCGGCCAGTGACCCCAAATCATTTTTAAGATTGTCATCTTCCCAACAAAATTCTCCATTTAATTTTTAAGATTGTTTTCTTCCCGACAAGTTCCCCAAATCATTTTGAAGATTGTTTTTTCCCGACAAGCCCCCCCAAATCATTTTTAAGATTGTCTTCTTCCCCACAAGTCCCCAAATCATTTTTAAGATTGTTTTTTCCCAACAAGTCCACCCAAATCATTTTTAAGATTGTCATCTTCCCCCTCCACTAATATCTTTGGAGGCCGTGATTTGACAGCTGGTAACTGCACTTCACGCGAAAAATATATCACTTACCGAGATCTGCTTATGCAGAGTGCCACACTCAGTAATGGGTAAAAGGCGTAATGATACATTTATTTTATTTATTTATTTATCTTCCCAGCAAAATTTCCCATTTAATTTTTAAGATTGTTTTCTTCCCGATAAGTTCCCCAAATTATTTTTAAGATAGTTTTCTTCCTGACAAGTCCCCCAAATTATTTTTAAGATTGTTTTTTTACTGACAAGTCCCTCCAAATAATTTTTAAGATTGTCTTCTTCCTGACAACTCCCTCAAATTATTATTACAATTGTCTTCTTCCCAAAAATTCTACTAAAACATTTTTAAGACTGTCATCTTCCCGACAAGCCCCCCAAATCATTTTTAAGATTGTCATCTGCTTAACAATACCCCCAATTAATTTTTAAAATTGTCATCTTCCAAACAATACCCCAAATAATTTTGAAAATTATAATTTTTTTGACACATCTAAATCGTTTTTAAGGTTATATATTTGCACAACACACATTAATTATAATTGCTAATGGTAATTACTAATTGTACAGCTGTAAACTCAGTTTAAACATGTACCTAATTCGAATAAAAATATCACTTCGCGCCAAACATCTCACCAAGTCCTCTTCTGCCAACTGCTGATCATTAAAATCCCTATCATCATTTTGATTGGACGTTTGATTGTCAACTGTCAACATAGGTTGCACCAATCCAAATCCAAATCCATGCAACAAGTCTAAACATGTTTCATCCATTTTATAATAAAATAAATGGTGCATTGCTTTTATACTAGCGTTTAAAATATTTGGAGTATTATCATCTAATGTTATTCTTATTACAAAAAAGATCTGTTCTAAAGGAATATCGATTGAATTATTGTATATTCCAAGTGAATTAAAAGCTAAAATATTTGAAATTGTGTTTAGCGCCAAAATACGTTGTTGTTGAACGTTGGATCTATAAATAAATAACATTTTTTATTTGGTTAGCTGAATAATTTTATAAAATTAAATCATTTAAAGACTCATTTATAATTCAAAATTAATGGGTTATAGTTACAATAGTTATTTACGTAACCAGTTATGAAAAAGTTGATATTGTTTGGCGAATATTTGCCAAAACGAGCGAAGCGAGTTTTGCAAATTATGTGAGTCAAACAATATCATGTTTTCATAACGTATTTTATCGAATTCCGCTAAAATAATGTTTAAAATACATAAAATTCTAGGTTTATGACAGCTCAGTATATTTCAAATTTACCAAAGCGTTGCTGTGAAACTAAATGAATAAAATGTTTAAATTTAAAGCTTATGTCATCATTGAAAATGAGTTCTGAATCCGAGACAGACCTTCCTTCTGATATCGAAGAATCTGCTAATTTGCCCGTCAACTGTTTCATACCAGAAACATTATTCAATGTATATAAATCCTAAACATTTTAATAAATAGTTTTTTCCGTTATTTGCATTTTGAGAAAGTTCAAACTGTCAACATTCTTTACGTAACTAGTTATGTAAAGAATTCCTTACATAACTTTTGAATGACAGTCAAAAATTGATGTAAAACAAGACTTTTCATAATGGAATTAGGTAAATTTATTTAATAATATTTTTTTGAGATTATGTTTAATTCCTCAATTTTATTTTTAATTTAATTGTACTTTTACTATTAATAAAAATGTTAAAACTTAATAAATATTATTATTTATGAATAATAAAACTGTAAAAACTGAAATATGTCCCTACTAACCGGCAAAGCTTAAAAAGCTCTTGTAAAGTATATCCAGGCCTTCCGGGGTCTTCTCCATGATGGTATAAAATACGGTTTTCCTCCAAAACCTGTGGTAGAGTATATGGTTGAAGCCAACCATTAAAATCAAATCTAAAATTAAAAAATATTATTTTTGGATTAATTTCAACGAATGTTACATTTAATATCTGGAAACCTATAAGTACTACGACTCCGGTTAATTGGGACTTTATGTGAGGCTTGGGTAAAACATTTTAGACGTGCTTTTGTTTTTTCAAAAATTTCCATGGGTTACTAGATAAAAGTGATAAACTGATTTCGGACGAATTTTTAAAAATATTGATTATTTTGTAAGTGAGGGCATATAAAAAAAATGTTTCAAATAAAAAAAGTTGATATTATTGGTACCTAACCAGTGGCATAAGCAATTTTTTTTCCGGCTCAATTTAAATTTTTTTTAACGGAAGCAATATTAGACTTTTTTTTCTAGTTTACAAATTTTTAAATAAATATATGATCACGCTTTTTACCCATTACTGGGTGTGGCACTCTGCCTAAGCAGATCTCGGTAAGTTATATATTATTTTCGCGTGAAGTGCTGTTAACAGCTGTCAAATAACGGTCCCTAAAGATGTTAACGGAGAGGGACCCACAGGGATAGATTTAAATTGGTGAAAATTGTTTATCGGCTGTGGGATCGAACCAGGGTTTTTAAGATCCACAGGTCGACTAGATACCACTGAGCCACCTACCCCATTAATATTAATATGCATTAATAAAATTTATGTTATAGATTCTTATATACAGGGTGTCTGCATTTTTATGGGTAATAGAAAAAATAATAGTAAAATTTTTATTTGATGGTTGATTTCTGTCTTATTAACAAAAGTATAAATAAAAAAAATGTTCAGAATGAAAAATTGCGTCTAACGACTTGAAATTGATAATTATTTTTTATAAAATGAACCCTAAATAATGGGTAAAAGGCGTGATGATATATTTATTCATTTTAATGAAGTTATTTTGAAATATTGATCCATTAAAAAAATTATATTTGGAAAACGTGCATCTATAAAAAATATTTAACTACACCACTAGTTAGGTATGAATAATACCCACATTTTTTGTATGAAACATTTTTTTATATATGCTACCATTTTTCAGATAATTAATATTGAAATAAAAATTGTACAAAATTTATTTTGTACGATTATCTAGTAATCTATGAGAATATTTGTAAAAACAAAAGCACCTCCGGGATGTTTTATCCATGATGTACAAAATGTCCCAGTTAACCAAAGTTGTAGCTCTTACAGGCTCCACGAAATAATGTCATTTTTATTTACGAATTTATAATTTTGTGTAATAACATTTAATATATTATTAATTGAATGTTACATGATTTAACGGTTATTTAAACATTGTTTTATTAGTGTTGGTGTTGCTGGCATCGAAAGAACATCATTTCAATATTTAATAATAGTTTCAACCTCGTATCTATATAAACATGCGCTGAAAATTCACTTCAAATATTCATCATAAATGTTCAAACTTTACATTGAAACAAGTATAAACTCATAATAACACGTTCAAATACCGATTTTAATAATTGTGTAGGAGATATGATTGATTTTTATTAGTTTTAAGTTTGCGAATGTGAAAAGTTAAAACATAGAGTGCCATGCATTTCGTGCGTCATCGCTGTTCACTTGTTCTGTTGTTTACAGTGACACATGAACGTCAGTGTTTTGTTTTGTAGTTGTTTCTGTTGAGAGATGTTTGAAATATCGCGATTTAAAGTGAAGTTGAATGTTTAAGACTGCGTGCAGTGTGGTGTGTGTAGAATGACAGACAGAGCATCAGGCAGTACGACACCTGTGGATTGGATGTCGAGCTTGCTGTGGACGAGTCTTCTAAAGGTCGAATTTAATTTAAAATGTATTTATGATGTGTTTTATGATTGTTCAAATATGTTTTACATGAATTCTAAGTAAATAGAAATATAGTTGAGTGCTCGAAGACGATGGCTAGACGACTCCAATTATTTCAAACCATATAGAATAATTTTGATGTTTTAAATTGTCCTACAAGCTAGCTGAGTGCTTTAATACGATGGTTAGTGCATCCCAACTATTTTAAACAATTTAAAAATCTTTTAAATTGTCCTACAATATAGCTGAGCGCTCTAAAACGATGGCTAGAGGATCCCAACTTTTTTAAACCCTTTAAATTTATTTGGAAATCTTTTAAATTATTCTACGAGCTAGTTGAGTACGTTAAGGCGATGGCTAGAGGATCCAAATTATTTTTAATCTTTTAGAATAATTTAGAAGTCATTTAAATTGTCCTACAAGGTAGTTGTGCGCTTTAAGACGATGGCTAGAGGATCCCAACTATTTAAAACCGTTTTTAATCATTTGGAAGTCTTTTAAATTGTTCTACAAGATAGCTGAGTGCTTTAAGACGATGGCTAGAGGATCCAACTATTTTCAACCTTTTACAATCATTTGAAAATCTTTTAAATAGATCTACAAGGTAGCTAAGTGCTCTAAAACGATGGTTAGATGATCTCAACGTCTAAAATAATTTGAAAGTATTTTAAATTATCGTACAAGCTAGCTGATTGCTTTAAAACGATGACTAGAGGATCTCAACTGTTTTCAACCGTTTATAATCATTTAGAAGTCTTTTAAATTGCTCTACAAATTAGCTGAGTGCTTTGAGACGATGGCCAGAAGTTCACAACAACCAAATACTTTTAAAAACTATTTAAACTTGTTTGAAAATGAAACAAATTAAAATAAAAATGGCGCCGCAATGAAACAAAGCTTTAAAAATAAATTAATACAAGCATTTATATGTACCTGGCTTCATATTGCTCATTGTCTCCAACATTTTTAGGTATTTCAATATTTCTCATCCACTGTAATTTTTCTGTTTCAACTGTTTCAAAATGCACCCATGTATCTGCACTATCAATTATTTCTTTAGCCGTGTCTATTTCTTCAATTGTTATACATGGTTCATTTGTTTCCGGTTCATTTGTTTCCACTTCATTTGTTTCCATACTTTCTGGTTGATTTATAACCTCAATTTTTCGTTTTGATTTTAAGAAATTTACTAATTTTGGATCTAGATCTTTTAGAAGTTTGGATTGTTCTTCTAAAATTTCTTTTTCGGACATTTTTGACAGGGTTTCTAAATTCTGTTGATGTATTTCTGAATTATTTGTTCCAGATAAAATAAAACTTTTTGTTGGCAAATTAACGAATTTTTCTTCGTTTAATTTTTTGTTTTGTTGCGAAAAAATGCTACCGGTTTTATTACTACCAGTAGAAACCTTTCAAAATTAATTTATATCAATTTATTTTGAACTTTTTTTGTTTCAAATATAGCAAAACTAAACGAAAATGATCCGTTTGTATAGTATTTTCATTTTAAACTGGAGGGATCGGCATAAAACGATTAAACGTCCCTGTCCCATATAACTACAATGAAATCTATTAGTGCGGCTACCACAAATCGCTTAACGATGCTCACAACAGCTACAGTTTTAAGGGTCGTATTCAGCCTAAAATTATTCTTGTTTTTTCCTATGATTGACCATTTAAAAATTACTAATTCGGATTAAATTTTTCAATTAGCAGTTATGTTACTCAATAAGAAGATTAAATATCCTGTACTGAATCAGACTGAGTAATGTAGGTAAATGTTTAGATTATGTTTGTATATTTATAATATATTATACTTGTATCGTATGAATAAGGAAATATACTTATTTAAACATTGTAATGTTGTTGTTTTTATTATACACGTACCGACGTATGGGGTTGTACAACCCTGTGCGAAGCTTGTGACACCAGTTATATCGGGTCATATTTTGAGTTTCTTTGTAAACGTAATTGCGGTGCATTTAATCGTTTTATGTCGATCATTCCAGTTTAAAATGAAAACAGTATACTGTAGATGTAACGTAATTAATTTAGAAATTAAAAATTATCAAAACAAAATTTAAAATGTAGAATTTTAATTTTTATCCAATTGCAATTAATCGTTACTGTTTAACATAACAAAACGAGTCACAAATAGTTATTTTTTATTCTAGAATGCGAAATGTTACTTTTGCATTCGAGAATGCAAAAGCATTTCGCAGTCGAGTATCAAACAACGTTTTTTCGAAAACTATGTTCCAAAATTAGTAATAATGTAATAAAAAAATGTTGACGTTTAGGATGAATTAATGTGACATCTAATGTCTCCATGACAACAATGTATGTAATATAATTGCTATCAAATCTGGTATTCTCTGACCAGCAATTGACAGCTGGTTGGCAATAGAAACCAAACAAAAGTTGTAATTGTTTTCTGCGATTTATTGGGATTCGCATTGCATTTCTCAAGAAACTATTCCAGTACACCAGTTAGCTTCCTCAAGCGGAATAAATATAAATAGCTCAATTGGAACATTAAATATAAATTTTGTTAAAAAATAGAAGTATTGTTTCTAAGCAAAAAATAAAGTGACAAATTTTATTAAATTGTGAGCCTTTCTTCTATCAAAAAATTGCAGGATGCCAAAAACTTTTGCATCCTGCATGCAAAAGTCTTTTGCGTTCTGTAGACAAAAAACACTCATTTCGCGTGTTGATAGTTGTCATGTAAATTTTAACTTTATATGACAGTTTTCGAAAAACAGTTTTTTATTTTAGACAAATTTAAATTCAAATCAAATTCATTTTCTAACGACAGAAATTAACAAAATTATAGTTTAATAATGTATTAGTCACAAAATTAAAGTTAATAAACAAATGCGAGACTTAATTGTGTCAAACATTTTGACACATTTGTGATTTGTGTTATTTAAAAGTATTTCAAAATACAATTTTGTTCTACTGTTTGAGAACCACCGGTTGAATATACACTTTGTTATTACTAATTGTCCCAGAAAAAATTGTCGCCTATAATTTTTAACTAAAAACCTTATAATGAAATGAATTTTTAAAAAACTATTGAAGACTTTATTGATCAACAACTAAATAGTACATAATAGCAAATATTTTCATTTTAATTATGATTCATCCAAAAGTTGCACAATTTCCTTTTCACCCCATTCATTAAAATTTGTACAGTATAATCAGATATCATTTTTGTAATTTGTTTCCACTTATATTTGAAATTATCGACAAAATTGGTTGGTTTCTTATATTTTAATAACTTATGCGTCATATGGGCCCAATATTTTTTGATTGGGCGCAATTCAGGACAATTTGTAGAATTTTCATATTTATGTACAAATTCTATGTGGTTTCTTTTATACCAATCAATTACATTGTTTGTGTAATGACATGTTGCCAAATCTGGCCAAAATAGTATTGGTGTGTTATGAAGCCTTATAAAGGGTAATAATCGTCTTTCAAAACACTCGCTTAAATATCTATCGCCATTGATTATCGTTGTCGAAAAATAAGGCATACTGCGTTTACCACAGGAACAAATGGCATCTTTTTTGAGAATTTCTCTATTTTAATTACCTTCAATTAGCTACTAACAGATTTTCTGAACTTTCCTGAATAATAATAATGATCTGGTCGAGATTTTAATTCAAGTTAACAATACGTTTCGACATCCATGACAACACATAATTTTTTTGATATCACTTTAAAGTAAAGTTTTCTTGATCTTGATTTTGTTATATCTTCTTAACACCCTTTGAACAGTCCTTGTTGTAGTTTTTAACTCTAAAGCTACTTTTCTTGTGGATACATGCCTATTTTGAACACATTTGTACAAAATATTTTCGCGTAATTGTTCGTATTTCGATGAAATCTTTGTAGAATTTAGTATGAAAGTTGTCAACTAATTGTTTTTGTATAATGCATAGCCAACTAATAAAAACGCATCACATAAAAATTTGTATATCTATAAAGGCAGTATACGAAAAGGCTCAAATCTAAGCGACAATTTTTTCTAGGACAAGCTTTAATAAATTAGTGTTTAGTTTCTAACATTTAATGTATATAAAATTTGTTTCTAAAAATATTATGTCGCCAAAAAAACTTATTTTTTTGTTGTTGTTTAAGTTACAAATCTGTCAAATCAATTTTTTACAGTTTCCGGAGTTCATTTCCGTTTAGTTTTGCTTTAAAATAAGTCATACCTGTCGTCTTTTAGCTAGAGGAAAACCACCTGAAAATCTACCTGTCAAATTAGATTTATTTTCCGGTATTTTTGATTGTCGTTCAACTATTTTGCCAATCAAATCGAGCGATATATTTTTGTCATCTGTATTGTCTGGTTCAATTGGAGCATTTGTTATTTTTGATACCACTAAAAAATTATTAGTATGTTTATTTTTGTTTTATAACCTTTTAATAACTTACAATCATCTGATTTTATGAATTTGACAGCTGGTTTAATCTTATTTTTATGGAAATTTTCTTGTTCTTTTAATATATCTTCTTCTGTATCATTTGTATTTGGCCTTTTAGACATTTTTGTTATTTTAATGCTCTTTGCAAATTGAATAAATGTATTATTGGTTATAAAGCATTTGAGATGTTTTTCTCATATGTCAAAAGAAACTAAATTACGCATGCGTGAACCGCATTTCAATAAAAATGTCCGGAAAGAAGCAGTATCAATGTTGCCAACAATCTGAAAATTGGACAAAATTTTGCCCGATTTATTTAAAATATCTGGAGAAAGACATACATATTAAATAGATCTGGTATTTTCAATTGATTAAGTCCTAATAATATTTTACAAATTTTGTGATGTCAGACTTAAAAAACTGTGAACCTCAAACAGTGGAGCTCACATATAATTGTAGTCACTTTATCATTTACAAAAATATTTAAATGAAGTTTAAATAACTGTCGTGGTAAATACAAATTTCAAAAAATAAATAAACTGTAAAATTATCTTACGATTTCCTAATCTACTTCATTCAAAATGTCTTTACCTTCACAGATTTGTGTAAACCTAACCAAAGTTTTGAATTAGGCAGTATTTAACAACCATTTTATCTAACTAACATATTAATTAATTATGAAATAATATATGTATTAAATATTTATTTAAAATATAGTTATCAATTCTGTATAGAACGACATGAACTTAATAATAACCCCAAATTTAACTGTCAGACAAAAACAGTAGACATGAATAGAATAAATGTGCAAAACTCAAATAAATCAATCAAGAATGTATACTTTATTTGTTGTTTTCAAATAAATTTTTTTAATTTTCTCAAATAGAGTACAGAAAATAAACACTTTTTGAACTATCGCAAGAATAGTTATTTTTCTAAGATTGCTATGAAAAGTTGACAATTACGCTCTCATTTGTCATCGTAAAGTTGACGTTTTCTGTGGAACAATTAAAAAATATCGTTTTGCGCGCGAAAAAGAAATTAAATTCACGCCTATTTCATTAGTTACCAGGGATACAAACAAAACAGACTTGTCATATTGACAGTTGACAGAACGAATTTATTTTCAGTACGTAACGTTTTTTTGTTGCGCGTGAGAATGTTACTTTTAGTCGAGACAATAAGTCATTCGAACGAGTCAAAAAACAAGAATTTTGTCCACGAAATACAAACATTTTTTCTACAACTGTAAATAAAGAATAATACAATAATTATTGATTTATATAAGTAAATTGAAGGAAAACAATCAACAATAATATGAATTTGATACTATTGATGTGTTGTAACTAATGAAACCTGACAACAAATAATTTGGGAGCGTGCGCGAGATACTCATTTTGCGCACTAGAATACGAATACTCATTTTGCGCACTAGCGTGCAAAATTATGCGCAAAATACTCGTTGTCATGATAATGTAAATGATGAAACAATCACGTACTTCGCGTATTGATATTAGTGAAAAAACTGAACATTTTTTGATAGTTGTAGAAAAAAATGATTTTAAGAAGCACTTAAATACATTTATTATTTATTTGTACATAATATGTTCAACATAAACTTAAAAAAAAAGTAGCATAACCTCAATTTAACATGTCATTAATATCATCAGCATACAAAACATTAGATTCATATTTAATATTTTTTCTTTTTTTGTCATCCACATTGGTTCCAGCTTGCTTAGATTTATTTTTTCCTTTGAGTTTATTACCTAAAACTACAATTAACAAAAGTCAATTCACCTAACCTCAAATTAAACAAACTTACATACCAGAATCATTAATACTAAAAACAGTGGATATATCGTTGATATTAGAAACGGCTTGAAACCGAGAATAAATTACTTTCAAAGCTGCCAATAGATCTTCTGGTTCGTTTTGAACCAAATTCTCAATTTTATCTGTAATTTTTTGAAGACTTTCTTTACATTCAATCATTGTGTCATCTTTTTTTTTCATAACCAAATACTCGTCGATATCAACAATTTCATTGGTTTCCATAGCAACATACATTTCCTCGTACAATTCATTGCTAAGGTTACCGGTTTGTTGTGACGGGGGAAGTTCAACAAGCTCGTTATTTTCAGTTGATTCCACGATTGATAATATTTGATTGCCTGTTGCTATATGGTAACATTTCTTGCGTATTTCTTCGTTTTTAACATACTGTTGTACTTCATCCAGGTATACCAACATACAAACCCACTGTATATGTTTACAAATTAAGTTGGTAGTACCATTAAAGCAGGTACAGGTTAGCAAATCTGTGTTGACCATATAAAAAAGATCTTTAACTTTTTCGCTTGGTACTAATCGAACAAATTTTCCTAAAATTTGTATTTTATTTATAATTTCTTCGTTTGGTAGTTGTGCTTTACCGTAAAAAATATTTTGAATTTCGCGGTTAAATGCTACATCTAGCAACTGTCTTTCGAAGTATTTGAAAAAGTTGTTTAAAATGAAATCAACCATTTGAACTAAGTTGAACGACTTTAAACGTTGAAAAATTTGATCGCGAAGTACTCGCATCGCAAGTTCTGAAAAAGTACTGGAAGATCCATTTAATTTAGGACGAAAACAAATCGCCCACAAGGTACGTTTGTCAAAATACATATTAAGTAATTTAATGTAATGTTTATATTTTGTTGAATTCTGTTTGGCGATTTCAAATTTGGTTAGAAATTCAGTTTCTGTGCTCGCGTATAAAGCATTATAAAAATCTTTAAACAATACAGCCCGATCTGAAATCGTAATAGCATTTTTCGCATTTTGTAACCATTTCCATATATTTTGCAGGACATGAAAAGTACTCAATAAATTTGTTGTTTGCGGCCAAACAGTCTCAATTATTTGTGTATCTAATACATATTCATCACTGAGGCAAATTTGGGGCCCATCTACATTTCCGAAGAAGGCACAGTTCCCCAACATTGCTTTAAGTAGATTTAAACCTGATTTAATTTCGACGGAAGTATTTGAGCTGGTGATGATGACGCCCAATGGAAGTCCACCTGATTCGGATTGACTTATGAGAATGAAAATGCGGCTTGTTTTGTCGCAAGTTGAGAATGAGTCGAGGAATATTATTTCGGAGGAGTTTTGTTGGTTTTGGTGGACGCGGCGGACTAGTGGTGGACACATACTGATAAATAAAACTTGTATTATTATTATATACTAATATAATCATTTAATATACAGGGTGTAACAGCGAAACCAACCACCGCCTATATTTTCTTTATTATTATAGTTACAAAAAAATATTATAAAGCAAAGTTGTAGAAGACCAAGGGGGACATCTGCTTAAAGAATAAAATAATTTTTTAAACCAGTGGTTCTCAAGTTACAACACAAAATAATATTTTTTCAAATGGGATTGTACGTATTTTTTAGGCCTATTCGATAGAGTATTTTTTTCTGAATTCAACCATGTGACCATTCTACATCCTTACATAATAAAGATATTGAGAAAAATGCAATTGAATTTAAATTATTTTTTATATTAATGTGCAGTAAGCTATGGAAGAAAAACAAAAAAACAATAGTATATTATACAACGACGCTATAATAGTCATTATAGCGAGTTGTATACTATACTTTATATACGACTAATTTAATAAAAATTAGTCAATTTTTATATTATTTATTATCTATGAATTTTACATCTATTTACCTAATAAATTTACATCTAATTGAAATGAGTAAATGGAGTAAAAAGACCATAATGAAGATGATTTGTATTTTTCACCTAATTCAGTAAAATATGCCAACAATACATTTTCTGAATACGAATTTGTCTTCATTTTAATACGCTAGGCCATAAAACTTTGGTATGCTTTTTTAGACTTTTGCGGTAATAAACTATATGTAGTAGCATCAGCGATTTTCGTTATTTCTGGTGGTGTAGAAGATATACTGTCTTCTGTAATACTGTCTATTTTTTCAATTACAGTTAAACACAATAATTTAACACAATTTGCAAGACCGTTTTTGACAACTTCTCAACGATGATTTCATTTTGTTTGTTTCCGATTCGTTAACAACAGTGAACTTAGCAACGAGCATGTTAAATTTAAATATGAGTCGCTATGGCAACACTGTTCCGATGGCACAATAAAACAATGATCCATGTTTTAAGCATTTTGATTGGTTCACGAGCGGGAATAATGATCATTATTCTCGACTCATTATTCCCGGCGGGATTAATATATAGCATTATATAGCAAAAAACGCATATATAATGATAATATTATTAGTTAGTCGTATATAAAATATTAAATACACAAAGAATAACAATTTACAACAATGATAATTACTTGACAGCAGCTAAATTTTGTTCTTTTGTTTTTGTTTTTCTTCCATAGCTTACTGCACATTAATATTAAAAATAAAAAATTATTTAAGTTTCAATTGAATTTTTCTTAATATTTTTATTATGTAAGGATGTAGAATGGTCACATGGTTGAATTCAGAAAAAAATACTCTATCGAATAGGCCTAAAAAATATGTATAATCCCATTTGAAAAATTATAACTTTGTGTTGTAACTTGAGAACCACTGGTTTAAAAAATTATGTTATTATTTAAGCAGATGTCCCCCTTGGTCTTCTATAACTTTGCTTTATAATATTTTTTTGTAACTATAATAATAAAGAAAATATAGGCGATGGTTGGTTTCGCTGTTACACCCCCTGTATATAATTAGTTATAAATTGAGTTTGATATCGTGCTCGTTAACATTCATACTTTCTCAATTTTAAGATGTCGTCGTGATTGTTTAAATTTAATCTATATAATATTTATTTAAAAAGGATTCAATTATATAATAATATTAAATAAAGAAAAGGCTTTAGAATCCAATGTTTTTATAAAATATTTATTTGTGGGTGTTACAAGCTAAAATATTAGCTCATCATCAGCACCTTAAAATATAAATAAATATATCATCACGCCTTTTACCCATTACTGAGTGGAGCACTGTGTCCAAGCAGATCTCGGTAAGTGATATATTTTTTCGCATGAAGTGCGGTTACCAGCCGTAAAATCACGGCCTCCAAAGATATTAGTAGAGGGGGAGGCACAGGGGTAGATTTTAATTTGGTGACAATTGTTTGTCGGCTGTGGGGATCGAACCAGGGTTCTCAAGATTCACAGGCCGACTCGATACCACTGAGCCACCTACCGCATAAATAAATACAATAATTATAATATAAACAAATCTAAATGTCAAACCTTTAAAAAATCTGATGTGTCAGCACATGACTTCCTTGTACGCGTATTAAACTATAGATATTTGTTTAATTGCACATATTTGACATTAAATAATTTATTTTTTGTTCTAATCCATAGCAAATTACAAAAAACAAAAAATATATAATTTTTAAATTTAGATATCTCGCTTATACAAAAGGCTAATTGAATAATTCATAATGTGCTAGACGCAGAATTTAATTCTCTAAATCTTTTATTTTTTATTTATATAAAGGAAGTATTGTAATCGCTAAAATTTTCGGTTTTGAGATTTCAGCGGAAATACGCATTTTGAGCATCCTTGAATCCATTTTGACTAATTTCGTCGTAACGTCTGTACTTACGTATGTATCTCGCATAACTCAAAGACGGTAAGCCGTAGAAAGTTGAGGTATTTAGGACTGTTATAACATCTAGTTGTGCACCTCCATTTTTTGTTTTTATATAACTTCCGGAAGTGCTACTTTACTTGAATAATAGATTTTCATGAAAATCTATATTCAAATATAATCCAAAACTTTTCAAATTTGGTATATACGACTACTATATCAATGCAAATAACATAATAAATTTTGGTTAAAATGTACTAACCGGAAGTGATACATTTCATGGAGCTGCTAACAGTTTTTCTTGAAAAAAATGGTATTATTTTAATTTTAGAAATGAATGCTGCCAATAAAAGTTTTAGAGAATTAAATTCTGCGTCTAGCACATTAAGAATTTTTAAATTAGCTTTTTGCATGAACGAGATATCTAAATTTAAATATTATATATTTTTAGATTTTTTTGTAAATTAAGTTTGCTATGGATTAGAACAAAAAATAAAATATTTAATGTCAAATATGTGCAATTAATAAAATATCTATAGTATAACACGCGTACAAGGATGTCATGTGATGTCCACATCAGATTTTTTAAAGGTTTGACATTTTGATTAATTTGCTAGTTTTACATTATAATTATAGTATTTATATTTGAAGGTGCTGATGATGAGCTAATATTTTAGCTCAAAACCTCCACAACTAAATATTTTATAGAAACATTGGATTCTGAAGCCTTTTCTTTATTTAATATTAAATTTAATCTTATTTAAAAATGTTGTACAATTTTTTTTAAATGGTTGTTTTGTAAAAATATTTTGTCAAATTAGTAGTAATTAGAAAGTTGTTCCAAAAAGTCCTTCAAATCATTTTTAAGATAATTGTTTTTCCGAGAACGGTCTAAATAAATATAGAAACTAAGTTATATAAATAATTATAAAAGATAGGATGTTTTCTCAAAAAGTTCTCTAAATTATCATCCCAAAAAATTCTAGAATTTATTTATATGAGCGTTATTTTCTGTTCCCTAAAGTTTTAAAACTGTCATTTTTTCATATTAGAAATTATCAGTGGTATCGAGTCGGTCTGTGGATCTTGAGAAACCTGGCTCGATCCCCACAGCCGACAAACAATTTTCACCAATTTAAAATCTACCCTTGTGACTCCCCATCCACTAACATCTTTGAGGGCAGTGATTTAACGGCATAAATATATCACTTACCGAGATCTGCTTAGGCAGAATGCCACACTCAGTAATGGGTAAAACGCGTGATGATATATTTATTTATATTTATAGAAATTATTAAAGAAAAGTTTTCTAAACTATTGTTCAGATTATTAGTTTTTCAAAAGTTTTAATCAATTATTTTCCCAAAAAGGACTCGAAATAATTTTTATGAATGACATTTTTAAAAAGTTTCCTAAATAATCGTAAAGACTGATATTTTATTAAAAAGTTCCTGTAAATACTTATTAAGATCATTATTTTCTCAAAACGTTGTTTAAATCATTTTTTCTACGATTGCTATGAAAAGTTGACAATTACGCTCTTATTTGTCATCGTAAAGTTGACGTTTTCTGTGGAACAATCGAAAAATATCTTTTTTGCGCGTCTCCAATGGCAACGCGAGAAATAGTTATTTGTGTATTAAGAGCGTAAAGTGATTCTTTGTTACTCGAACACGGTAATTGCAGCGCGAGCCGAAGGCGAGAGCTGCAATAGTGTAAGAGAAACAAAGACACTTTACGCTCTTAATACACACATAATTTTTTCTACGATTGCATCTTAAAATTATTAAAAAACGTTACGTACTGAAAATAATATCATTCTGTCAACTATCAATATGACAAGTTTATGTTTTGTTTGTATCCCTGGTAACTATTGAAGTAAGCGCGCATCAATATCTTTTTCGCGCGTTGCCATTAGAAACGCACGCATTTAACGTCTTTTTCGCGCGTTGCCATTGGAGACGCGCAAAAAAGATATTTTTCGATTGTTCCACAGAAAACGACAACTTTACGATGACAAATGAGAGCGTAATTGTCAACTTTTCATAGCAATCGTAGAAAAAAGATATTAAATGTGCGCTTATTTCAATAGTTACCACGTTACCAGGGATACAAACAAAACAGAAACTTGTCATATTAACAGTTGACAGAATGAATTTATTTTCAGTACGTATACGTTTTTTAATAATTTTAAGATGCAATCGTAGAAAAAATTATGTGTGCATCACAAGCGTAAAGTGTCTTTGTTCCTCTTACACTATTGCAACTCTCGCCTTCGACTCGCGCTGCAATTACCGTGCTCGAGTAACAAAGAATCACTATACGCTCTTAAATAATAAATAAATAAATATATCATCACGCCTTTTACCCATTACTAGGTGTGGCACTCTGCCGTAAGCAGATCTCGGTAAGTGATATATTTTTTCGCGTGAAGTGCGGTTACTAGCCGTCAAATCACGGCCCTCAAAGATATTAGTGGAGGGTGAGCCACAGGGGTAGATTTAAATTGATGAAAATTGTTTGTCGGCTGTGGAGATCGAACCAGGGTTCTCAAGATCCACAGGCCGACTCGATACCACTGAGCCACCTACCCCATATTATCAAAGAAAGTTTTCTAAATGATTGTTAAGATTATTAGTTTCTCAAAAGTTTTAATTAATTATTTTCCCAAAAAGTTCTAGAAATAATTTTTATGACTGATATTTTTAAAAAGTTTCCTAAATAATCGTTAAGACCGATATTTTATTAAAAAGTTCCTGTAAATACTTATTAAGCTCATTATTTTCTCAAAACGTCTAAATAATTTTTTCTACGATTGCTATGAAAAGTTGACAATTACGCTCACATTTGTCATCGTAAAGTTGACGTTTTCTGTGGAACAATCGGAAAATATCTTTGATCTAAGATATTAAATGCACGCTTATTTCAATAGTTACCACTGATACAAACAAAACAGAAACTTGTCATATTGCCAGTTGACAGAACGAATTTATTTTCAGTATTTAAACGGTTTTGAATAATAAAATTAAATTAAATCTATCGAATTTTTTGAATAATATTAAGATGCAATCGTAGAAAAAATTATGTGTGTATCATGAGCATAAAGATGAACTATTACAGCTCTCGCCTTCGGCTTGCGCTGCAATTACCGTGCTCGAGTAACAACGAATCACTTTACGCTCTTAATACACAAATAACTATTTAAGACCATTATTTTCTCATAACCTTTATTTTCTTCACACAATTTCTATCTACATTCATAACTCAATCTCTCTTTGCCTATTACCCACATTCACCCATCCATTTTGACAATACTTACCAAATAACAATCCCAGCTTGCGTCATAATCATTCTAGCACTTATATCATTCATCTTATTGTTATAATCATCCAATTTTTTCTCCAAAAATTCATTATTAAATTCTTGAATATTTTCATTTAAAGATTTTTGATACAAATAATGACAAAAACTATAGTCCGGACATCGACTTCTATCTGCTAAAAGCTCAAGACTATTTTCATAATTAAGTCTTATATCAGCTTTGACAGTTTGTAAAGCTGTTGCTGCTGTATGTCCTTGTTGGAAGAGTTTTAAAAGCTCGGTTTTCACTCCAGGCAAGACTTTTTTAAACTTAAGTGCCATGGAATTTGTAGTGCTGTGGTTATGTTTTAACTTTAGTCGAATTTCACAAGGTTTGTTCTGATCTGGTGCTTTAGTTTTATCTTTACCTTGGTACCGTTTTTTAATTGTACGAATGGCAACAGAAAATATTGAAGGGCAATTTGTATTTTTTATACTTTTTCGATAAACTGGATCATAAGTTTGTTTATGTCTTGTTCGGTGTTGACAATGATAGCTTCGCTTGAATTGAACTCGTTGTCCAGAACATTTATATGTTGTTTCGACTGAATAAGATGTATCAGTAACTTGTTGATAAGCTGTAATCCATTTGTTTATATCTTCGATTGTTTTGGCGTTTATTCGGATAAATATCTCGAAATCTTTATCAATAAAAACTTCGTTGACATCTGTGGTCCAATTTGGAGGCAAACATTTCTAAAAAGTTGAGTATTGTATCATAATTTATTATTTATATAAATATATGTTTAATACCCGAATATATTCTTTTTCTTCTGTTGATATTTTGTTAAGTTTTGACGAAAATCTGATCATTTTGTTAGGTTAGTCGATGATACGTCATAATATGACTGAAGTTAGTTACAAAAAAATGACAGTTTAATTATTGTTTAATTAATTTGTTATACAAATAAATTAGTACTGATTATTTAATATATATTATATTTTTAGACATTACAAATTATTTTAGTAATCAAAATATGACAAACAATAATTTTGACAACAGGGCTCTTAAAACTACATTAAATAATATAAACGTCTTCAAATAAAACTATACAATATTTCTGCAATAATACTTTATTCAAACATAAAATACAAAATTTTAAAGTAAAAAACCTGGTACAAGCAATGATACCACCACAAAAACTTCGACTATTTGTCACTCAAACGTTCTTCTACAAGGAAGCAGCTAAAATACTAGTTATCTGTCAGTTAAACACAATTTAACAATATAAAAACGTTGTTAAAAGTTAAAAAAGTGTCGTGTGGGCAAGACGAACGAATGATTAGCCATAAGTGATACTCGATCAACAATTAACAATACATTCAAGAATAAATTTACCGTCCTGGTGAAGTGACGCCCAGTTGCGCCATTTTTTGGCGCGAAATTTGAAAAGAGTATGATTGAATTTAGTGCGAATGTTGTTGCGTCGGAAGAAGACCAAGTTCTAATTTTGGTAAATATTATTTTTGTGTTTTTTTTTCACTTCCCTCAAATGACATACACATCTTTATATCATTTTAAATATATTTATTCTTTTTTTAAATCCATTAAATAATATTTGAGGCAAACAATTTTGCAAATCATTTTCAAGACAATCTTTGTCCCAAAATGCTCCCAGGACCTCTTAGAAAGTTTCTCAAATCATTTACCTTGCGCAAAAGTTCCAACAAATCCCTCAAATCATCTTAAACATCTCATTTTAACGTCTCGAAAGTTCATCAATTCATTTTGTAAAAGTATTTACCTAATTCCGTTATGAAAAGTCCTGTTTTACATCAATTTTTGAGGTTATGAAATGTCATTCAAGAGTTATGTAAAGAATTCTTTACATAATTAGTTACGTAATGAATGTTGACAGTTTGAACTTTCTCAAAATGCAAATAACGGAAAAAACTATTTATTAAAATGGTTAGGATTTATATACATTGAATAATGTTTCTGGTATGAAACAGTTGACGGGCAAATTAGCAGATTCTTCGATATCAGAAGGAAGGTCTGTCTCGGATTCAGAACTCATTTTCAATGATGACATAAGCTTTAAATTTAAACATTTTATTCAGTTATTTTCACGGCAACGCTTTGGTAATTTTGAAATATACCGAGCTGTCATAAACCTAGAATTTTATGTTTTTTAAACATGATTTTAGCGGAATTAGATAAAATACGTTATGAAAACGTGATATTGTTTGACTCACATAATTTGCAAAACTCGTCAAACAATATCAACCTTTTCATAACTGCTTACGTAAATAACTATTCTTATAACCTCAAATTAATTTCAGAATTCTTTACCATCAGAATGGCAAACACAAGTAATGTACTTTTGCGCAGATAGAAACAAAGAACTTCACATAAAAATCAACGCAAAAACCATACAAGACACTCAAAAATGGCTTATATCTTACCAAAAACTTACAAACACATTCTATTCCGTAAACAGCGCTTACAACAGCAAAGGACAACGTGTACATTACAAAAAAAGATACCATTGTCATCACAACACTAGACACAAAGACACTTACGATTCCGTAAGTCGTACTTCAATAAAAAACACAAAATGTCCGTCAAATTTAATCATTTCAATTAGAAAAATACTTCGAAGGTATCAAGGCAAAAACAGACCAGCTGATCCTAAAAAACCTTGCGAAATTAAATTAAAACTGGAACATAATCACCCTCTAGATAGTCCAGATATACTTAAATTTAAAAAGGTTTTACCTGAAGTTAAAGAAAAATTGATTTCTCTTTTCGCGGAAGGATATACTGTAGCAACTGCACTTAAACATCTAAAAGAAAATATTAAAATTAATAACGAAAACTTTCAAGAAATATTTTCAGACCGTAGTCAATGTCCAGATTATGCGTACTGTTATTATTTATATTTAAAGTATCATACTAATGTGAATAACACGCCAGATGAGATAGAAGAAAGGCATTTGTCAAATTTGTTTGAAAAGTATAACAAACAAACGAGTGATATTAGCGCTGAGTTGGCGGTGTGTGAAGATGGCAACGTAGTGTGGTAAGTTGGTTTTATTTATGACTTGAGGTTGGTAGTATAATGCCGCTACATGCACTAGATTAGAATCATGTTTCTAGAAGGTTCCTTATTAGGTCCGATAAATTATTGTTAAAATTGTTATATTTACAACAAGTTCTTTAAAATGTCCTAAAACTTATTTTTAAAACAATCGTATTTCTGGAAGGTCTTCCCAATTAATTTCAAGACAGTGTTTGTCTTCGAAAGATCTTCAAAAGTTCTCCCAATTAATTTCAAGAAAAAAGATCTTCAAAATGTCGTCGCAATTAATATCAAGAAAAAAGTTCTTCAAAATGTTCGCAATTAATTTCAAGATAGTGTTTCTTTTAAAAAGATCTTCAAAACGTCCTCCCAATTAATTTCAAGAAAGAAGATCTTCAAAATGTCATCGCAATTAATATCACGACAGTATTTCGTTCAATCAGATCTTCAAATTGTCCTCCCAATTAATTTCAAGAAAAAGGATCTTCAAAATGACTTCCCAATTAATTTCAAGAAAAAAGATCTTCAAAATGTCATCGCAATTAATTTCAAGAAAAAAGATCTTCAAAATGTTCGCAATTAATTTCAAGATAGTGTTTCTTTTAAAAAAATCTTCAAAACGTCCTCCCAATTAATTTCAAGAAAAAAGATCTTCAAAATGTCCTCGCAATTAATTTCAAGAAAAATGATCTTCAAAATGTCCCCCCAATTAATATCACGAAAGTGTTTCTTTCAATCAGATCTTCAAATTGTCCTCCCAATTAATTTCAAGAAAAAAGATCTTCAAAATGTCATCGCAATTAATTTCAAGTAAAAAGATCTTCAAAATTGTTCGCAATTAATTTCAAAATAGTGTTTCTTTTAAAAAGATCTTCAAAACGTCCTCCCAATTAATTTCAAGAAAAAAGATCTTCAAAATGTCCTCGCAATTAATTTCAAGAAAAATGATCTTCAAAATGTCCCCCCAATTAATATCACGAAAGTGTTTCTTTCAATCAGATCTTCAAATTGTCCTCCCAATTAATTTCAAGAAAAAAGATCTTCAAAATGTCCTTGCAATTAATTTCAAGACAGTATTTCTTTTAAAAAGATCTTCAAAATATCCTTTTAATTAATTTCTAGACACCGTTTCATTTAACAAGATCTTCAAAATGTCTTCGCAATTAATTTCAAGACAGAGTCTCTTTCAATAAGATCTTCAAAATGTCGTCCTAACTAATTTCAAGAAAAAATATTTTCAAAATGTCTTCGCAATTAATTAAAAAAAGATTTTCAAAATGTCCTCCCAACTAATTTCAAGACTATGTTTCTTTTAAAAAGATCTTCAAAGCGTCCTCCCAATTAATTTTCAAGAAAAAAGATCTTCAAAATGTCCTCGCAATTAATTTCAAGATAATGTTTCTTTTAAAAAGATCTTCAAAATGTCCTTCCAATTAATTTCAAGAAAAAAGATCTTTAAAATGTCCTCCCAATTAATTTCAAGAAAAAATATCTTCAAATGTTCTCGTAATTAATTTCAAGAAAAAAGACCTTCAAAATGTCTTCGCAATTAATTTCAAGAAAAAAGACCTTCAAAATGTCTTCGCAATTAATTTCAAGAAAAAAGATCTTCAAAATGTCTTCGCAATTAATTTCAAGTAAAAAGATCTTCAAATTGTCCTCGCAATTAATTTCAAGAAAAAAGATCTTCAAAATGTTTTCGCAAAATTAATTTCAAGACAGAGTTTCTTTTAAAAAGATCTTCAAAATGTCCTCCCAATTAATTTCAAGAAAAAAGATCTTCAAAATGTCTTCGCAATTAATTTCAATACAGAGTTTCTTTCAATAAGATCTTCAAAATGTCGTCCTAACTTATTTCAAGACAGTGTTTCTTTTAAAAAGATCTTCAAAATGTCCTCCCAATTAATTACAAGAAAAAAGATCTACGAAATGTCTTCGCAATTAATTTAAAAAAAAAAGATCTTCAAATTGTCCTCGCAATTAATTTCAAGAAAAAAGATCTTCAAAATGTCTTCGCAATTAATTTCAAGACAGTGTTTCTTTCAAAAAAATCTTCAAAATGTCCTCCCAATTAATTTCAAGACAGTGTTCTTCCAAAATGATCTTCAAAATGTCCACCCAATTAATTTCAAGACAGTGTTCTTCCAAAAAAATTTTCAAAATGTCCTCCTAATCATTTTAAAAATTCCCGTAACAATTTTTCCAAAAGAATATTCTGAAGATCCTCCAAATCCTTTCTTAAACAATTACTTCCAACAAGATTCTTCAAGAATTCTTCTTAATCATTTAAAAAACCGACATTTTTCGGAAAGATTCCACAAAAGTTCCTTCCAATCATTTCTAAAACAGATTCCTGTCCAAAATCGAAGGTACTTTCACAACTTATACAAAAATGCACGTAGCGGCCATTTTATAAACTTATCTGTCAAAACAAACATCTTACACCTAACTTCATTGCAGTATCTGTCCGCCATTATCAAAACGAATTCACCAACTCGAAGACAACACAAGAATAATATTTATTGATAGTTTTGCATCGTCTGACAAAACCGGAAACAGAATTTTTTTCTTTTTATCTCCTTCCGAAATCGGTTGTTTACCCATAGGAGTAATTATTACTTCTGGTGAAAGCGTTACTATGACTAGAATAGGCCTATCGTTACTTAAAGATATGCTCAGTGAAATCCCTGAAAACGGAAACTTAAAAATACCAACTATATTTATAATTGATGAATTCCTGGGAGAAGATAATATTTTATCTTCAATTTGGCCGACTTGTCAAAGCTATTTAAGTATTTTCCATGTTTTACAAAACATTTGGCATTGGCTGTCAAATCATAATAATAGTATTTCAAATGAAGATCGCCCATTGCTATTCAAAGACTTTTATAATGTCCTATACGCAAAAACAGAAGATAATTTCAACATATCTTTTGAAATCGCTGAAAAAAGCGCGCGAAAATATGAAAATTACTTAAAATTACTTAATAATTATTATGAGAGAAAAGAATATTGGGCAATGTATTGCCGGCCTGATATTTTACAAACTGATCAACCGGTTATTAAGTATTCGGAAAGTACTATTCGGTTTCTACGTAGCAATATGTTTTCGGATTTTAAAACGTTTGATTTTACTGGAATAACCGAGTTTATTATTAAAAAGTATTTCGCATATTTCGAACGAAGGTTAAATGATGTTGCTTTTAATTCAATTCCGGATGTTTTCTATTCAAATATGAAGGAATTTCCAACGGAAATTGTAAATAAAATACAAGTACTCGGTCCAAATATGCGATTAGTGCCAAGTGAAAGCAGTCCAGGAACTTATTACATGATTAACACTGATTTATTAACCTGTACTTGCCCTAATGCAAATTCATCATCTATTTGTAAACATGTTCAATGTATATCAATGATTTTATACCAAAAAACATTTGAAAATTCTTGCCAAAATGTAGAAATTCGTAAAAAATGTCATTTACTTGCCACCGGTAAAGATTTACTGCTCCAAGAAGATCCCTTGCAAAGTTTTGAAGATCTCGCACAACCGTTTCAAGAAAATGTTGCTAATGAAGATTTTCCTGAAGAAACTATGGAGAAATATGAAGATATTGATGCTATTGAAGGTGTACAAGAAGTTATGGAGGAAGATTTAGATGAAGAACATTATTTGATAGATCTGGAAAATGAAGAAAATCGAAAACAGTGTAAAGATATATGGCAAGAAGTGAATAATGTGTTTGAGAGTTTAATTGTGGAGTCGTCAGATGAACTGGCTCCTATTATTAGTAAGATTGCTTCAAAGTTTGAAGGGATTCATTCGGTGGCTGATTTGAGATCGGCGTTTAATATATTTGAACCATGTAAGTTGCTTTTAATATATGTTATTATTTCGTGTTTATCCATTTGTTCAAATAATGGATCTGTTGTTCTCGCCCAAAAAAATGTCCCCTAAAGCAATTTTAATATGATCTCGCCTCAGAAAAGTCCCCTAAATCAATTTTGATATGATCTTGCCTCAGAAAAGTCCCCTAAATTAATTTTAATATGTTCTCGCTCCAAGAAAGTCTCCTATATAATTTTTAATATGATTTCGCTCCAAAAAATGTCCCGAAATCATTTTAAATATGTTCTCGCCCCAAGAAAGTCCCCTAAATCTTTTTAAATATAATTACCTTCTCAAAAAGTATCTTAAATCATTTTTAATATGTTTTCGCCCTAAAAAATTCCTTAAATCATTTTAAATATAATTACCAGCTCAAAAAGTCCCTTATATCATTTTTAATATGTTCTCACCCCAAAAAAGTTTCCTAAATCATTTTAAATATAATTATTTGCTACAAAAAGTCCCTGAAATCATTTTAATATGTTTTCGTCCTAAAAAAGTCCCCTAAATAATTTTTAATATGTTCTCGCCCTATACAAGTCCCTTAAATCATTTTTAATATGATTTTGCCTGAAAAAGTTTCCTAAACTGTACAACTAAAATTACCCGCTCAAAAAAATCCCCTTAATCATTTTAATATGTTCTAGCCCCAATAAAGTCCCCTAAATCAATTTTAATATGTTCTCGCCCTAAAAAAGTCCCCTAAATCGTTTTTAATATAATTACCTGCTCAAAAAGTCCCCTAAATTATTTTTGATATAATCTCACCCTATACAAGTCCCTTAAATTTTAATATGATTTTGCCTCAAAAAGTCCCATAAACTGTATTAACTATAACCTGCTCAAAAAAAAAATCCCTTAATCATTTTAATATGTTCTCACCCCAAGAAAGTCCCCTAAATTGTTTTAAATGTAATTACCTGCTCAAACAAATTTCCATAGATTATTTTTAATATGTTCTTTCCCCAAGAAAGTCACCTAAATAATTTTTAATATGTTCTCGCCCCAAAAAAGTCCCCTAAATTAATTTAAATGTAATTACCTCCCAAAAAAAAATTCCGTAGATTATTTTTAATATGTTTTCGCCCCAAAAAACTCCCCTAAATAATTTTTAATATGTTCTCGCCTTAAAAAGTCATTTGAATCTTTATGAATATGTTCTCGCCCTAAAAAAAGTCCCCTGAATCATTATGAATATGTTCTCGCCCTAAAAAAGTCTCTTAAATCGTTTTAAATATAGTTATCTGCTAAAAAAGTCTCCTAAATCTTTTTAATATGTTCTTGCCCCAAGAAAGTCGCCTAAATCGTATTAAATATAATTACCTGCTAAAAAAAGTCCCCCAAATCATTTTTAATATTTTCTCTCCCCAAAAAGTCCCTTAAATCATTTTAATATATTCTCCCCCAAGAAAGGTTTCCCTAAATCATTTTAATATGATCTCGACTCAAAAAATTCGCCTAAATCGTATTAAATGTAATTACCTGCTAAAAAAAGTCCCCTAAATCATTTTTAATATTTTCTCGCCTCAAACAAGTCCTCTAAATTGAGTTAAATGTAATTACTTGCTCAAAAAAATTCCTCAGATTATTTTTAATATGTTTTCGCCCCAATAAAGTCCCTTAAATTATTTTTAATATAATTATTTCCCAAAAAAATCCCCCAAATCATTTTGCACACGTGTATAAATACGTACTAAGCCTTTTAAAATTTATTTCATTCATGTACAACAATTATTACAGACACAATTAATTTTTAAAATTGACTAAAAATATGTTTTGGAACAGATAGTAATGTTTGGGATCTATAAAATAATATTTATTTGACTTCTAGTCACTGCAGGAACCCTAATTAATTGCAATAGATAGTATGTGCTTGTAATCACAGACCGCGCCGTCCTCAGCAACAAGCTCAAACGGCGTCGGGACGTCACGACACGTTGCTGATCGCCGACTACACTTTAATTGTCTTAAAACAAATTCATTCAGTGCTCCCAAATTATTTTGAAGACAGCCAGCGTCCTAAAAAGTCTCTCAAATCATTTATAAGAATGTAATATTCCCAAAATGTTCTCCAAACCATTTATAAGATTGTCATTCGTCCAAAAAATCCCACAAATTATTTTTACGACTGTCATTTTCCCAAAAAGTCCCTTAAATCATTTCAAAAATAGTAATTTTCCTAAAAAATCCCGGATATGATTTACCCAACTCATTTTTACAACAGACGTCGTTCCAAAATGATCCAGGAATCATTTTTACGATGGACAGTGTTTTAAAAAGACCCGCAAATCATTTATAATACAACCAGTTTCCTAAAATGTCCTTCAAGATATTTTTAAGGTCATTATAATCACAAAAGGTTCCCTAAATCATGTATAAGATTAACATTTTCCTAAAAAGTTCTTTAAAATTGTTTTCAAGACTATAACCTATTCAAAAAGTCCCATATATTATTTCTAGAATAATAATTCTTCTTTAAAAAGATCCCAGAAATAATTTTTTATGTATACATCTTCTCAAAAGATCCCCTAAATCATTTATAAGATTAACATTCTCCTAAAAAGTTCTTAAAATTGTTTTCAAGACTATAACCTATCTTAAAAGTCCCATAAATTATTTCTAGAATAATAATTCTTCTTAAAAATATCCCAGAAATCATTTTTAATGTAGCCATTTTCTCAAAAAGTCTCTTAAATCATTTATAACATATTCATCTGCCCAAAAACTTCTCTACATCATTTATAGAATAATAACTCGTCTAAAAAAGTTCAACAAATTATTTTTAATATAATAATCTCCCTAACAAGTCCTCTAAATCATTTATAATTATATCATCTTTTCAAAAACTCCTTCAAATCATTTCTAAGGCAATTAATATTACCAAAAACTAATCCAAATAATTGTTAAACCAGTCTTTGTCCTTAAAATTACCCCAAATCATTTTTAACATTGACACATAATTTATTCAAATATGTTTTTATTTATAGTACAATCCAAAAAGTCATCTAAGAAGAAAATTCTAATTGAAGACGGAACAAATATGATAGGCGTTGAAGAAAATGTTGAAAACATAGCTAATTTTATTGTACAAATGAATGACGAAAGGGCGAATTGTTGATATTATAAATAATAATAATAAATATTGTATATTTTTGTATGTTTCTTTATATCTACTAGAATTTGAAATATTTTCGTTTAATAAATGCATATTTATATGTGTGAAAACTTCAAGAATATATATTAATAACCCAGACAATATATTCATTTGATCTTGGAAGAAGTCTTCTAAAAATAAATCCAAAGTAAATGTTAGTAATAGCATTAACTGTCATTCAAGAGTTGTTGAAAGTTTCTGTCAGTTTTTGATTGACAATAACCAGCGTATTTCTGTCAAAATTTACTATACAAAGTGTCAAACTTATTAAACAAGTCGAACTAGAACTAATTTAATAATAATTTACAATAAAACAAACGTTAAAAGACTTGTAAACATCAATAACAAATTTGTACACAAAATTTAAGGTTAAGTTTGAAGCTTCAAGTCAGTGGATCTAAAATATTTTGCTCTAAAATCTAAACATGATTTTAAGAACAATTTTTAAACTTAGAACATCTGTCATTCGTTGGCGATATAAATATTGTTTACCACAATTATCTAGAAACTTTTCTAGATGTGTTATAGATAAACAAAAGAAGAATAATCAAGATTACATTGAAGAAATTGATGAACCAAATGAAGACTATGATTATTTATCTAAAAAATGCTTTTTATATAAAGAACAAAATTGTTTTATTATTCATCCTTATATCAAATGGGGACCAAAGAAAAAACGAGATATTTCAGTGGAATACGAATTATCCGAGGCTGTATCTTTAATAAATACTTTGACAGGGTGGAAAACAGTTGAAAAAGTAATAGTTCCAGTTGAAAATATGGACAAAAATACTATATTTGGTAGTGGTAACCTTGAAAAAATTAAATTACAAATACGACAAAATAAAATGACAACAGCAATTTTTGTAAATGTAGGAATATTAAAAAACCGTCAAATTAATGAATTAGAATCAATATTTGGAGTAACAATTTTAGATCGATACAAAATAATCATTCATATTTTACGCCAACATGCCATAACCAAACACGCCAAACTTCAAGTCGCTTTAGCCGAAATTCCCTACTTACGTAGCAGACTAAAATACCTAGATATTACCAGTAGTACCAACTTAAAAACTCGAGAGAAAATGCTGCAAGAACGCCAACAAAAACTAAAAACAGCTTTAATTAAACTTAGAAATCAAAGACAACTTTTACGAAACAAAAGACAGGATTTAAGTTTTCCTGTTGTGGCAGTAGTTGGTTATACTAACGTAGGAAAAACGTCGCTTATTAAATGTTTGACAGGTTAGCCAACTTATAAAACAAAATGGCTGGTAGCACAAGCTCAGTTTTTGGGTGTTTTAAGAGCAGTGAGGTAGGTGGCTCAGTGGTATCGAGTCGGCCTGTGGATCTTGAGAACCCTGGTTCGATCCCCACAGCCGACAAACAATTTTCACCAATTTAAAAAATCTACCCTTGTGGCTTTTCCACCACTAATATCTTTGGAGGCCGTGATTTGACGGCTGGTAACCGCACTTCACGCGAAAAAAATATCACTTACCGAGATTTGCGTAGGCAGAATGCCACACCCAGTGATGGGTAAAAGGCGTGGTGATATATTTATTTATTTAAGAGCAGTGTTTTAACATGTTATAGATAGCTAAAACACCCAAATACACTGCTCTTAAAACAGGCAAAAACAGAGCTTGTGCTACCAGCCTATATCTCTAGAATGGTTAATAAAAATTGTTTTTTTGATGTAGGGGATAAAAATTTGCAACCAAAAAATCAATTGTTTGCAACACTGGACGTTACAATGCATGCTGGGATTTTACCATCTAAACTAGAGATTTTATATGTTGATACAGTTGGTTTTATAACTGATATACCGGATGATCTGATAGAGTGTTTTGTGGCAACTCTTGAAGACGTCATTTTAGCTGTAAGTATACCCCCTTGCCCCACTAAATAAGTGTTTGATGTATGAGCACAGCTATCTTCATTCAATATTTTTTTTGTTTCGAAACTTTATTTAAATTGAAAAAGAAAACAGTTCTAGACAGTGTAAATTGATATTTATTAGGCCGTAATAATTTACCGTATTTTTAAAAACAAAAACAAAAGTTATTATTAGATGATTGAAGAAAAATACGGATCAGCTGGCGCCCGAGAACTAAATTAGTTGGCGCCCGAAGTGGAGAGAATTTGTTTCAAGTGATAAATAATTTATTACAAATTTAATTTCGAATTGTTTGTTTATCGGCGATATTTTGTAACAATGTTTTTGGTTTAGACCAGAGATTATCAAACTTATTCCTTTTACCGCCCCCTTTGAAAATCAATTATTTTTCAGCGCCCCCAATTTTTTATACACTCCTAAAACTTAAAAACCACAATTTCATTACTATAATTAATTTAGTTATAGTGTAGTATATTAGTCGGTTCAGGAGCCTGATTCTGTATCTTGCGTGACTACTTGCGGCACCCATACTAACACAGATATGTCACATGCATATAGTAAACCATCTATCGGACATTTAAAGAACTAATGGGTATGACGTCACTTCTTGCGAGACACGCAAATATAGATGCGTGACCTCCGTAGGTCCTGTTTCTTACTTGCGACACTACCTGTCTCATTCTAACATTATGTTTGTCTTTTACTTTCTTGTCATTTTGCGTTATCAACGCCATATCTGCCATAAAGTTTATTAAAATTTGTTTTTGCTCCTCTGTAGCGTTTATATCACGTTTTCTATCTTCTGCCATAATAGAAATGTATAAAAAAACTACAAAACGATGTTGACAAACAATGACATGTGATTGCAACTGACAGTTATAGTTTCAAAACCATTACCAACACTAAACTTGGCGCGAAAACGTAAAGCACGGAATTCCCTATGCTCGACACCAGAAAAGAATCGGTGACGTCATACATTGTACTAACGCAAATTTAATCACGCAACTGCTCACGCAAGATACAGAATCAACCTCCTGGTGTTTAAACTTACATTCTGAACTAGACATTTTTACCAGTGAGATCAATTAAAACGCAACTTTATAATATTAAGAATATATTTTAATCAAATTAAAAGAAACAATATAGATAGGTAATCAATTTTAGTTTTAATACTAATCTAATGAGACGGATGAATTTGATGATTTTTAACAAGTTTGTCGATATCAAGTTCGATTTTATTCAAAAACACAGGGTGGCGATTCAAGTAACATTAATAAATTCCCTGACTTTTCCCTGATTAAGTAAAAAAATTCCCTGACTTCTAGAATATTGACTTATTTATGAATTTATGGTTACATTTCATATATTGCAATATAATTGTTTTTTTTTAATTAAATTTATAGTAAAAGCAAAATCAATTTGTGTTTCTAAACAGGCAAAGACACAACCTTAAATATTGCATACAGAAAATATCTGATGTGGACACCACATGACTTCCTTGTACCCGTATTAAACTATAGATATTTTTTTAATTGCACATATTTCACATTAAATCTTTTATTTTTTGTTCTAATCCATAGCAAACTTAATTTTTAAAAAAATCAAAAAATATATAATATTTAAATTTAGATATCTCGTTTATGCAAAAAGCTAATTTAAAAATTCTTAATGTGCTAGACGCAGAATTTAATTCTCTAAAACTTTTATTTGCAGCATTTATTTCTAAAATTAAAATAATACCATTTTTTTCAAGGAAAACTGTTAGCAGCTTCATGTAATGTGTCACTTCCGGTTAGTCTATTTTAACCAAAATCTATTATGTTATTTCCATTGATATAGTAGTCTTATATACCAAATTTGGAAAGTTTTAAATTATATTTGAATATAGTTTTTCATGAAAATCTATTATAGGCTTCAAGTAAAGTACCACTTCCGGTAGTTGTATAATGACCAAAAAGGGAGGTGCACAACTAGATGTTATAACAGTCCTAAATATAAAGTTTCAATTTTCTACGGCTTACCGTTTTTGAGTTATGCGAGATACGTACGTGCATACGTACGTACAGACGGCATGACGAAATTAGTCAAAATGGATTCAGGGAGGGCCAAAACACCTAGTTCCGTTGAAATCTGAGAACCGAAAATTTTCGCGATAACAATACTTCCTTTACTTCGTACAAGGAAGTAAAAACATAGCGCGGTAGAAACGTTAGACAAAACAAAACAGTTTTCAATTAGTAAACATCCTTCGGTTATATTTTCATAGATGGCGGTTCTCACTCTTAAGAAACAATAAAGGGTATTTGTTGCCAATAAAGGTATACTATCTATCTAATAAAGGGTATTCTGCCAATAAAATCTAAAAATAACTAAATACATTTTGAAATAAAAGTTTGTAGTTATTTTTCTAAAATTAAATTAAAAAATTTAAAGAACAAAAAACTTTTTTCCCTGACATGGAATAAAATTCCCTGACTTTTCCCTGACTTTTCCAGAAATATAAAATTCCCTGACTTTTCCCGGTTTTCCCGGTTTTCCAGGTTAGTCGCCACCCTGAAAACAGTCGTAAGTCGTTCGGTAGCATGCAAACGATTTATCTTTTTAGTAAGCATCGTTGTCACAGCGCTAAATCCACGTTCACACAAATATGATCGACCATAATCCAGGGTACAACTGCGGGATTGACTTGTGTAGCCAAAATTCTTGGTAACCATTTTTTAATTGGATTTTTATTTCCAAAATTATGGAACTCACATTTGCCGATATTCTTCTTGTGTAAGAGCAGCTTTGCTACGAAAGAAGCGTACATTTTTTTGTTTTTATTAAGTTCAAGTAATCGCCTTGAAGTTGGAGATTCATATCATTAAGCAATTTATAAAAGTCTGTCAGGTATGCGATATTATTCTTTGATGTGATGAGGTTGACGCGAAATTCTGTGTCTTTGTTTTCCAAGAACTCTACGACAGAGTCAAACAGATTGTAAAATCGAGTCAGACATCATTCAGGGCAGAAAACTAATTATTCGATATTGAGGAGTAGGTAGGTTTTAATTTTAGTGAATTTTAAAATATAAAGTAAATGAAATTACACATCAACCATCGTCCCCCTAAACCACGCCAACGCCCCCCATTTTTTCATGACGGCTTGACGCCCCCCTCTAGGTCTCCAACGCCCACAAGGGGGCGTCATCGCCCACTTTGAGAAAGACTGGTTTAGACAGTAGCTGACAATTTAGATATAAATTTTTGTTGGAATTAATATCTTTTATGTAATTTCATCTACATTGAAAACAATGTACAGTTCTAGAAAGTCTTAATTGATGCTCATTAGCCGGAATGATTTTGTAAAAGTTTTGCGACGTCAGACTTTAAGAAATGTGGAGCTTAAACAGTGGGCCTTGCGTGTAATTGTTTATCATTTTATTATTTAGAAAAGTATATAAATAAAGTTTAAATAACTTTCGTGGCAAATGCATTTTAAAAAATTAATAAATTGTAAGATTATTTTAGTCAAAAGTTTGATTACTACTGATTTACAACATTCACTGATTTATGTAAACCTAACCAAAGTTTCGAACAAGGCAATATTTAACTACCATTTTATCTAAATAACATATTAATTATTGTGAAATAATATATGTATTAAGTATTTATTTAAAATATTTTTATTAATTCTGTATACCGGGTGGAACATCATACCTGTGTACATAGGCGATTAACATGAAAAAACAGTTTTTCTGTACGCATTGCTCCCCAAATTATTTTAGCCAAAAATGCTTCAAATAAATGTTGTAGAGCATAAAATTCTGCATCTAAATCAATAAACAGAATTACATTTACATGCGTTGTAACGACAGAAATTAAATAAAAAAATATAAAAAATTACGTTGAAAATATCAAATAGCCATGGAAGTGAAACAAAAATAGATAGATGCTTGACGTTTGACAGATTTAACGCCTAGCGATTTTTTTTATGGGGTCATCTTAAATGTAAAATTTATAAGCAACGCCACCCAAATATTAATTCTTTGAGAGAAGCTATCGTGGATAAGTGCGCCTTAATCACAAATAGGCAGCTCGCTAATGTACGACATTCCTTCTACAATACACTTGGTTATTGCTTGGCTGAAAATGGAGGTTTATTTGAATATTTATTGTAATAATAAATTGTAGTGATTATTTCACTTATGTCAATTATACTGACAAATTTTACATAGTTTCATAAACAATTACAGTAACAAATGCCTTGCCAACGGGAGTTTGTCGCGCGGTAAATGCCCAAGACCATTTGTCACCGACAAATCGCCGTTGCCTAGGAGACACAAACACCACATTTTCAAAATAAACAATCAGTTTTCTGAAATGTCAGAAGTGAATCGTTTTGGAGATGCGTGTTTGGCGGCAATTTGTACCGAAATAGAAAATAAGAAATCAGAAAATACAAAAAAGTGTCAAGGTAGTATCTGGAGAATATTTACCTAATTAAAATAATCACATTTAAAATAAATTTTTAATTTAATACAAAAATATAGAGATATCATTCGAGAAATATTCTTCACAAATACCACTCGCGACTCTTATTTTATCAGTAAACTTTTCTTTCAAACATTGTTTACCTTTAAGCAACATCCTTCGAGTCATCTGCTCAGAATAAATCCCTCGAGCTACGCTCTCGTGATTTATTCGAACAGATGACTCTCACGATGTTGCAAGGTAAACAATGTTTTCAAGAAAAGTTTACTGATAAAACTTGAGTCCCTTGTGATATTATATACGATTATTTTATTGATAGAATTATTGTTTGATATTTGAATTATAATAGATAGGTTATAATTTTTACATGACCAACCCTATAAGAAATAAACGTTTCATTGAAATGTACAATTGTTTATTTATTATTAAATTGTAATCATAGGTAGGGAGTATTTTGTATGAATTTTATTGAAAGATTAATTTGTCGGGGGTAAAATATCAAATAGACAGAAAAACGTCAAGCATTTATCTATTTTTGTTTCACTTTCATGGCTATTTGATATTTTGAACGTAATTTTTAATATGTTTTTATTTAATTTCTGTCGTTACAACGCATGTAAATGTAATTCTGTTTATTGATTTAGATGCAGAATTTTATGCTCTACAACATTTATTTGAAGCATTTTTGGCTAAAACAATTTGGGGAGCAATGCGCACGGAAAAACTGCTTTTTCATGTTAATCGCCTATGTACACAAGTATGATGTTCCACCCGGTATAACGACGTAAACATAACAATAACCTCAAAATTAACTGTCAGTTAGTCGAAGACAGCAAACATGAATAGTAGTAACTGAATAGACTAGATGTGCAAGAGAGAGATGGTTAAAAAAACTGAAAACCAATAACTTTTTTAAAACTTTTCAAATTGTTATAATTTTTTTTTTAATATTTGAGGTTATCGTTTTGAAATGACAGTTAACAAATGCCTTCGTAGTAGTACCAACCTTACAAAAAAATTTACCAAAGTTACTAAATTATTTTTGGAATAATAATAAAGCAATTGTTCACGCAAAATATATATATATATATATACAAATATTGGGTAAAACTTGAGTTGAGGGCCAAACCTGAAGTTGGCTACAGAACAAGCTGTTTCTGGCTTGAATTCAGGACTACCAATTAAAAAAAAAACACCCCTAACCATGCCCAACCTAGTACAGAACGCATTTTTATGATAAATATACTTGAAATGCGAATTTTATTACAAACAAAATTTTGTTTTAAAGTTAAATTTTATGACAGAACAATTCGGATGACGCCTGGATTCGAACCAGGGATCCTCCGTTTAGCGTCATCCGAATTGTTCTGTCATAAAATTTTACTTAAAAAAAAACACCCCTAACCATGCCAAACCTAGTACAGAACGCATTTTTATGATAAATATACTTCGCATTTCAAATTGTTCGGCTTTTGACGTTAAGTTGGTATTCCTGAATTCAAGCCAGAAGCAGCTTGTTCTGCAGCCAACTTCAGGTTTGGCCCCCAAGTCAAGTTTAGCCAAATATTGTATTCAATTTTAGGATGTTATTCTACATGTTCAAGACGTTTCCAACGAAAATATGCAGTACCAACGAAACCATGTACAGTCCGTGCTAGAATCTTTGGCTAGTAAATTTAACAACACAAATTTGACAGACAAAATCATCTGCGTTGGGAATAAGTCAGATAACATCAATAAAACCATCGAAAATGACACAAATAATGACTTATTGTTAGTGTCAGCAAAGACAATGACAGGTAGCAATCAAATTTAACCTAAAAAATTGTTTTAATAAAATATTTATCTTAAATGTTGAACTTACCTTATTAGCAGTTCTAGAGGAAGTCTTGAGTCATTTACAATCACTTTATTACATATTATCATATAAATAAACAACTTATTTATAGGTTTAAGTCAGTTACGAGACAGGATTGAAGCAGAAGTTCTGCGTTTGACAGATCGCCATATTGTATCACTACGGGTACCAACTGGAGGTGATGAAATGCGGTAAATGTCTCTAGTTTTACTTCTGCCCGCAACTTGTTGTAAATTATAATCCATTTATTCTACGGTTTGAAATTGACCGCTACATAATTTCTTCCCGATTAATTGAATTTAATTTAAAGTATAAATGAAAACGTGGCTAAACCGTACTTGACGGCCAAATCTGAAGTTGGCTGCAGGTCGCTAGTAACTTCTGGGGAAAACGGCAGTACGAACGGTACAAGTTCGACATAAGAAGCAAACGGTTTGTTATTTTTTACCATAAAAATACGTTTTATACTAAGTCCGGCATGGTTAGTGGTGTTTATTATTTTAAAAAAAACATCCGTCTTTGCTAACAAAACGGTTTTAAATTATCTTGACATTCAAATTTGCCGGGTTTTTCTATGTCCGACTTGTACCGGTTTCACCAAAAGTCACTAGCGACTCGCAGCCAACTTCAGGTTTGACCGTCAACTGCGGTTTTACCGAAAAGTCCCTAGTTTTACTGCTGCCTACAACTTGTTGTAAATTAGAATCTATTTAGTCCACGGTTTAAAAATTGACTGATAGATGGCAATAGTGCATCATTTTTTCCAATTTATTGAATTTAATTGAAAGTATAGTTTTAGCGCTGCACACAACTTGTAAATTGGAATCCATTTTTCCATGATCGGTAAATTTACCTATAGATGGCAATGTTGAATCATTTATTCCGACATATTTAAAGTATAAATGAAAGATATTCATAGTTTTATCGCAACCCACAACTTTTTGTAAATTGGAAGTATAAATGAAAAATGTCCCTAGTGGTAGTGCTACCCACAAATTAATTAAAATCCATTTATTCCATTGTTCAAAAATTAACCGATAGATGGCAATAGTATATCAGTTTTTCTGATTTATTAAATTTGATTTAAAGTATAAATTTAAAAAGTTCCTAGTTTTACTGCTGCCCACAACTTGTTGTAAAGTTGAATCCATTTATTCTATTGTTCAAGAATTGACTGATAGATGGCAATATTAGAATTTTTTTCCGATTTATTCAACTTAATTTAAAGTATAATACCTATGGCACACTGGTCGAAAAGCATTGATGAGCTCTTCGATGAAACAACAGAACGCACCCGTCATTGACGAAAAATAAAAGCTTCTAAAGTTGAGAAAGAAAAACTAAATTTCAAAAATATGCTAACGTGAAATGAGACACAAAAGATACGAGTGAAATGAGATACGTTCGTTTCATCGATGAGCTCTTCGATGGAAATAAAGGAGCCACTATTTTTCGTCGATGACGGGTGCGTTCTGTTGTTTCATCGAGGATGCTCATCGATGCTCTTCGACGCTCTTCGACCAGAGTGCCATAGGCATTACGTTTGAAATGTATAAAAAAGGGTAAATTATGCTTTACAATCAAATAAAATTTTGATAGTTTGATTGTTAACTGTCAATTAACAAATTATTAAATGTTAAAATTTAGACATTGCATAAATTTTGATAAATTTAATCATAAATAGCATTTTCCTTGGCATAATGCATTTAAGAAAATTTAAGATCTGTCAAATAATTGTAGATATGTCCGCTAGATGTTTGTATATAACATATTATTTGTTATTTAGATGGTTGCACAAAAACGCAACAGTCATTCGCCAAAAAGAAGATTTACAAGACAGCCAACACCAAATAATGAAAATTATTATAACTAAAGCTAAATTAAGCCAATTTAATTCTTATTTTTGTACTTAAGACAAATTTGTACTCTTAAGATGAAAAACAAATGTATTTATTAAGAAACTAAAAAACTACATGTTAAAAACAATAAATATGATTATTAATTATTATTCTTTTTCGCATTTTGCCACGCAATTCTTTGCATATCATTAGAAACTCTTTGACAAGTGTCCAAATACTTTTTGAAGAGGCGACTGAATTCCTCGTACTCCTAAAAACAAAACAAAAATGTTAAAAGTTTGAAGAAAATCAAGATTTTTTCATCGCAGCACATTAGTTTGCGCCCGAATTTCATATAATTTTTATTTAAGGTCGTTTAAAAGCTTGAATGAGACAATAAAAATCAAATAATAACTTTTCCAAGTTCCACAGAATTTTATCCTCCAAGTCAACCTACTAGGTATATTATAACTCTCGGAGGCTGGCCAGCACAGTTAGTAACCATTGACGCGTTTCGCTCTTATTGGAGCTCATCAGTATGGTGTAACCAACTTCTTCATAGCGAACAAGTTCACCCGGAGAAGCTGTGACGAAAACTGTGCTAGCAGAGAATCAACACTTTTTCGTAACACATGCACAAGAAACACGTTCTTATTCCCTAATTTTAGAGAGAAAAACACTGGTTTTTTCTCCCTAGGTAGGATGTTTCTCTCTCTAGAGACTACGATTATTAGCTGTTTGCGGCGTTTCCTAGGTAACTAGTTCATCATCATCATCATCATCTGATGGCACTACAGCCCAAATCGGGCCTGGGCCTACCGGACACACCGAGCCGCAGTTTTTAGACTGCCGTACTGCCGGTTTTCGTAGTCGAATGCTACATTATTTAAGGCGTATAAGTGACTAGCTTATAGCGCCCGAGTGTGATAAATACATGTAGCTGTATTTTATATTTTACGACAAATCACACATTGTCGTCAGGCGGATTCGAACTGACGAACCTTGGCTCGGGTGACGTCACAGTATGTTAAGAGATGTGCCTTAACACATAAAAAAATAACGATAATTGTCGCGCGTTAAGTATGCTATGAAACAGTGAAGCGCGCTATTGTTAATTATCTGTCAAAATTAGTTTAAAACGTGTTTGTTTACAATAATACTGTAATTTGTGTGATTATACATGTGAGTTATGGATTCTGAAAGCGAACAAAGTGAAATTTGTACTCCACCAGATATTGTAGAAGCCGCACACGTACGTTTCTTAAATTTACTGCCCGAAAAATCAAAAAAAAAGTATGAACAAGTTTATAAAGCTTTTATGGATTAGCGAATACGCAAAAATGTAAATTCCTTTTCGGAAAATGTTCTTATAGTATATTTTGGCGAACTTTCTGATAAATTAAATCATCGTCATTATGGGCTACTTATTCCATGTTAAGTAGTGTTAATATTTATTAAATAAAAATAAAAACAAAAAATTTTAGCAATCTGACTTATTCATAATGTAACAAAAAAAATAATTGTAAAATCTTATTACATAATAACATATAGTCGTAGATAAATGTTAGTATTCTATTCGCAAGTAATAGCTATTACTCACTCGAATGATTTACAACACTCACCTTCGGCTCGTGTTGCAAACTTCATTCTCTTGAGTAATAGCTTATATTACTTACTCATTGAATAACATACTATTTCGTAACACATGCACAAGAAACCCGTTCTTATTCCCTAATATTAGAGAGAGAAACACTACTTTTCTCCCCTAGGGAGAGAAGCATTATTTTTCTCTCCCTTGGTAGCATGTTTTTCTCCCTAGAGACTACGATTATTAATTGTTTGCGGTGTTTCCTAGGTAACTAGTTACGCAACCCATATTTGACATTTGTCTCGATAAGACAGTAATTTTTGTGCACATGTTACGAAAAGTATAATATGCTTCACGGGAGAGCGCGATTATCCCTTGTGTGAAGTTCACACGCGGGAATAATCGCTTGTTTCCCTCCCTTGATGCATAACATACTATTACAATCAGTAATATTACATGAGAAGCTCTAACGAACCTATAATGCCATCTATCGAGCGAAAGCAAAAGCTCTCGATGAGCAATTTAAATAAAATAAAAAAGACAAATAATTGTCCATGTTGCTAATACATAGTGAAACCTATTCAATAATAAAAACCAAATTAATTACTTTTCTAATGCCTATTGCACACTGGTCGAAGAGCATCGACCAGTTTGCCAGAATTTTTATTATTTATTATATTTATATAATTGCTCAAGAGCTTTTGTTTTCGCTCGATAGATGGCAGTATAGGTTCGACAGTACTTCTCATGTCATAGTACTGATTGTTAAAGTTTTTATTCTCTGCTAGCACAACTTTCGTCACAGCTTCTGCAAGTGAATGATGATTAGCTCCAATAAGAGCGAAACGCGTCTATGGTTACTAACTGTGCTGCCGACCTTCTAGAATTATAATATACCTAGTAGGGTTGACTTGGAGGCTGAAATTCTGTGGAACTTGGAGAAGTTATTAATTTGATTTGTATTATTGAATTGATTTCACTTTGTATTAGCAACATGGACAATTATTTGTCTTTTTTATTTTATTTGAATGAGACATTTTAAAATAATAATTTGTTTGTTTATCGGCGCCATTTTGTCAAAATCATGTGTTGGATTGGATTATAAATTGAGCGACAACTCAAAAATGAAAAAAATAATTAATTGTGTAAACTTACCGCTTGGTATTTCCCGCTTTTTTTCCCTAAAAGTTTTAGTTGGTACTCCAGTTTTTCAAACTGGAAAATTGGTAGGCATAATGGCGGACATGTTGGCAGCAGTGCGTGTTCTAAACCGAAGTATTCTTTGCCTTTTCCTAATGCAGCCCAGATGTATTCTTTGGACACAGCTGTACATTCTAAAATTCGGCCGCTGTTGTAAAATAGTCGAATTAATTCGGCCGGATTGTTTTTCTATAACAAAAAAATAAAAATGGTGGAAATAGTAATTTTGTGCTTGTGGAGTGATAGTGCTACCGGTGTGCTACAAGTTAATCATATTTTTAATAGTTTTATTTAAACTAATAAATAAATTAATAAATATATCATCACGCCTTTTACTCATTACTAGGTGTGGCACTCTGCCGAAGCAGATCTCGGGTAAGAGATATATTTTTTCGCGTGAAGTGTGGTTATCAGCCGTCAAATTACGGCCCCCAAAGATATTAGTGGAGGGGGAGCCACAGGGGTAGATTTAAATTTAAAATAAGATATATGTATTATCATGCTGATTAGTAGGAGTGGCATTATATCGTAGCAGATCTTAGTAAGTGATATATTTGTGCAGTTACCAGCCGTCAAATCACAGCCCCTTAAGGTGTTAGTTGAGGGGGAGCCACAAGATTAATTTTACAATAAATTATATATTTATATCATCACGCCTTTTACCCATTACTGGGCATGGCATTTTATCGTAGCAGATCTCAGTAAGTTATATATTTGTACGGTTACCAGCCGTCATATCGCATCCCTCCTCCAGAAAAATGTTAGTAGAGAAATCCGCAAAATAAGTTTATGAAAATTAAAATAAATATATCGTTACGCCTTTTACTCATTAATGGGCAAAGCATTATATCGTAGCAGATCTTGGTAAGTGATATATTTTTGCACGTTTCCAGCTGTCAGATCACGCCCCCCCTCCTACCATAGAAAGATGTTAGTAGAGAGAGATTCACAAAATAATTTTATAAAAAAATAAATATATCTCTCGCCTTTTACCCATTACTGGGTGTGGCATTTTATCATAGCAGATATCGGTAAGTAATATTTTTGTGCGATTACTTGCCGTTAAATTACGCCCCCCAAAGATGTTAGTTGAAGGGGAAACAAATATAATAAATATATCACGCCTTTTAAACATTACTGGGTATGGCATTTTATCGTAGCAGATCTTGGTAAGTGATATATTTTGCACGTTTCCAGCCGTCAAATCACACCCCCCTCCCCTCCATAGAAAGATGTTAGTAGACAGAAATCCACAAAATAATTTTATAAAAATAAATAAATATATCATCACGCCTTTTACCCATTACTGCGTGTGGCACTTTAGCGTAGCAGATCTCAGTAAGTGATACATTTATGCGGTTACCAGCCGTCAAATCATGCCCTCCAAAGATTTTACTAAAACGGTAACAACAAGAATAGTTTTAATATGGTAAAAATTGTTTGTCGGCTGTGGGAATCGAACCCAACGTCTCAAATCAATTTAATAATTTTCTCAAAACCTCCCACATTTCATTTTTAAGACAGGGTCGCTCAAACCCCCCCAAATTATTTTTAAAACTCTCCGTAAAAAATTGATTAAATTATTTTTTAAGTCATCTTCTGAAGCGACAGTTCCTGTTGATATACTGCGCTGTAATTGGTTGAAAATTAATGTGGGCGTTACCTTGTACGACGCGAGGAGCCAGTGAGGAATGAATGCACCCAGATGAATTAATTTCTTACAAATTACTTTATGTATTGAAGTTTGTCTGTCATCTTCGTACTGGTTCATCAGCATTTGAAGTAGGTCCCAACAAACTGTTGCAGGACTGCTGTTTACCATAGTTAAATCTGAAAAAAGTTTCATTTAAACCCTATTTAAATCTGTCATTTATTATTTAACATGTTTTATAAACGTCTATTTAGTTATACTATTTTTATTTTAAACTGGAGGGATCGGCATAAAACGATTAAATGCACCGCAATTACGTTTACAAAGGAACTCAAAATATGCCTCGTTATAACTGGTGTCACAAGGTTCGCACAGGGTTGTACAGCCCCATTCGCCGGTACGTGTATAATAAAAACAAAAACATTACAATGTTTAAATAAGTATATTTCCTTATTCATACGATACAAGTATAATATATTATAAATATACAAACATAATCTAAACATTTACATACATTACTCAGTCTGATTCAATACAGGATATTTAATCTTCTTATTGAGTAACATAACTGTTAATTAGATAATTTAATCCGAATGAGTAATTTTTAAATGGTCAATCATAGGAAAAAACAAGAATAATTTTAGGTTGAATACGACCCTTAAAAATGTAGCTGTTGTGACCATCGTTATGTGATTTGTGGTAGCCGCACTAATAGCTTTCATTGTAGTTATATGGGACAGGGACGTTTAATCGTTTTATATGCCGATCCCTCCAGTTTCAAATGAAAATAGTAAACAAGTGTAGAAAAAACAAGTATTTATGAAATAAGTCACATATTATACTTTTTCTTTAATTTCAAATTGAAACAATGAAAAAAAAGTAAAGTTTTATGATTAAAACGTAGGGTTGAGATGTAGCTAACTTCACGCCGTGGCTAAAACATTTGAAGCCACGGGTTGTATCAACATGTGATTAAAATGTTGTTTAGCGCCTTGGACACCAGAGAATGTTCAATGATATTTTAATAACGGGAGTAGAAAAAGTATTTTAAAGATAATTATCTTTTTAAAATGTATTTCAAAGTTTTTGCTAGAGAGGATTTAATGAAAACTTTTATAAAAAAGTCATGTTTCTAAAAAGTCTTCCAAATCATTTTTAAAACTGGTATCTTGTCAATAGATATTCAAAAATTATTTTTAAAAGATACGTTTACATAAAAAGGTCGCCAAATAATTTTAAAAATAATCTTTTTTCTTAAAACTCCGCCAAATTATTTTCAAAACAGATATTTTTTTAAAACCCACAAATGATTTTTAAGACTGTCATCTTCTCAAAAAGTACTCTAAATAATTTTTAAGGCAATTATATTTTCAAAAAATCCCCCATACAATTTTTAAAACTGCCATCTTTCCAAGAAGTTCCCTAAATCATTTCTAAGACAATTATTTTTATAGAAACGTCTCCTAAATGATTTCTAACATTATCATCTTCCCAACAAATTTCCTAACTCATTTTTAAGAAAGTTATTTTTATTAAAATGTCTCCTAAATCATTTCTAAAACTGTCCTCTTTTCAAAAAGTCCACTAAATCATTTATAAAACAGTTATATTTATAAAAGAGTTCCCTAAATCATTTATAAGACTGTAATTTTCCCAAATTGCCCCCAAATTAATTATAAGACTGTCGTCTTCCCATAGAGTCCAACAAATCATTTATAAAATTGTCCTCTTCTCAAAAAGTCCCCCAAATCATTTCTAAAACTGTCATCTTTTCAAGAAGTCCCCTAAGTCATTTTTAAAATAGTAATTTTTGTAAAAAAGTCCCCTAAATTATTTTCTAGACTGTCATCTTCCCAAAAGTCCCCTAAATAAATCATTTTTAAGACTGTCATCTTCTTAAAATGTCTGCCAAGCCATTTTCAAAGTCGTAATTTCCTCAAAAAATCTCCCATATTATTTTTAAGACTGTCATCTTCCCAAAAAGTCCCCTAAATCACTTTTAAAATAGTTATTTTTATTAAAAAGTCCCCTAAATTATTTTTAAGACTGTCCTCTTCCCAAAAGTCCCCTAACCCATTTCTAAGTTGTAATTTCCTCAAAAAATCTCCTAAATTCTTTTTTAAGACTGTCATCACCCCAAAAACTCCCTCAAATCATTTACAAGACTGTCATCTTCTTAAAAAAATCCCAAATCAATTTAAAAACAATAATTTTCCCAAAAAGTTTCTGAAATTATATCCAAAACAATAATTTTCCTAAATAACTTTTTTCCTCTCAAAAATAAAACACAAACTCATAGTTAATCAATCACAAGTACCCCACTAATTAATCACTAAAAACACTCACCTGCTAAATCATTCTCCACCAGCCAATTCCACGCGTTCGGATTATCTTTTCTAGTTAGTCGAACACTAACTTTAGTTAACGTCTCAAATACAATATCATTAGGGACTTTAAACGTCTTACTTAGCAGTAAAGCATATTTAAATAGACCCATATTTGACAGCATTGTTACCAATTCGTATGGAGCTAAAAAAGAAAATTTTTTGAATATATTTTTACGTTCACAATTATTTAATTCGTAAAACTAAAATTAATTGTTATTATTTGAAATATATCGAAATAATTCTAGAGTTTAATATCTATAAAATTAATATTTATTTGTTTGTTTTCAAGATTTTATAGCAAACTTATAATTCGTGCAATTATTAATTGAATAATTGTGAACATAATTAATTACTTACTTGTAAATTGATTGGCAATTGTTTTCGGGTTGCATCTAGCAAGTCTCAAACGAGCACTTGCGAGCTCAAATTCCTGTTTAATTTTCTCGAAACTCATTGGTTTTATATCGTGAATAATTTTTTGAATTCGTGGTTGCTGAAAATATTAAAAAAAAAATTAGTTTTTTTGACGCCATTGCTATCTGAATTATTTTAGACAAAAATGCTTGAAACAAAAGATGTAGGGAATTAAATTCTGCGTCGGAATCAATTAATTTTTTTTTATTTAACTAATTTAGTAAGCGAGATAATTACGATTCTAATTAGTAGAAATTTAGTTTTAGGGAAATTTGTTTTATTTTGCCTCCATTGCTATCTGAATTATTTCAGGCACAAATGCTTGAAACAAAAGATGTAGAGAATTAAATTCTGCATCGGAATCAATTAAAATTTATCATTTTACTCATTTAATAAGCGAGATAATTATGATTTAATTAGTAGAAATTTAGTTTTAGGGAAATTTGTTTTATTTTGCCGCCATTGCTATCACAATTATTTTAGGCAAAAATACTTGAAACAAAAGAGATAGAGAATTATATTCTGCATCGGAATCAATTAAAAATTTTCATTTTACTCATTTAGTAAGCGAGATAATTACGATTCTAATTAGTAGAAATTTAGTTCTAGGGAAATTTGTTTTATTTTGTCTCCATTGCTATCTGAATTATTTTAGGCAAAAATTCTTGAAACAAAAGATGTACAAAATTAAATTCTGCGTCGAAATCAGTTAAATTTTTTTATTTTACTCATTTAATAAGCGAGATAATTAAGTTTAAAGTTACACTTACTTCATCACTTCCAACCCGGACAGGACAAATATATATTTCTTCTTCTTCCCCTTGGTCCACTGGGCGAATTACCCATTTATGATGCTCATTAACTAAATTTAAGGCATTAATACAAGCTAAATAACATTTAACTTGTTGCTCTAAAGACTTTAAAGTATTATGTTGCCCTAATCGATATGCTTGTTCGTACATTGCAGTTGCCGCTAAAATTAGTATAAAAATAAATTGTGATTAATTTAAAATAAATGTGCATATAGAAGCAAATATTGTCAGGCCGGCTTTTTGTTCAAAATATATGGCAAAAGAGGGGTTTTGAGAAAATTATTGGCTTGTTAATAATTTCAAGAAGTTTAAAAATGATTTAAGGGATTTTAAATGAAAGTTGACCACTGTTTTGTTGTAACGTGACTACCATTTCAAACATTGCTTCTATATTCAGCTGTAACTTCGATTAAAATGGACAATTTAAAATTGTTTTGGAAAAAATGCTTTCAAATAACTTTTAAATAGTAGTAAGTAGTAAGTTTTTGAATAACAAATATAGATACTGAAGCCCTCTTTACACTGTAACATTAAAATATTTTTTTCTACGACCAGTTAGAAATCTGCTCATTGTATGTTTGTTGTTGTTAGGGAAATGAGGTACATTGTAAACACACAAAAGTGACAGAACTGTGCAGGAATGAACATTCTCGCACACTTCTGTCAAAAATTATAAATTGTTTTAAATTTAAAACTGGCGCGCTTCGGCAACTCATTCCAATCTGAAGTTCGGCCCTATGTCGTATTCCAGCTGTCAATAATAAATTGAGAATGATTCAAGAATTAATTTTATTTTAGTTTAATATTATAAACAGAAATATTTATTGAAATTTGGTTATTTATGATTATTAGTGATATTGAATGTAATATAGTTACAATGATTAAAAATAATTTTCGATGAACATGAAGTTTGAAGGTTATGATTGAAGTTGTTTTGATTGTCCACGCGGGCTAATAGTTGTTGACGTCGAACATCTATTTCAGGTATTATTTTATTTAATATTTGTTTTGTTGTTACTGCTAGTTGCTAGGATACTAACTTTGAAATGTCATTTTGGAATAGTGAAATTGGGACATCTTTATTATTGAAATAGTTATTTACGTAACCAATTATGACAAGGTTGATATTGTTTGACGAACATATTTGCCAAAACGAGCGAAGCGAGTTTTGCAAATTATGTCAACATTCATTACGTAACTAGTTATGTAAAGAAATCTTTACATAACTCTTGAATGACAGTTATGAAAATATTGACATTTCATAACCTCAAAAATTGATGGAAAAAAGAACTTTTCATAACGGAATTAGGCAAAATACATTAATACGGCTATATCGTGGTCGTAGAAAAAGTAGAGTATACAACTCGCATGGAATGCCCATTTCATACTTATTATACAATATACTATTTATAAAGTTAAATTTTTATGACAGAAAAATTAAACTTTAAAATTATCTTCATTACCGTACGTTCAGTCGAAGTCATATGTTAAAAAAAAAAACAATATACTATTATCGGCTGTTAGAATCGAACCCGGGTTCCCGATTTTCAAATATCCAACTTTTTATTGATTTCAAGATTAGCTAAACAAATATTTTAATGCTACAGTGTAAACAGGGTTTAGTATCTACAAATTTAATTTTAAAAAATTAGTTTTTAACCTAAAAATTTCCACAATTTCATTTATAAAACATAACAACTAATTTTTTTAAATACATCACAACTATTTTGTTTGAATTAACAAAAGTCACAGCATTTTCAAGTTGAACTAAAGCCAGACTTACCCAGGCGCATATTTCCACGTTTAATTTCAAAAGAATACAAAAAATCGTAGAATAAATTGTTGATACCGTCGCAGGCTCTAGCTCGAGCAGTAACAATATGCGTAAATATTTCAATCATGTCTACGTATGGAAAAGACATAAGTAAATCTAGCATTTTGTTGTCCAAAAGTGTCTTGACTAGATCTCGAAGGTTGTCTTCGCGCCTGTCTTTATCAGGATTCGCGATTAATGAATCGTAAGCTTCTTCAAAATGGCCTAAATGTAAATGATGTATGAAAATTACAGAATGTAATGTTGCCTGAAAGAAAATCAATGTTTTGTCAGCCATTTTGTCGACATTTCAAAAGACTAAATTAAGTTTTAGATATTGAAGGATGTTATTAAATGTTTTTACTTTAATTTTAGTTAGGTTAAAATATTTTTAAGTTGAAATTAAATATAAATAATTGTTGTTAATGTTTAAATTCAAAATGGCGGATCTTTTTTGCGGGTTATTTAAAGAATGGCTTGACCGATTTTGACGAAATTTGAAATGTATTTCTATTTTTGTTCAAGTTAATATGTCAGTTAAAAATATTTGCGTTTAGTCTACCATTTTGACACAAAATGGCGGATTAATTACTGTCATTTTTGGGGGCTTTACCGATTTTAACGAAATTTGAATTTTACATCTGTCTTTGTTCAAGTTAATATGTAAGCTATAAGTGGTTGTATTTAGTCCGCCATTATGAAATAAAATGGCGGATTAACAACGATCTTTTGTGATGGATATTTCAAGAACGACTTGACCGATTTTAACGAAATTTGAAATGTATTTCTGTCTTTGTTCAAGTTAATATGTCAGCTATAAATGGTTGTGTTTAGTGCCGCTATTTTGAAACAAAATGGCGGATTAATTACAATCATTTTTGAGGGTTATTTCCAGAACAGATTGACCGACTTTAACGAAATTTGAAATATATCTCTATCTTTGTTCAAGTTAATGTCAGCTATAAATGGTTGTTTAGTCCGTTATTTTGAAACAAAATGGCGAATTAATTACAATCATTTTTGAGGGTTATTTCAAGAACAGCTTCACTGATTTTAATGAAATTTGAAATATATTTCTGTCTTTGTTCAAGTTAATGTCAGCTATAAATGGTTGTTTATTTTGAAACAAAATGGCGGAGTAATTACAATCCATTTTGAGGGTTATTTCAAGAACGGCTTGACCGATTTTAACGAAATTTGAAATATATTTCTGTCTTTGTTCAAGTTAATTTGTCAGCTATAAGTGGTTGTATTTAGTCCGCCATTACGAAATAAAATGGCGGATTAAAAACGATCTTTTGTGATGGATATTTCAAGAACGGCTTGATCGATTTTAACGAAATTTGCAATATATTTCTGTCTTTGTTCAAGTTAATATGGCAACTATAAATGGTTGCGTTTAGTCCGCCATTTTGGAACAAAATGGCGAATTAATTACAATCATTTTTTAGGGTTATTTCAAGAACGACTTGACAGATTTTAACAAAATTTTAAATATATTTCTGTCTTTGTTCAAGTTAATATGTAAGCTATAAATGGTTGTGTTTAGTCCACTATTTTGAAACAAAATGGCGGATTAAGAACAATCATTTTTGAGGATTATTTGAAGAACGGCTTGACCGATTTTAACGAAATTTGAAATGTGTTTCTGTCTTTGTTCAAATTAATATGTCAGCTATAAATGGTTGTGTTTACTTCACTATTTTGAAACAAAATGGCGGATTAATTACAATCATTTTGAGGGTTATTTCAACCACGGCTTGACCGATTTTAACAAAATTTTAAATGTTCTTAATTAATTTAAATTTAAGCCCCAAAATAACAAATTCATAAAAATGTGTAATATATCTTCGCGAGGCGCCATTTTGTTATAATTCCAATAAAAATACTTATTTGACTTACAATATGCGGGTCATCGGAATCAGCTGCACTCAAAGCCGTCCTGGCCACATCAATTGCACAGTCTCTAGCCCCATACAACTCGAATAATTGTATAACCTATAAGTCACAACAAAACATAAGAAAACCGAGAAAATATTGAAAATTGAAGGTGAATATTGACTGTTTTAAAAAGATGATGGTTTTTGAAATGTATATATAGTTATTTTTGATTCTAGATTGCGAAATGTTACTATTGCATTCGAGAATGCAAAATCATTTCGCAATCGAGTATCAAACAACGTTTTTTCGAAAACTATGTCCCAAAATTAGTAATAATGTAATGAGAAAATGTTGACGTTTAGGATGAATTAATGTGACATCTAATGTCTCCATGACAACAATGTATGTAATATAATTGCTATCAAATCTGGTATTCTCTGACCAGCAATTGACAGCTGGTTGGCAATAGAAACCAAACAAACGTTGTAATTTTTTTCTGCGATTTATTAAGATTCGCATTGCATTTCTCAAGAAACTATTCCAGTACACCAGTTAGCTTCCTCAAGTGGGATAAATATCAATATGCGCTCAATTGGAACATTAAATATAAGTTAAAGAATAGAAGTATTGTTTCTAAGCAAAAAAATAAAGTGACAAATTTTATTAAATTGTGAGCCTTTCTTCTATCAAAAATTGCAGGATGCAAAAAACTTTTGCGTTCTGTAGACAAAAAAACACTCATTTCGCGTGTTGATAGTTGTCATGTAAATTTTAACTTTATATGACAGTTTTCGAAAAACGGTTTTTTATTTTAGACAAAAATGCTTTAAATTCAAATCAAATTCATTTTGTAACGACAGAAATTAACAAAATTATCCTGCATGCAAAATTATTAAATTATAAAAAAATGAATGTAGATGAAAGTTAGTGTAACTAAAGTAATAACTCACCTTTAAATGGTAGTTAACCAAAGCTTTAGCATCGTTATCTTCATCATCACTTAAGATTCGCTCAGCCAAAAACTTTTCAATAAAAATCCCTTTCGACGATTTTAAAAATAAATCTTGAGCTTTATATTTTTCCCCATTGTTTAACAAAGCCACAGCAAGAACAAAATTCCCTAAAAACGCTCGAAAAGTTACTAAATGTTTAGAATTTTGACAGTGTTTGTTTTGTTTTACTTGAGCAATTGTTCCATTCGCACCACGGATTTAAAAGTCGAACATATTGCTGTAAAATTAAGTGCTGACCGCTGGACAGCAGCCATTCGCTTAAGATAAAGTCGCCACTAACTGCCCAACTGAGAATTGAGTTAAGGGGGAGTTTTAGTCAGGAGTCTAGACTATTTTGAAGCAAAATGATGGAGAGATGTGTTAGGTTTGATTGATTTTAATTAAAGTTTAAATGTGTGTTTGTTTAACTTAATATGTAGGATGAAAATGGGTGTGTTTAGTGCTGCCATTTTGTTTCAAGATGGCGGATTAATTACTATGATTTTTAGGGATATTTCAAAAACGACTTGATCGATTTTAACGAAATTTGAAATGTGTGTCTATCTTTGTTCAAGTTAATATGTCAGCTATAAGTGGTTGTATTTAGAACGCCATTATGAAACAAAATGGCGGATTGACAACAATCTTTTGTGATGGATATTTCAAGAACAGCTTGACCGATTTTAACGAAATTTGAAATGTATTTCTATCTTTGTTTAAGCTAATATGTCAGCTATAAATGGTTGTGTTTAGTACCGCCATTTTGTTTTAAAATAACGGATTAATTACGGTTTTTTTAACAGGATTATTTCAAAAACGGCTTGACCGATTTTAACAAAATTTGAAATGTATTGCTACCGTTGTTCAAGTTAAAATGTAACCTATAAATGGTTGTATTTAGTCCGCCATTATGAAACAAAATGGCGGATTAACAACGATCTTTTTTATGCATATTTCAAGAACGGCTTGACCGATTATAACGAAATTTAAAATGCATTTCTGTCTTTGTTCAAGTTAATATGTGAGCTATAAATGGTCGTTTTTAGTAGCGCCATTTTGTTTCAAAATGGCGGATTAATTACAATCTTTTTGAGGATTATTTCAAAAACGGCTTGACCGAATTTAACGAAATTTTAATATACTGCTATCTTTGTTCAAGATAATATGTAAGCTATATATGGTTGTATTTAGTCCGCCATTTTAAAACAAAATGGCGTATAAATTACATTAATTTTTTAGGGTTATTTCAAGAACGGCTTGACCGATTTTAATAAAATTTGAAATATTTTTCTGTCTTTGTTCAAGTTAATATGTCAGCTATAAATGGTTGTGTTTATTTAGAAACAAAATGGCGGATTAATTACAATCATTTTTGTGGGATATTTCAGGAACAGCTTGATCGATTTTAACGAAATTTGAAATGTATTTCTATTTTTGTTGAAGTTAATATGTCGGCTATAAATGGTTATGTTTAGTCCGCCATTTTGTTTCAAATTGACGACACGGTAACTCAAGAATGAATTGTCCGATTTCAACGAAATTTGAAATGTATTTCTATCTTTATTCAGCTTAATCTGTATGCTATAAATAATTGTATTTATTTCACGTTCTTCAAACAAAATGGCGTAACGATATCTCAAGAAGGACAAGTCTAATTTATATGACATTTTAAATATAATTCTATCTTTTTAAAATTAAATATGTAAGTTAAAAATGATCGTTTTTAGTCCGTCATCCTGAAAAGAATATGCCGGCGGGGTACCTCAAGAATGACTTGACCGATTTTTAGCAAATTTAAAATATATTTTTACATTTTTTTCAACAAATTATGTAAATTAAAAATTATTATAGTTAGTCAACCAACTTAAAACAAAATGGCGGCCCGGTAACTCAAGAAGTACTTGACAGTTTTTAACAAAATTTGAAATATATCTCTTTATTAAAGTTACTCGTAATATATATGTTAAAAAATTGTATTCAAGCCGCAATCTTCAAACAAAATGGCGCAGCGATATTTCAAAAATAGCTTCACAGATTTTAATAACATTTTAAACACAACTTTATTTGTATTCAACTTGAAATGTAAGTTAAAAATGATTTAACTTCATCCACAATCGTGAAACAAAATGGCGGAGCTATATATGTAAAGAAAAGGATACACAAGTTTGCCTAGATGTCCAACATACTCCAGAAGTGAAAAATGCCAATGAGGCAAATTCTCCTCTTGAGGGCAAGATTTAACAAATGCATTATGGGCATTTGAGCCTCCTGTTGAGGACGCGAATAACTGCAAGAGAGTCATAGTTTTTTTGTTTTTTGTTTTTAGGTTAAAAACGGGCGACAGTTTTAGTGGGGCGAGTCTTTGAACACTGTCATCGCTAAAAAAAAAAATAATTTATTAAATAAACTTATTTTGAAATAAATTACAGGAATTTTTATAAGTGATTTTGGGGACTTTTTAAGAAGATGACTGTATTCTAAATGATTGTAATGTTCTTCAAACTCATTTAGAACATTTTAAAAAATATTTTATGAAGGTTTTGAGAGGATGACAGTCTTATAAATGATTTAAAAGACTTTTATTTAAGAAGACGACTGTATTCTAAATGATTGTAATGCTCTTAAAAATGATTTCAAACATTAAAAAAAATAATTTAGGAAGGTTTTGAGAAGATGAGAATCTTATAAATGATTTAAAAGACTTTTTTTTAAGAAGTCGACTGTATTCTAAATGACTATTATTTTTAAAAATGATTTCAAACATTTTAAAAAATAATTTAGGAAGGTTTTGAGAAGGTTACAGTTTTAAAAATTATTTAAAAGACTTTTTTTAAGAAGACGACTGTATTCTAAATAATTGTAATGTTCTTAAAAATAATTTAAAACATTTTTAAAAATAATTTAAAGAGGTTTTGAGAGGATGACAGTCTTATAAATGAGTTAAGACTTTTTTTTAAGAAGTCGACTGTATTCTACATGATTGTAATGCTCTTAAAAATGATTTCAAACATTTCAAAAAATAATTTAGGAAGCATTTAAGAACATGACAGTCTTATAAATGATTTAAAAGACTTCCTGGGGTGATGAGTGTCTTATAAATTTGATTTCAGGGACCTTTTAGGAAGACAACTACATTCTAAATGATTCTAATGTTCTTAAAACTTATGAAAGACTTTTTTTTTTAATAATTTAGGAAACTTTTGGGACAGAAAGCTGTTTTATAAATGATTTGACAGGTTTTTTTTTTAGAAGGTTGACCGTCTTCTAAATTGTTTGGACGACATTTTGGAAGGGTTGGAGGAATATTCTATGAAGTCAACTATCTTCTAAATGTTTATAATGTTCTTAAAAATCATTTAGAATATTAAAAAAAATAATTTAGGATGGTTTTGAGAAGATGATTTAAAAGACTTCCTGGGGTGATGAATGTCTTATAAATTTGATTTGAGAGACCTTTTACTAAGAAGACTATATTCTAAATGATTATAATGTACATAAAACTTATTTAAGACATTTAAAAAAAATAATTTAGGAAACTTTTGGACAGAAAGCTGTTTTATAAATGATTTGAGAGGTTTTTTTAAGAGGTTGACTGTCTTCTAAATGATTTGGACGACATTTTAGAAAGATTGGAGGAACATTCTATGAAGTTGACTGTCTTCTAAATAATTGTAATGTTCTTAAAAACAACTTATAACATTTAAAAAAATAATTAAATGATATTTTAGGAAGAGAACTGTATTCTAAATGATAGTTCTGTTCATAAAAATAATTTAAAACAATTCAAAAAATAATTTAAGACATATTTTGTAAACAAATAATATCTCAACTAAATTACTAAATCAAAACCACAAATTATAAAAATATTCTAGCACAGTTCAACACCCAAATATGGGTAAAAAATCATAAAATACTCACTTCAAAGTAGCGGAATTCGCTGGCTGCTCGCATAACCACATGACAATATAATACGCTTGCATAAAAATGACTGTATCCGGCATACAAACAGATCGTATGGCTTCTAAAACGCCCCAGTCCAATTCTCTTCTTTCAAGAAGAATATATTGAAGCAGAAGAAGATTCCGACAAATAGAAAACCTGAAATATGAGTGTACTGTGTTAGAAAACCAGAAAAAACTAATATTCTCGTCTGGAAACCGCATTTAGTTTGCGAGAATAGTTATTTACGTAACCAGTTATGAAAAGGTTGATATTGTTTGACGAACATAATATTTGCCAAAACGAGCGAAGCGAGTTTAGCAAATTATGTGAGTCAAACAATATCACGTTTTCATAACGTATTTTATGTAATTCCGCTAAAATAATGTTTAAAATACATAAAATTCTAGGTTTATGACAGCTCAGTATATTTCAAAATTACCAAAGCGTTGCCGTGAAAATAAATAAATAAAATGTTTAAATTTAAAGCTTATGTCATCATTGAAAATGAGTTCTGAATCCGAGACAGACCTTCCTTCTGATATCGAAGAATCTGATAATTTGCCCGTCAACTGTTTCATACCAGAAACATTATTCAATGTATATAAATCCTAAACATTTTAATAAATACTTTTTTCCGTTATTTGCATTTTGAGAAAGTTCAAACTGTCAACATTCATTACGTAACTAGTTATGTAAAGAATTCCTTACATAACTCTTCAATGACAGTTATGAAAAAATTTACATTTCATAACCTCAACAATTCATGTAAAACAGAACTTTTCATAATGGAATTAGGTAATAGCTATTTATGAAACTAGTAAGGAAATGAAATAAGTAATGTAATAACCTATTTCCTTACTAGTTTCATACAATATTTTTTCTACTTCCGTTCTAATAAATACGAAAGAGCGTTTTTGAAATTATGAAAGTTTGACATATTAATGACAGTTATAAATTCAAAAAATAAAAGAATAACACATCAGAATTCGTCTACCAAGATATCTGTTGCTATGTTACCTCATTATTTCACTAGTTAAATAATGCAGTTCATTACCTAACTCAAATAAGTGAAATAAAACGTCTATTTCCTAACGGAAGTAGAAAAATATATATTCACATCTTTTCTCAATTACTGGGGCCGTAGCAGATCTCAAATACATATTTATGTACATGAAGTGCTGTTACCAGCCGTCAAATCACATTGCCACTAACACACCATTATATACGTTCAATTAAACATCTTTAGATACATTTTTGTTTCCAGCATCAAATTTAAAATTTGTAAAATGATTTTACACAAAATGCTTCAAATAAATGTCTAAATCTATAAACTAATTATTTTACCAAATTCCGTTATGAAAAGTCCTGTTTTACATCAATTTTTGACTGTCATTCAAGAGTTATGTAAAGAATTCTGTACATAACTAGTTACGTAATGAATGTTGACAGTTTGAACTTTCTCAAAATGCAAATAACGGAAAAAACTATTTATTAAAATGTTTAGGATTTATATACATTGAATAATGTTTCTGGTATGAAATAGTTGACGGAAAAATTAGCAGATTCTTCGATATCAGAAGGAAGGTCTGTCTCGGATTCAGAACTCATTTTCAATGATGACATAAGCTTTAAATTTAAACATTTTATTCATTTATTTTCACGGCAACGCTTTGGTAATTTTGAAATATATTGAGCTGTCATAAACCTAGAATTTTATGTATTTTAAACATTATTTTAGCGGAATTAGATAAAATACGTTATGAAAACGTGATATTGTTTGACTCACATAATTTACAAAACTCGCTTCGCTCGTTTTGGCAAATGTTCGTCAAACAATATCAACCTTTTCATAACTGGTTACGTAAATAACTATTAATTAATTACCTAATAGTTGAAATTTGTTGTAAACAATCTGACACGACTGAAACACCTAATTCCGAGCTGAATAAGTGATTAACAGACAACATAAGTTTAGAGAAGTTTGTGTCCGCCATTTTGTTGTCGTTAGCTGAGTCCAGGCGCAGCATTTCAAGTAAGAGATGCATGGTTCGATATAGATCAGTGCAGTTTGACAGAGATTGAGAAAAAGTCCATAAAAATTGAGTAGAAAGTATCTAAAAATAAGAAAATATGTAAATGTTGAGATTTTGGGAGGTTTTTGGCAGATGGCTGTGGTGGAAAAGGTTTGGGATGGGTTTAGGTACATGTAGAATGTGTAATAGATTGGTGGTAGGTTATGGAGACGCCATTTTGTTGGGGATTAGTTTTGGGCATTGAGATTTGAAATAAATAGATAAAAATTGTTTTTAATGAAATAATATTGAAGTTAAGTTAATATTAGTTATTTTTTTATGTAAAATTAAGTCTCGACAAAATGGCGGCTCGCGAGGATATATTACACATTTTTATTAATTTGTTGTTTTAGGGCATAAATTTAAATTAATTAATTAATTAACTAATTAAAGTAGTTTTTAAAGCAAATTTAAACGTTAACCACAATTATTTATATTTAATTAAGCCCCAACAAAATGGCGCCTCACCAGGAAATATTACACAGTTTTATTAATTTGTTGTTTTGGGGTTTAATTTGAAATTAATTAATAAATTAATTAAAATTGTTTTTAAAGCAAATTTAAATATTAACGACAATTATTTATATTTAATTATGTCCCGAAAAAATGGCGTCTCGCGAAGAATTATTACACATTTTTATTAATTTGTTATTTTGGGGTTTAAATTGAACTTAAATATTAATTAATTAAAGTAGTTTTTAAAGGAAATTTAAACATTTCATCATCATCATCATCTGTGGCGCTACAGCCCAAATCGGGCCTGGGCCTACCGGACACACCGAGCCGCAGTTTTTACACTGCCGTACTGCCGGTTTTCGTAGTCGAAAGCTACATTATTTAAGGCGTATAAGTGACTAGCTTATAGCGCCCGAGTGTGATAAATACATGTAACTGTATTTTATATTTTACGACAAATCACACATTGTCGACAGGCGGATTCGAACTGACGAACCTTGGCTCGGGTGACGTCACAGTATGTTAAGAGATGTGCCTTAACACGCTCGGCCACCGCGCCTGTATTTAAACATTTACCACAATTATTTATTTTTACCCGAAAAAATGGCGCCTCGCGAGGATATATAACACATTTATATTAATTTGTTGTTTTGGGGCTTAAATTGAAATTAATTAATTAATTAATAAAATTGTTTTTAAAGCAAATTTAAATATTAACGACAATTATTTATATTTAATTATGTCCCGAAAAAAATGGCGCTTCGCGAAGAATTATTACACATTTTTATTAATTTGTTATTTTGGGGTTTAAATTGAACTTAATTATTTATTAATTAAAGTAGTTTTTAAAGGAAATTTAAATATTAACCACAATTATTTATTTTTACCCGAAAAAATGGCGCCTCGCGAGGATATATAACACATTTATATTAATTTGTTGTTTTGGGGCTTAAATTTAAATTAATTAATAAAATTGTGTTTAAAACAAATTTAAAGATTAACAACAATTATTTATATTTATTTTCACCCGACAAAATGGCACCTCACGATGGAATATTACACATATCTATTAATTTATTATTCAAATTTAAATTAATTAAACTTTTCAGTGGAAATAACAATATACAAAATGATAATCAAACTTTTTTCTGTAAAAAGAAAAACAATCTTAAAAATGATTTGAGGGACTTTTCAGGAAAACGACAATCTTATACAAGCTTTCCCGGAAGTTTATAGTAAAAACAACTTTCATAATACCAATTTAAAATAAATAAATATATCATCTTATATCCATTACTGGGTGAGGCACTCTGCCGAAACAGACCTCGGTAAGTGATATATTTCTTCACATAAATTGCGGTTACCAGTCGTCAAATCACAGCCACCAAAGATATTAGTGGAGGGAAGCCACAGGGGTAGATTTAAATTGATGAAAATTGTTTGTCGACTGTGGGGATCGAACCAAGGTTCTCAAGATCCACCACTGAGCCACCTACCCCATTTAAATTTAAAGTACATTTAAAACAATAAATTTCTTAGAAAAGTCCCTCAAATTATTTTTTTATCCCAACAGGAAAAATAAATCAAACTTTTTAATATAAAATCACTCACCGGGGATTCAGACCCAGCCATGAGATCTATGGCTAACTCCGACATTATCCTGTCCGGCGATCGTAGCTGACACAGTTCCTTCTCAATATTATATTTAAATTCGTCGTTCAATTGTTGTTCCAGTGATACCAAAACGCTCATAAGTTGAATTAAGTCCGAACATACATCAATATCTACATAGAAAAAAAATTACAATTTTATATACAGGGTGTCCCAAATAACATTACATTCTTGAATATCTCGAAAAGAATGCATCTTAACAACAAGTGTGCCGAATCAAAACCTTTATAGTTGGGGGGGGCATTGGATTCTGACAAGATGGCCCCCCAACACCCCGAGGGGGGCTGGAAATGGGGTCGACTACAAATCTTAAATGGGAACCTTTATTTGTTATTGCAGATTCGGAAAGAGCTTAAAAAAGTATGTTGGTTTTATTCGGAAAGTTTTTTTGTACACGCAACAGGTGGCGCTGTAATCGTAAAAATATGACTTTGCTACAAAAAATTAAGTAATTAATATTGTGTCATTAACTTGATAAAAAATTACGTCTGTTGTTTCAATAAATACATAAATAATGACGTAAGCAAATTGTAAGCAACCCCGACATCGTGTTATTCTAGGGATTTTTGTTTCACATGTTTTAGTTCTTAAAAATTTATGTTGAGGACTGTTTTTAGTTTTGAATTTGGTCAGTGATTTGATTGCGGTATTTTTTTTTAATTATATGTAATATTTTGTTATTACATTTCTTTAATAAACCATATATGTATTAGTAATATATTGGTGACACTGGGTCCAAAAGTGAAAAGGGAAAGAGAGTGAGATATATGCTATTTAATCTTTATCCATACTTGCTTCAAAATGCGCATGCCCGTAATACTGGAGTACGATTGGCTGACGTCAATTTCTAGCATGTTCAAATCTAGCGCCATATTTTAAATATGTTGAAAATATTTTATCAATTAAAGGTCATGTCGATTAATATAGCAGTACATATTAAATTATTGATTCATATTTTGTCCATAAGTTACATATTGCCTTGTTTTTAGGACAACTGTGAACAAAATCATTCACATGTAAATAAAAATATTTAACATTCCGATTATTAAATCATTTAACCATCTAAACTAACTTGAGGAGATTTTAAAAAACACAAATAACAACTGATTGGCATAATAATAACGAAGAAGATAGTCACAAACAAATGTAGCAAACAGACTAATTCAAATTCACACAAGCGGTGAGGAAGAGAGCTCGCCATATTTGCAATGTCTCTCCCACTTCGTTATTAGCCAATAGTATTCCAGTATTACTGCGCATTTTGAAACAAGTATGGACAAAGGTAAGATAGCATATATCTCACTCTCTTTCCTTTTTCGTTTAGATAACATTGCTGGTATACGGCATCAGCAATATATTACTAGTATATACAGGGTGTTATATTTTAATAGACCCAGCAAATATCTCGCTTATTTATCAACTTAGCAATTTCTTTCATATAACATGATTTATACAGCAACATGTAAGCTAGTTGATGACGGATGTACATTCATGATATCATTTCCGGTTTATTAGTAATTAATATCAACTTTGAAATTTCAAATGGAACATACTATATTTTTTTACAAATTTGAAAAGTGCATCAAATTTGCTTTACAATCATGTAAAATAATTCATATGTTACATTATTAAAAAGTAAAATGGCGGGCACTTTATTATACACATAATCGGAAAGAGGATAGTGAGCCATGACTGTGGCTTGAAATAAAACAATTTTAAATATTATTATTAAACGAAATAATATTTTTTTGTCATAATAATACAGAAAATAAGAATAAGGAACACTTAATAACAACAAAATTATTTTATAAAAAATATTCAAAATGGCTCCCAGTGTCTTCACTACATTTTGCACAACGTTTTGAAACAGAATAAGTAGCCCTTTCTATTTGGTTAGCAGATGAAGATTCAATTGCTGTTTCATTTTTATTCTTCAGTCCGTTTAATGTGTTTACTGGTTCATTACAAACAAAATCTTTCACGTACCTCCACACAAATATCAAGTGGTCATATCGGGAGAAAATGCATTGAAAAGGCAGGGAGTCATTTTGAATATTTCTTATAAAATCATTTTGTTGTTATTAAGCGTTCCTTATTCTTATTCTCTGTATTATTATAACAAAAAAATATTATTTCGTTTAATAATAATAATTACAATTGTTTTAGTTAATTGTTTTATTGCAAGCCACAGTCATGGCACACTATTCTCTTTCCGATTAGGTGTATAATAAAGTGTGCGCCATTTTACTTTTTAATAATGTAACATATGGATTATTTTACATGATTGTAAAGCAAATTTGATGCACTTTTCAAATTTGTAAAAAAATATAGTATGTTCCATTTGAAATTTCAAAGTTGATATTAATTACTAATAAACCGGAAATGATATCATGAATGTACATCCGTCATCAACTAGCTTTCATATTGCTGTATACATCATGTTATATGAAAGAAATTGCTAAGTTGATAAATAAGCGAGATATTTGCTGAGTCTCTTAAAATATAACACCCTGTATATATGAAATAAACGCCATTGTTAATGCAATCAAATTTTCTGAAATGTATTAAAAGTTATGAACAATACATTTCCGCTAAATAAACACAGATTTAATAGATTAGTAAACATATATTTCAAAAATTTTATTTACTTTTCAACCTAATTAAATTGGAATTTGCAAAAATGTTTAAATTTTTTCACGAAAATAATTATAGGAATTGAAACAATACCCGCGTTTCAACAATGTTGTCACCGTGACTTCTTCAAGTCACGACCAACGGACGTAGTGACTTCTAAGTCACCTAATATGACGTCATACATTACTAGTTCGCATTGTTTGTCGCCAGACTGCGCCTCGAAATGTCACCATCATGACTGCTAGTCACTAGTGATTTGTGTACAGAATAAGTCTTCAGACGACATTTTTACTTCCTTGTACGAAGTAAAGGAAGTATTGTAATCGCGAAAATTTTCGGTTCTCAGATTTCAACGGAAATAGGTGTTTTGGCCCTCCCTGAATCCATTTTGACTAATTTCGTCATGCCGTCTGTACGTACGTACGTATCTCGCATAACTCAAAAACGGTAAGCCGTAGAAAGTTGAGATATTTAGGACTGTTATAACATCTAGTTGTGCACCTCTCTTTTTGGTCATTATACAACTACCGGAAGTGCTACTTTACTTGAAGCCTATAATAGATTTTCATGAAAATCTATATTCAAATATAATTTAAAACTTTCCAAATTTGGTATATAAGACTACTATATCAATGGAAATAACATAATAGATTTTGGTTAAAATACACTAACCGGAAGTGGCATATTACATGAAGCTGCTAACAGTTTTCCTTGAAAAAATGGTATTATTTTAATTTTAGAAATGAATGCTGCAAATAAAAGTTTTAGAGAATTAAATTCTGCGTCTAGCACATTAAGAATTTTTAAATTATCTTTTTGCATAAACGAGATATCTTAATTTTTTTTTAAATTAAGTGTGCTATGGATTAGAACAAAAAATAAAAGATTTTATGTCAAATATGTGCAATTAAAAAAATATCTATAGTTTAATACGCGTACAAGGAAGTCATGTGGTGTCCACGTCAGATTTTTTATCAAGTTAATGACACAATATTAATTAGTTAATTTTTTCTAGCAAACTCATATTTTTATAAAAAAAATATAAAATAAACACTTGTGTAAGTCTCACAAAATTCAGCCTCCAAGTCAACTTATGAGGGCATCGTCAGAGGCTGGCCAGCACAGTTAGTAACCATAGACGCGTTTCGCTCTTATTAGAGCTCATCAGTATGGTATAACCTACTTCTTCACCTAGAACAAAGTTCACGTGAAGAAGCAGGTGACGAAGAACTGTGCCAGCAGAGAATAAGATCTCTAACAAACAGGTAAGATGACATGAGAAGTTCTGTGGAACCAGTAATGCCATCTACCGAAACCTTGTTTCACCAAGTGTTGGATGACAATTAATTTTATCTTTGTTTTCATTTATATTTTTAGGATTACAGCGCCACCTATTATTGGGTGTACTTTTTTAAGCTCTTTCCGAATCTGCAATAACAAATAGGCTTTCCCATTTAAGACTTTTAAGTCGACCCTCTTTCCAGCCCCCCCTTGGGGAGTAGGGGGGCCATCTTGTCAGAATCCGATGCTCCCCCCCCCCAAGTATGAAGGTTTTACTTTTTTAAGCTCCTTCCGAATCTGCAATAACAAATAGGGGTTCCCATTTAAGATTTTTAAGTCGACCGTCTTTCCAGCCCCCCACCTTAGGGGTGTGGGGGGCCATCTTGTCAGAATCCGATGTCCCCTCTCAAAACTACGAAGGTTTGTTGTTGTTAAGATGCACTCTTTCCGAGATATTCAAGAACGTAATATTATTTGGAACAACCTGTATTTTAAGTTGAAGCGATTGTTAAATATGTGAGTGGTAGCTACCTTGGCTGAGCTGTGAATAATTCATGGTTTGAAACTGGTCAACGTTTGTACAATCTGAACATAGCATTAATTGTTCTAGTGGATCCAAGGGTCGTAGAAAAGAATAACTTGATTTTTTGAGTAGTACAGCCCCGGAGACGGAGGGTAGTAATAGCAACCCTAGAGGTTTGATACCCGCTGCGTGGTATTGGACACAGCAAGAATATAGTTTTGACCAACATCTGGAAATATAGTCATGTATGAGGTGTTTGTTTATTAAAGGGTGATTTTTTTTTTGAGGATTTTGGAAGATTGAGATACAAAATGATGAAATAAATTTGGTTTTGATAATTGTCGTTAATGTTAAATTTACTTTAAAAACAATTTTAATTAATTAATTTCAGTTTAAGCCCCAAAATAACAAATTAATAAAAATGTGAAATATTTCTTCGCGAGGCGCCATTTTGTCGGGGCTTAATTAAATATAAATAATTGTCGTTAATGTTTAAATTTGCTTTAAACACAATGTTAATGAATTAATTAATTTCAATTTAAGTAAGCCCCAAAACAACAAATTAATAAAAACGTGAAATATATCCTTGCGAGGCGCCATTTTGTAAGGTATTAATTAAATATAAGCGTAGAAAAATGTTTCAATTTTGATGAAATTGGTACAAAGTTGATTAAGCTCTGACAAAATGGCGCCTCGCGAGGAAATATTACACATTTTTATTAATTTGTTATTAAAATAAATAAATATATCATCACGCCTTTTACCCATTCCTGGGTGTGGCACTCTGCCTAAGCAGATCTCGGTAATATATTTCTTATTTGTTATTTTGAGCTTAAATTGACATTACTTCATTAATTAGAATTATTCTTAATTAATATATGTTGAAAATAAAATAAATATGAAAAGTAAGTCCCGACAAAATGGCGGCTCGCGAGGATATATTACACATTTATATTAATTTGTTATTTTAGGGCTTAAATTGAAATTAATTAATTAATATAGATTTTAAAGCAAATTTAAACATTAACGACAATTATTTATATTTAATTACGCCACATTTTTAATAGTTTGTTGTTTTGGGGCATATATTGAAATTAATTAATTAATTTATTAAAATAGTTTTTAAATCAAATTTAAACATTAACCAAAATTATTTATATATAATTAAGCCCCGACAAAATGGCGGCTTGCGAGGAAATATTACACGTTTTTATTAATTTGTTGTTTTGGAGCTTAAATTGAAATTAATTAATTAATTAAAGTAGTTTTTAAAGCAAATTTAAACATTAACGACAATTACATTATATTTAATTAAGTTCCGACAAAATGGCGCCTCGCCAGGAATTATTACACATTTTAATTAATTTTGTTATTTTAGTCCTTAAAGTAAAATTAAATAATTAATAAATTAAAATTATTTTTAAAACAAATTTAAAGTTTATAAAAATACTAGAATTATTTTAAAATTATTAAAGCTGTTTTCAATACTTCTTATAAAATTTAAATTTTATGAAAATGATTTTAATATCTATTAAATTACTTGAATTTTTGTTTAAATTGCTATATAATTTAAAAAAATATATAGAATAATCTTGAAACTGTTTTAAAATATTTAAAAATATTGTGAATTTAATTAAAATTGCTTTAAAATTTATAAAATAAATTGAATACTACAAAAAAAAATTGAATATTATTAAAATTGTTTTAAAATGCATACAATATTGTGAATTCAATTAAAATTGCTTTAAAATTTATAAAAACAAATAAAATTTATTAAAAAAAAAAATTATATAAAATATTTTTCAAACTCTTCAAACTTCATAAAAATATGAAAATTTCGTTTAAAATCGTTTTAAAGTTTATAAAAAACAAATTTTTTTTAAACATAAAAATAATTTAATTTTATTAAAACTTGTCATAAAAAAGACTTGACTTCAAATTCCAATCTTTAACAAACCAGCTAAAAAAATAAAAATATATTTACCTGTTAGCAATTTCCAAATAATCCTCATCCGTAATTTCATATTCATGTGCTTCAGTTTGAATTTCTTGTTCCACAGCCATACAAATACGATGTTTTAGGACCGCTGGAGACAAATTTACATCACCTAGCGCGGCAGATCTTTTATAAATCTACAAACAATTTAATAACTTTCAAATTTCGCGCCTAAATTGATATTCAAAATTCATATTCTCGCTTTATTCTATAGTACCAAATGTCCGCCATTTTGTTTTTCTTAGTTATTTCAGACTTTATTGAATATTATAATTTCTATATATTTTGTGTTCGAATATATTTTATTTGAAACTACAATAATTATTTTTGTAATTTACTTAGAATGTTATTAATTATAATTGAAAGTTTTAAGATGATTATACTAATTTATAACTCTAATAATTAATTTTAATTACTATTTGTAATTATTAGTACATAGATAGCTGTAAATGTGGCTTTATAATCTTGTTTGAATTAGTTTTATAAGTCCGCAGATTGACTGAAAGTTTTACTATCGCTTGCGCAGTAATTATTCGACGTTTCGCGGGATTTTTCAATGTTAGTTTATTTAAATTTGAAGCATATTTAATATGATTAAATTAATATTTAACTTATGATTTATTGTTAAATATAATTTAAACTAAGTTCAAAACTTTGCCGCATTTGTTTTTTTTTAACAATTTACAAAACATTAATTTTTCTAAATATTTTTTAAATTGTAATAATTGTAACGTGCCGTAGACGTAAAATAATACACACATATACCAACAATGTTCTTTATTCTAATCCCTTTTACAAGATCTATCAGTACACTACCAAAGCTAAACTCTAACTAGTTCATACGCGTCTATCCACTCCGCCAGTCCCATGACGTGTTGTCCGCTTCTGCGCACTTAGCCTGGTCATCTGCGCACTCAGCGCGGTAGACGCGCTACATAATTATGTTAAATAAAATAACTTTTTTTGTAAGCAGCTCGACTTAAATTAATTACCAGGCTGTTAGCTACTTTAGAGGACTGTTTTAAACCAATCAAAAATGGCGCTGATAAACAAACAAATTATTATTTTTAGTCGTCCATATTTTTAATTAATTATTATTCATTAGAAGGTAGTAGACAACATTCTAAGACGTCCAAACCTATTTTTTAAATATGTATATATACCGGGTGTAGCAAAAAAAGCAAGTTAAAATATATTTTTAGTCGTCCATTTTTTAAACTACAACAATCTAAGACGTCTAGATTTATTTTTTAAATAGGTATATATACCGGGTGTAGCAAGAAAATCAAGTTAAAATAATTTTTTTAAATAAATTATCCATATAACTAAGAGGTAGACAACATTCTAAAATGATTCGACTTATTTTAAAAATACCGGGTGTAGCACAAAATATATTATTTTTTGGTTGTCCATTTTTTAAATAAGTTATTATTCATATAACAAGGAAGTAGACAACATTCTAAGCCGTCCAAACTTATTTAAAAAATATATATATACACATACCGGGTGTAGCAAGAAAAGCAAGATAACATATTTTTTAATTATTCATTTTTGAGATAAATTATTATTTATATAACAAAGAAATAGACAACATTTTAAGGCGTCCAAACTAATTTTTTAAATATGTATATATACCGGGTGTAGCATGAAAAGCGGAAAAAGATATTTTTTGAAGTCGTCAATTTTTTTAAATAAATCATTATTCATATAACAAGGAAGTAGACAACATTATAAGAAGTCTAAACTTATTTTTAAAATAAGTATATAAATAAATTCATTACCAGGCTGTTAACTACTTTAGCGGGCTGTTTTAAACCAAATTAAAAATGGCGCTGATAAACAAATTATTATTTTAAAACGACATGAAAAGTAATTTTAACTTCAATTTGTAATTTAATTGTTTAAATGAGCATAATTCAGTTGTACAAAAAATTGTCTGCATCTCAGCTGCTAAAGTATTCGGTGCGCTTAGAAAATAGTCTGCTTTGGGCATCGAACTTTTTCTATTTGCGGCATAAATACACAAATACTTATAATTTTGGCATATTTGATTACTTATGTGCCATTTTATAGACAAAAAATTATTTGTAAAATTTCTACTAAATATAATTTGCTAATTATAATTACAAACATAATTTTAGATTTTATCAAAATGGTGGATAATCATGAAAAAATTGTATTTATTTATCCAGTAATAATAAATCAATGATTGATTATAGAATATAAGCGAGAATATTTATCTATTTTTTACTTACACTTAAAGCTTTTGTAATGACGGTTAAAGGAAAGCGCCCAGGGTGAAAAATGTAATTAACGTACGCTTGTCTAGGATCTATGCCTAAGTCTGAGGTAACGTAATCTGGATCCAAAGGCGGATTTAAAATTACTGGAATCCATTGGTTTCCACATTTTTCTAATCGGGAACTGTTGACGTAACATTCTCCTGGAAACATTGTTCATTAGTTTTTATATAACAAGGATGTAGACAACATTCTAAGATGTGCAAAGTTATTTTTTAAATACATATGTGTATATATACAGGGTGTAGCATGAAAAGTGGGTTAGCATAATTTTTTTAGTCGTTCATTTTTTAAAAATAAATTATTATTTATATGACAAGTAAGTAGACAACATTCTAAGATGTCCAGATAATTTTTTTTAATATGTATATATACCGGGTGTAGCATGAAAAGCAAGTTAAAATATATCTTTTAGTCGTCCATTTTTTAAAATAAATTATTATTTATCTGATAAGGAAGTAGAAAACATTCTAAGACGTCCAGATAAATTTAATTAATATGTATATATACCGGAAGTAGCATGAAATGCAAGTTAAAATATATCTTTTAGTCGTCCATTTTTTAAAATAAATTATTATTTATATGATAAGGAAGTGGACAACATTCTAAAACGTCTAAACTTATTTTTAAAATATGTATATATAACGGGTGTAGCACAAAAAAGCTGGTTAATATAATTTCTTTAGTTGTCCATTTTTAAAAATAAATTATTATTCATATGACAAGGAAGTAGACAACATTCTAAGACGTCCAGATTATTTTTTTAAATGTGTATATACATACGGGAGGGAGCACAAAAAAAGCGAGTTAGCATAATTTTTTTAGTTGTTGATTTAAAAAAAAGAAATTGTTCATATAACAAGAAGGTAGACAACATTTGAAGACGTCCAAACTTATTTTTTTAAATATATATATACATACCGAATAAAGCAAAAAAAGCAAGTTAAAATATATTTTTAGTCGTCCATTTTTTAAACTAAATTATTATTCATATGAGAAGGAAGTAGACAACATTCTAAGACGTTCAGATTTATTTTTTAAATTTGTATATATACCGGGTGTAGCAAGAAAATCAAGTTAACATAATTTTATTAGTCATCCACTTTTTTAATCAATTATTATTCATATAACAAGGAAGTAGACAACATTCTAAAACATCTAAACTTGTTTTTAAAGTATGTATATACATACTGAGTGTAGCACAAAACAGCGTGTAAACATATTTTTTTTAGTCCTCCATTTTTTTTTAAATAAATTATTTTTCATATAACAAGAAAGTAGACAACATACTAAGACGTCCAGACTAATTTTTTTAAATATGCATATACCGGGAATACCACAAAAAACGAATCATACGCGTTTAACATAATTATTTAGTCGTCCATTTTTGATATAAATAAAAGTTACATTGATTCTCTATTTTCACCCGCATTAATTGACCTAATAATAATAATTATTATTATTATTTTTATTTTATTTTATTTGGGTAACAAAACATAATTCAAATGTTCTGCAAATCTCATTGGGTCCTTTGAGCATGAAACATATATAATATGATTTTATATGAACTTACCGTCTACGCCTCTCCATACAGCCCACAGTCTTTTGTTATCCAATGAAAAGTCCATTAAATCTTGCTATAAACATACAAAAAATAATAATATCCCTGTCTCATCTAATTAGAAAAGTCCCTAAAAATAGTTTTTTCACACAAATGTCAAAAAAAGTTAACGTTTACGCGCATAATTAATACATATATTATTGGGTGTTAGCGCAACTTTGACGGGCTGCTTTAAACCAATTAAAAACACGATTACAAAATTGGCGTCGATGGACAAACAAATTATTACACATTCATATTTATAATAACCATAATATCCAAATTAAATTTGTAATAATTTTTTTAATTTAATGAACAAAATAAAAATGTGTATTCTTCGGGCGCCAACTACTTTGGCGCGCTTAAAAAACAGTCTACCTCGGATGCTGTCCTTTTTCAAACAATTATTTTGCGGCTAGTTACGTGTGCGTCCAAAAAAAAAATTGGTGGCAGAGGCACACTATTTTCTGAGCTTTGAAATGCATTATGATTCAAAATAAAAATAAAAATTTATAAATATATCATCACGCTTTTTACCCATTACTGAGTGTGGCACTTTACTATAGCAGTGGGATATATATGCGCGTTTCCAGCCGTCAAATAACGGTCCCTAAAGATGTTAGTTTCCAGCTCGCCCGTAAAATTAATTTACCGCGTTGGCTGGCGCTACATAAATAAGTATTCTTAGGCTGTTTACAAATTTAAATTGTAAATTTTTGTATTTATTTTATTTTTCTTTTTGACAGTTGTGTGAAAATAACAAGTCCATTTTAATAATACTTACGTCTAGTGCATATAAGGTGCATAATCGTAAAATTTTAAACACGCCATTTTGAACGACAGGTCGTATGACATGAAACTGACACTCGTTCGAAAAACTTAAAAAAATTGCCAGAGTAAAATCAGTGTCATTACTAACTACTGATTTACGCAGAATGTGGCTTTGAGCTTAAAAAAAATATAGTTATTAGAGAGTGTGGTATTTCATCCCGAGAGTGCTGGTTCGGGATGTATATGACACTCTGTTGACAATACAATCAAAATTGATTTTATACATTTAATATTAGTTTTAGGAATTTAACAATTTTGAAAATGATTTTAGGGACTTTCTGGAAAGTTTATTAGTTTAAAAATGATTTGTACGACTTTTTAGAAAGATTATACATTCAACAATTAAAAATTTACGACAATTAAAAATTAACAACAATTAAAAATTGCAATAATTAAAAGTTGCAACAATTAAATTTATAACAATTTAAAATTGACAACAATTAACCAACGCCAAAAATTAAAAATAGACAACAATTAAACATTGCAACAATATAAATATGCAACAATTAAAAATTTAAGAAAATTAAAAAATGCCAACAATTAAACAGCAAAACAATAAAAAAAATTAAACATTGCAATTAAATAGTGCAACAATTATAAATACACTATAAAAAATTGCCAACAATTAAATAGCGCAACAATCAAAAATTTACAATTAAAAATTGACAAAAATTAAAAATTTACGACATTTAAATATTGCAACAATTAAAAATTACCAACAATTAGAAATTGACTACAAATAAAAATTGCCAACAAATTAAAAATTGTCAACAATTGAAAATTGCAACAATTAAAAATTGCAGCAATTAAAAATTACCAACAATTAAAATTTACCAACAATACAAAATTGCCAACAATTAAACAGCGCAACAAATAAAAATTGCAACAGAAGAATAAAAGGAAAACAAAAGACAACAATAATAAAAATGTCAACAATGAAAGAATGCAAAATTGAAAGATCATAACAAAAAATTGCAACGGTACAAAATGAAAATTTTAAATGCCAACAAAGAAAAAAATGTAACAATGAAAGATTACAACAATGAAATATCACAAAAGATTGTTACAATTAAAAATTGACAACAAGAAAATATCACAGCGGAAAAAATTGTAACAATGAAATATCACAACATTAAAAATTTGCAATACACAAAAATTGACAACAATTCAAGTTGTAAGAATCAAAGATAACAGCAAATAAAAATATCAATAATGAAAGATTGTAACAAGAAAAAATTACAATAATTAAAAATCGAGAACAATTAAAATTTAACATCAATTTAAAATTAACTTTCTAAACCTGTACTTTTATTTCAATTTAGCCAAAGTTTCAAACCAAAAAAAAATAAATAGTTAAAACATCTCATCATACACAATGTCCCCCATCAATTTATTTTTACAAAACTAATATTTTCAAACTTACCGCCTTGCACGAGTTGACTGGAAGAATCCGCGCTTTCAAGTAAGATGTCACTAGTGGACACGATTTGTCCTTTCATACACGACCAGATGCGCAAGTATCCGTCTCGACATAAGATTATAGCATACAGTTCAAGTCCCAGTGAATGGAGGACGATACTGATAGGGACATGACCGTCCGAATTCTTCCCGCTGTAATATTGAATTAAAGTAGGTTTGTTGAATGGTTGTGAGATATAGGGTAAGTGACTGCGGAGTGAACTAGAATGAGAGGGTTTTGAGAGTTTCTAGGAGCGCTTGGAATAAATGGATGGATTGAAAGTTGCGCTTATTATAAATGGTTTTAAAAATGACCTGAGGGACTTTTTGAAAACCAAATAAAGTTAGGAATCATAAAAATTGGGAAAATTATTGACTTGGACTAATTAAAATGGCTGTTTTGAAAATAATTAGCCGAATTTGGATAAAAAGAATGAACACAAAAATGGCGCAGTAAATTAAATGCAGGATAATTATTTCACGCCCAAATGTTTCGAAGTTTTCTACAGAAGAGTACCATTCCCAGACGCGGGTAAAATAAGTACGTACATGTATTTTAAGGACTTTTTGGATAGTATATTATTTGAAAAATTACTTGGAGGACTTTTTGGAAAGATTATAATTTCAAACAGTTGATAATTAAATATTGCAACAATTAAAAATCGCCAACAAATAAAAATTGTCAACAATTAAACAGCGCCATAATAAAAAATGACAATAATTAAATATTGCAAACAAATAAAAATTGCAACAATTAAAAAGTGTCAATAATTATAAATTGACAACAATTTTAAAATTGCAAACAATAAAAAAGCGCAACAATTTAAAATGCCAACAATTATAAATTGATAACAATTAAATATTGCCAACAAGTAAAAATTGCAACAATTAAGAATTGACAACAATTAAAAATTGTAACAATTAAAAATTGTAACAATTATATATTGACAATAATTAAAAATTGCCAACAATTAAAAATTGCCCACAATTAAAAATTGCCAACAATTAAAAATTGCCAACAATTAAAAATTACAAACAATTAAAAATTGCCAGCACTTAAACAGCGTAACAATTAAAAATTGACATCAATTCAATAAGCCAACAATTAAACAGCGCAACAATTAAAAATTGATAACAATTAAAAATTGCAACAATTAAAAACTGACAAAATTTTTAAATTGCCCACAATTCAAAATTGCAAGAAAGAAACATAACAATAATAAAATATGTCAACAATGAAAGATTGTGACAATGAAACAAACATTTCAGAAATGGCGCAGTTTTTAGGATACATATTATTGAAGTAAACTAAATGCATGATAATTATTTCACACCCAAATATTACGAAATCTTCTACCGAAGAGCACCACACCCAGAAACGGGTAAAATAAGCACACACATTTATTAAACATTAAAAAAATATTTAAACAATAACACAAGAAGAATCAAAAAGGAAATTACCGTAAAGCTCCAGCTATTCCCGACAAAAACCTGGGAACAATCGTCTCCTGTTTCAATTCCTGGAATATACATTTTCCTGAAAAGGACTGACGAGCTAGTAACAGCTCTCCTGTAGGGTACCCAAAAATAAAAATGGCTTCCTCTTGAGCTGTATTCAAAAACGAAGCCGCTACATGAGGCAGTACAGTATCTAAAATATACAAAAAAAATAAATTACAACTTTTACAAGTCAGTACGAAATGAATTCTGAATAAAATTTTACTAATAATAGTTTATGTAACAAGTACATAATTTAGGTCTTTATTGGACGAGCCGAATTTGATGGCAGAGCGAGCGAGGCTAATAAATAAGGCGAGTCTATAAAGTCCGATTATGTACGAGTTGCATACAACGTTTTATGTTCGACTGCATGCAGAATATTTTCTCTTAAAATACGATTATTGCATCTCAAAGTGTGCGTCGTTGTTATGCATTTGTTGCTTTATTTATCAAATTGTCAAAGTGAAAAAAGTGTTGCGATGGATGAAGACATTGAAGACGTTCCAAAAGAAATAAAAGATCTTGCATGTAATGCAAGAGAATATCTAACAATTGTATGAAGACACATATAATACATACAGAAAATGGTGTTTAAATATTTCTTTTGAATTTTGTTTTAATGTGACATTGACAGCAGTCCAATTTTGCATTTTAATCGTACTAGTCCAATAAAGTACTCGATTATGGACAGTAAACAGTGTCGTAAAACAAGGTAATATGATGCAGTCGAACATAAAATTATTTATTAATTGTAATTTTTTATTTGGAAATATAAAATTGACAAAATTGTAAAAAAAATTAGCTTAACTCGACTTGGGGGGCCAAACCTGAAGTTGGCTGCAGAACAAGCTGCTTCTGGCTTGAATTCAGGAGTACAAACTTAACGTCAAAAGCCGGGCAATTTTAAATGCGAAGTATATTTATCATAAAAATCTGATGTGGACACCACATTACTTCCTTGTACGCGTATTATACTATACCTACATATTTTTAATGCACATATTTGACGTAATTTGACATTGACATGAAATTTTTAAATTTCTTCTTATTTTTTGTTCTAATCCATAGCAAACTTAATTTAAAAAAAAACTAATAATATATAATATTTAAATTTAGATATCTCGCTTATGCAAAAGGCTAATTTAAAAATTCTTAATGTGCTAGACGCAGAATTTATTTTTCTAAAACTTTTATTTGTAGCATTTATTTCTAAAATTAAAATAATACCATTTTTTTTCAAGGAAAACTGTTAGCAGCTTCATGTAATGTGCCACTTCCGGTTAGTCTATTTTAACCAAAATCTATTATGTTATTTCCATTGATATAATAGTCTTATATACCAAATTTGGAAAGTTTTAAATTATATTTGAATATTGTTTTTCATGAAAATCTATTATAGGCTTCAAGTAAAGTACCACTTCCGGTAGTTGTATAATGACCAAAAAGGGAGGTGCACAACTAGATGTTATAACAGTCCTAAATATAAAGTTTCAATTTTCTACGGCTTACCTTTTTTGAGTTATGCGAGATACATGGGTACGTACATACATACGTACGTGCTTACGTACGTACAGACGGCACGACGAAATTAGTCAAAATGGATTCAGGGATGGCCAAAATACCTATTTCCGTTGAAATCTGAGAACCGAAAATTTTCGCGATTACAATACTTCCTTTACTTCGTACAAGGAAGTAAAAATGCGTTCTGTACGTACGTTCTAGGTTTGGCATGGTTAGGGGTGTTTTTTTTACTAACGATACAAAATTTTGTTTGTAATAAAATTCTAGTGCATGGTTTAAAAAACTAACCAAACCAACGAAACAATTGTTTTGTCAACAAAGACAAAATTAATTGTCATCCAACACTTGGTGAAACAAGGTTTAATAAAAATGTAAAGTAAACACTTGGCTATGTTTCACAAAATTCAGCCTCCAAGTCACCTTATGAGGGCATCGTCAGAGGCTGGCCAGCACAGTTAGTAACCATAGACGCGTTTCGCTCTTATTATTATTATTATTTGTGAAACATAGCCAAGTGTTTACTTTACATTTTTATTAAACCTTGTTTCACCAAGTGTTGGATGACAATTAATTTTGTCTTTGTTGTTATTTAAATTGCTATTGCGTAGCTTTCCCTTTTTTCGGTAGATGACATGACCTGTTCCACAGAACTTCTCATGTCATCTTAGCAGTTTGTTCGAGATCTTATTCTTTGCTGGCACAGTTCTTCGTCACCAGCTTCTTCACGTGAACTTTGTTCTAGGTGAAGAAGTGAGTTATACCATACTGATGAGCTCTAATAAGAGCTATTAACTGTGCTGGTCAGCCTCTGACGATGCCCTCATAAGGTGACTTGGAGGCTGAATTTTGTGAAACATAGCCAAGTGTTTACTTTACATATTTTTTTTAATTGTTTTGTCTTAAAATTCGAGTATATTTTTAAAAATCTAACCTAACTAACGAAATATACTTCGCATTTCAAATTGCCCGGCTTTTGACGTTAAGTTGGTACTACTGAATTCAAGCCAGAAGCAGCTTGTTCTGCAGCCAACTTCAGATTTGGTCCTCAAGTCGAGTTTTACCAAAAAATTAGTAACTTACTAGCAGTATTCGGATGAGTAACTACGTGAAAAGTACTTGGGTCGCAAACTGCTAAAGAGGAAATGTCAGAAAAAATTGACGGTACTGCCAGATCAGGATGGCAACCTAACAACTCGTCCTAAACACAAACAACAAAATATTACAAAAAATTCATTTAAATTTAGTTGAAATCACAGCTGTCCAATTAGTCATCACAGTTAGCAACATAAAATTATATTATAATTATAAAATAAATAAATAAAAAATATTAAATAAACACTTGGCAAAGTCTCACAAAATTCAGCCTCCGAGTGTTTATTTAATATTTTTTATTAAACCTAGTTTCACCAAGTGTATGAATGACAATTAATTTTGTCTTTGTTGTTAAATAAATAAATATATCATCACGCCTTTCACTCATTACTGGGTGTGGCACTCTGCCTAAGTAGATCTCGGTCAGTGATATATTTGTCGCGTGAAATGCGGTTACGAGCCGTCAAATCACGGCCCCCAAAGATATTAGTGGAGGGGGAGCCACAGGGAAAGTTTATTATTTTAAAAATGATTTGTAGGACTTTTTGGTAATATTATAATTTCAAACAATTGCCAAAAATATTGCAACAATTAAAAATGTCAACTGTCAAACAATGGAACAATTACAAATTGCGATATGTTTGTCCCGCGTGGCGGCCGTGCGGGTTGAGGGCCTGACTGACGACCATAAGGTCGTGGGTTCGGGTCCGCCCGTGGCGGCTAAACAAAGGACATATCGGCATATAACCTTAGTAGTTGGTCCGATATATAAATATAAAAAAAAAAAATTGCGAACAATTATAAATTGACAATTAAAAATTAAAAAACTAGATGTTATAATTATAATTAAAATTAGTGGTTAAGTTAAACAATAAAAAATGTTTTTTTAACAAAATATGAAGTATGTTTTAAAAATATCCGGATATTTTAAATTTCACGCCAAAAATGATTGGCAGCACTGCGTTGGTTATAACTTTCAACTAGACGAAAATAAATTTTAAAAATCTAATCGTAAAAATATGACTTTGCTAGAAACAATTAACTAATCAATATTGTGTCATTAACTTGATAAAAACTCTGATGTGGACACCACATGACTTCCTTGTGCGCGTATTAAACTATAGATATTTTTTACATTGCATATATTTGACATTCAATCTTTTATTTTTTTCTTATTTTTTTGTTCTAATCCATAGCAAACCTAATTTAAAAAAAAAAACTAAAAATATACTTTTTAGGAACATTATCTTCAAAATAATTTGAGGGACTTTTTAGGAAAATTATTATTTTGAAAATGATTTATTTAAGGGACTTTTCGAAAAGATTAATGTTATAAAAATAGTTTGAGGGACATTTTTGTCTAGAAAATGTCTTGAAAATGATTTGAGGGACTTTTAAGGAAGAGTATTATTATAATCAGTGGTATCGAGTCAGCTTGTGGATCTTGAGAACCCTGGTTCGATCCCTACAGTCGACAAACAATTTTTACCAAATTAAATCTACTCATGTGCCTCTCCCTCTACTAACATCTTTGAGGGTCGTGATTTGGCATAAATATATCACTTACTGAGATCTGCTACAGCGGAATATTTATAAGAATATAACAATTTTTAAAATAATTTTAGAGATTTTTTGAGAAGATTTTTAAAATGATTTGGAGGACTTTTTGGAAATATTATATTTCAAACAATTGACAAATAAATATTGCAAACAAATAAAAATGGCGAACAATTAAACATTGACAATTAAAAATAGACAACAATTAAATAGCGCAAAAATTGAAAATTGACAATAATTAAAAAGTGCCAACAATAAAACAACGCAACAATTAAAAATTAACAACAATTAAACTTGCAAACAATTAAAAATTGACAATTAAAAAGTGCCAAAATTAAACATTGCAACAATTAAAAATTGCAACAATTTAAAATTGCCAACAATTAAAAATTGCCAACAAATAAAAATTCCAAACAATTAAAAATCTTTAAAGGCCGTAATTTGGCATAAATATATCACTTACCGAGATCTGCTATAACAGAGCATAACACCCAATAATAGGTAAAAGGCGTGATGATATATTTATTTTATTTATTATTATCTTGAAAATGATTTAAGGGACTTTTTGGGCAAATATTTATTTAGAAAATAATTTGAAAGGACTTTCTAGAACTGTACATTATTTTCAATTCATCTGTTTCATAAAAAAAATACAAAAATCGTATAACAATTTAAAAAAAGATAAATCCGATTACTTTTTCAACACACCTCAATAAATCTATGACAAACAATACCTTATTAACTATAATTACTAATTATAATTACTAATTGGCTAACTGTGTACACTCAGTTCAACAATAATAAAATACCTGTTTGTGTATTTTATCCGGATGATTGAACACTAATCGATGTACGCTACAAACTGTCGGAACCAAAATAATAACAGTTCCATAAAACTCATGAATCGTGATTCCATCTAACAATGGAGTGTCAGTGAACCGGAATCTGGCGCGGCTGCCAGACAAATTCACGTCCAAACTTTGTTCCACTAGCTCTAATATGTCGTTATTTGTACGCCTAAAATATTAGTTAAACATCAAAAATTGTAAAGACAATTAAAATAACCTTAAAATATGAGTCCGCAAATCATAAACGTCAAAATAGAGATAGACAAAACACTGCGATGACGTCATACATCTGTTTCTATAAATCTCCGCTAGATACCACTACTAAATATACCGGGAGTTTTTTTTATCAGTAAACATAGGGATATGTCATTACCATAGTTACAGTTAAAAGTTTGACAGCAATGCATTAGAGCGTTTATTTTAAAAGTAAACATAAAGAAAATAACATTGCTGTCATCTATAGTTGTCAAAGTAATAAAGCTGTCCTCTTTCAATATCAGACCGGGTTAATAGGGGATCAAATAGTGAAGCCTTGTTATATAAATGGAAATTTAAATAGGGAAAATTATTTAGAGTTGTTACAAGAGAGAGTAATATTGAGGGAAGTGTGGTTTCACAAAATGTACGAAATTATCTGCACCGGATATTCCCCCAACGATGGATAGGACGAGGTGGAGAAGTGGATTGGCCTGCAGGGTCACCAGATCTTGCGTCAAACGATTTTTTTCTTTGGGGCCATTTAAAAAATAAATTTTATAATGGTGATAGAATGAGCGTAGAACAATTAAAACATAGAATTAGTGTTGCAACTCATGAGATTCCTCCAGAGCAAATAAATCATGCTATAAATTCATTTTATAATTGTTTAGAGATTAATGGGGGTAATTTTGAATGGTTATTAAATTAAAATTCCTATTTAAACTAATGTAATTTAATTTCTTTAAACTTAAAATGTTTCTTTTATTATTACACTTCAACGCATTGCTGAAAATATTATTTTCCCTATGTTTACTTTTAAAATAAACGCTCTAATGCATTGCTATCAAACTTTTTAACTGTAACTATGGTAATGACATTCCTATGTTTACTGATATTCAATTTAAAATAAATCAAAACATTTAATATTATTGATAATAACAAAAAACAACCGTACTTTTCAGGACCATCAACACTTTTACAAAAAGAGAATATCTTTTACCACAATTTATCATAAAAATTCAAAATAATAATTACTTCTGACAAGTTTGTTTCATTTCCAAACAAGTCTAACCCTATTTTGCAGCTAATTTTCAACACTTTCAATTTAAGTGACTTTTTAACTTACCAATAAATAAATCGATTTCGTGTGTAATGCTTTGATGCATCTTTATAACAATATCCATTCGCCCTTTCAGGCATTTTAATATCTTGTAAGGTGGATTGTGTGCCGCCTTAAAATATAACCTCAAATTATGTCCACATGTAAATACGATTTTAAATGATACATACCTGTATTTAAAGTAAATTCTTTCCATTTTTCTGGTAAAGTAAGATCTGGAACAACTTCACGATAACTTAAAGTGAACTCACTCATTTTAAATAACTAATTTTTGATTAAATAAAGTAGGTTTGTAACTGTCACTTCGTTTCTTGTTCCAAACACAAACACGCTTTACGTTGTCAATGTTGCCACTACTAGAAAACAAATTAAATCAGTGTTGCCACCACTAAATAACGATAATCAGTAGTGCTACTATTTAAAAATGTAAACTACATTTAAAAAACCTTATTTATAAATATGATTAAATTATCATTATACTAAGAATATAAACAAAATTGAATTCAAAGAATTATTATCTGTTTAAATGATTAAAATGTCAAAAGTTCAAAAAAACAAATCAAGTTTTGTGTAAAAAATTAAAATTAATAACGCGTAAACAAAATGAGATATTGATAAATAATTCTTGACTTAATAATAATAAATAATTTATTTGCTTTAAGAAAAATATTCTATACAAATAGAGTGGTAACATTTACATAGATAGTGTTTATATTGTTTATGCAATTACATGAATATTATACATTTAATGCAAAAGCTCTCAGCTTTAAAGCGTTTTGAAAGAATTTGAGGAGTTCCATCATCGGTGCTGTACTTGCGTTTGAGATTAGGCAACTAATGGGATTTTCTGAAACAGAGCGATGCATAATATGTTTGTTGATGTAATTGTCACGGATAGGATTATAAATCGGACAGCGTAGTAGGAAGTGGTTTAGGTTGTTTGGTTCTTGTAGGTTGCAGACATCGCAGTTTTCGTCATAGTAAAATTTATGACAGTAGCCATCTTGGTAAAAGTGAAATCGGTTGGGATTTGCGGTTCTGAGTAGACTGAATAATTTGAGAGCGGCGAAAGGATTATTAAGGGAGAAATAATTGAAACTGGTTATGTAAAGTTTATAGGATGGATTGTATGAGGATTGTACTATTCTTCTGGTGTCTTCTTCGTAGAGTACTTCAATGTATGCTTTTAATATATTATTAATTTCTCTTTTAACTTCTATACAACTTTGGTTTTCCCATATCCAGCTAAAATTTGTCTTAGTTAGTATGAGTTGGAGTTGTCTGATCCAGTTGTGATTCGACTGTTCCTTCTCGGGGATGACCCTTATTTCTTTGTTGTTTAACTCTACCAATTTGTTGTAACATATTTTGACGTACCTATTCTCTGTCATGAGCAATATTTTATGCCAGAAGTTTAGTACCTGCTTTACTATGGAGACTTCTAGTTTCTCTACTCCTGCCTCTCTTCTTATGATATAGCCTGGAGTTGTTGCTTGCCAATTAAATGTGGATTTAAAAAATTGCATAGATCCTTTCTCTATGTTTTCATATTGCCTCATTCCCCATGTTTCCGCTCCATATAGTAAAGTTGGGACAAGCATGGATGTATATAGTTTCATGTTGGTGTCCCAACAGAATGTTCGTGCTTTTAAGAAGATGGTTTTTATGGCTCCCGTAACTCGAGAGGCTTTACTTAATATCTCTTTTGTGTTTTCGTTAAAGTTTCCTGATGTCGTGAATGTTGTTCCCAGGTAGGTATACTTGCACGTGAAGTTAATTTCTTTATTCTGGCAAATGTGTCTCATGCGTCTCTTTGGTGTTCTTCCTTTGTGAAAATGGACTATCTTAGTTTTGTCCGCGTGTATTGTGAGTTGATTTATATTGCAATATTCAGTGAGCACGTTTAACTTCCTTTGTATGTCAGATGGGGATTTTGCAAATAGGACGAAGTCGTCTGCGAATTGTAGTGAGAGAATGTCGGTCCTGTTGTTTATGAAGTAGCCTTCTAAGTTTTTTTCCCTGAAGAATTCTTCAATATCAGCAATGTATAGGGCGAATAATAAAGGGCTAGTGCATTCACCCTGTAATACTCCTTTGCTGACTTGTATCTCTTCTGATAACTCGTTGTTTACACTAATTCTTAATGTGGTTCCTTCGTAGATGTTTTTTAAGAGCCTTGTGATTTTTCCGCTAATGCCCTGATGATAAATCTTTTCCCAAAGAATATTATGAGGTATAGAGTCGAACGCCTTTTGAAAATCAATGAAAATACCGTAAACGCCTTTCTTGCCTGTTAAGAATGATGATTGGATTATACTATTAAGAACAAATATGTTGTCAGCGCATGATCTTTTTTTCCTGAAGCCAGCTTGCGCTTCAGGGAGTATGTCCTTACTTTCTACCCAGACTTGCATTCTGTTGTTCAGGATGGATGTGAAAAGTTTAGTTACGGCGTTTATTAAAGCAATTCCTCTGTAGTTGTTTGGATCTAGCCGGTTTCCTTTCTTGTGCAAAAGAGTCAGTTTTATAGTTTTAAGTTCTTTGGGTAGATTTTCTTCAGTGAGAAATTTATTCAGCATGCCGTTCAGGTAGTATTTCCACTTGGGAGGCAAATTCTGAAGTTGTTCGTAGATTATATTATCGGTTCCAGGGGATTTGTTTGCTTTCAACTTCCGTAAGGCGGTGCATAGTTCGCTAAAAGTAATTTCTCCGTCTAGGTATGGATGGTAAGTATCAAAAAAAGATTGTTCGCTATTTATCCTCTCCTGGTACCACCTTTGGTAAAATTCCATCCAGTAGTTTATATTTATTGGGTTCGTTACATGAGTTGTGCGTTGTAGGTTCCTAATTGTGGACCAGTTCTTGACTTTGAACACTGGTTTTGACATTTAAAATTTTAAGATTGTCGTCTTCCCAAAAAGTCGGCCAAATCAGCTATTCTTCCTTAAAAATTGCTAAAATCTTTTTCAAGAAAGTTTTTTTCACAAAAGTCCCTCACATCATTTTTAAGACAAACCCAAAAACTATCTACAATCATTTTCAAGTCATCTACTTCTTCAAAACCTCCCTAAAATCATTTTCAAAGCACACATATTTTATGGGGTAGGTGGCTTAGTGGTATCGAGTCGGCCTGTGGATCTTGAGAACCCTGGTTCGATCCCCACAGCTGACAAACAATTTTCACCAATTTAAAACTATCCCTGTGGCTTCCCCTCTACTAACATCTTTGGGGGCCGTGATTTGACGGCAGGTAACCGCATTTCACGCAAAGAAATATATCACTTACCGAGATCTGCTTAGGCAGAGTGCCACACCTAGTAATGGGTAAAAGGCGTGATGATATACCGGGTGTAACACGAAAAGTGAAACATAGGAGTTTAACATGGCAAATCAGTTTTTCCGTGCGCATTGCTTCCCTAATTATTTTAGGAAAAAATGTTTCAAATAAATGTTGTAAAGCATAAAATTCTACGTCCGAATCAATAAACAAAATTCATTTTGACTACTTCATAACTGCAGAAATTAAATTTGAAAATTCACGTAATTTCAATTTAATAGTAATAGCCATGGAATTAAAAACAAGAGATGAACAAATGCGTAACGTTTTATACGTCAAATTATTAGTATTTATTTTGACCAACTGTGATATTAAATCAATATTAGGGTTTATTATTATGAAAAATGAATAATTATTCAGATGAAGAAAAGTTGCAAATAATTAAATGGCATTATTCTGGCCATAGTTTACGACTAATTCGTGACTATATTAGCGCTATTTGGCAGCATCATGATATTCCTAGTACGGCAACTATTCAGAGGTTTATAGTCAAGTTTGAAAAGACAGGAACACTAAATTTCAAGAAAGAAATAAATGAAAGAATTTATAACAATGAAGAAAATATTCTTGCTGTAATAGAACTGGAGCCAACAATGAGTGTGCGGGAAATTTCCAGAGAACTAAATATAAATTTTATGACAGTGCATAGAATTCTCAAAAAACATAAATACATTCCTTTTAAATTTCAAAACCACCAAAATATTTTGGAACGAGATTTTGAACTGCGTGCCTCATTCTGTGAAATAATGATGGAGAAATCAAATTGTAATAGAGAATTTTTAAGTAGTATTTTATTCACAGATGAATGCACATTTACCATGAATGGCGAACCAAACTGTCATAATTATCGGTACTGGTCACAAAATAATCTACATAATATCGTAGAATCGAGGACATAATATCGTCATTCTGTCAATGTGTGAATTTTCAAATTTAATTTCTGCAGCTATGAAGTAGTCAAAATGAATTTTGTTTATTGATTCGGACGTAGAATTTTATGCTTTACAACATTTATTTGAAACATTTTTTCCTAAAATAATTAGGGAAGCAATGCGCACGGAAAAACTGATTTGCCATGTTAAACGCCTATGTTTCACTTTTCGTGTTACACCCGATATTTATTTATTTATTTTATATTTAAAAAAAAAATCTCAAATCATTTATAACCTAATTATCCTTCCAAAAACTTCCTCAAATCACTTTCATACTACAACTGAAACCTTACTAAAATTTCCTAAACATTCCATCAATTACTTTACTCTAATTGAACCGTCAATAATATTTAATTAAAATTCTTTCATTCAAAATCTCAATTCAAATTTCCACATTTTTTCCAATAAACAAATTAATACCTTCATTTATCAACAATTACCTAGCAACCATCTTTTTGTTTAAACACAAAACAAAAATATTTTTACAAAAATAATATACATTTTAAAAAACCTATAGAACAAATTAAATTAAACAATAAATGATATAAATAATATTTTAATTCATGCAGAGATGTATATTTAACTCATAAATAGGCTATTTCCTTTATAATTCAACCAACATGCGATATATAAGACTGTAAGTGATAAGATATCGTTTAATTCATTTCAACTTTGACTCATGTATAATTCATTCGTTGTTTGTACTTCCTCACAGACTGTACTCGTCAAATAAATAGTTTAGTGGCTAGTAATCATCAAGAAAATACTAAAAAATGAAGTTTTATTATTTTTTGATAGTTGTTGTAATAGGTAAGTTGAATTTTAACTTTTATATTGTATTAAATAGGTTGTTTTTTACTGTCCCGACTATATAATATACTTGTAGCTAATTCCGTTATGAAAAGTCGTGTTTTACATGAATTTTTGAGGTTATGAAATGTCAATTGTTTCATAACTGTCATTGAAGAGTTATGTAAAGAATTGTTTACATAACTAGTTACGTAATGAATGTTGACAGTTTGAACTTTCTCAAAATGCATATAACGGAAATAGTTATTTACGTATCAAGTGCAGAAAGATGGGTTTTTTTTGAATGAGTGGTCCGTTGCTGCATGAGCGAAGCGAATGCTGCAAGACCGTGAGTTCAAAAAAACCCATCTTTCTGCACGAGTTGCGTACACTATTTTTTCTACAACCATAAACCAAATTTTGATAAAAATAATAAAACAAATTTCAGTAATTGTAACATTTCTGAAATTTTTTATTAATTTAGAAACTTTAGACAGATACCTAGTTTAATGTATCCATGACAACTGACAATGACAAACTAACTCAATTATTTTGTTGATAATGAGGAAAAATTTCTCTGTGCTTTCAATTTAAAAAATGTTTGAATCGAGTGGCGAACACGTATTAGATTCTATAGACATTATAGAAGAAGCAAATGCTGCAACATTAAATTTGCTTCCAAATAAATCGAGAAAAAGATATGAAAAAGAACATGATTTGTTTAGTTTTCAAATTACTTTTCTGCACTAGTTCAGAAATAATTCACATTTTTTGCACTAGTGCAAAAATCTGCTACTTTCATAATTAAAATAAGTTCAAAAACGCCTACTTTTTTTAATGGTTGCAGAAAAAAACTATGTATTAAAATGTTTAGGATTTATATACATTGAATAATGTTTCTGGTATGAAACAGTTGACGGGCAAATTTGCAGATTCTTCGATATCAGAAGGAAGGTCTGTCTCGGATTCAGAATTCATTTTCAATGATGACATAAGCTTTAAATTTAAACATTTTATTCATTTATTTTCACGGCAACGCTTTGGTAAATTTTGAAATAAACCTAGAATTTTATGTATTTTAAACATTATTTTAGCTGAATTAGATAAAATACGTTATGAAAACGTGATATTATTTGACTCACATAATTTGCAAAACTCGCTTCACTCGTTTCGACAAATATGATGTTCGTCAAACAATATCATGCTTTTCATAACTGGTTACGTAAATAACTATTAAGTATTTAGAAAGTTTCGATCTAGATATTTTATAACCTAGTGCCAAAAAAGTCCCTAAATTAGTCGGTCTGTTTGTCTGTTAACTCAATAACTTCTAAACACGATGACATTTTAAAATGAAACTTTATACCGGGAGTTTTTTTTATCAGTAAACATAGGAATATTTCATTACCATAGTTACAGTTAAAAAGTTTGACAGCAATGCATTAGAGCGTTTATTTTAAAAGTAAACATAGGGAAAATAACATTGCTGTCATCTATAGTTGTCAAAGTAATAAAACTGTCCTCTTTCAATATCAGACCGGGTTAATAGGGGATCAGATAGTGGGGCGTTTTTATATAAATGGAAATTTAAATGAGGAAAATTATTTAGAGTTGTTACAAGAGAGAGTAATATTGAGTAAATATTGAGGAAGTGTAGTTCCAACAAAATGTACGAAATTATCTGCACCGGATATTCCCCCAACGATGGATAGGACGAGGTGCAGAAATGGAGTGGCCTGCAAGGTCACCAGTTCTTGCGCCAAACGATTTCTTTCTTTGGGGCCACTTAAAAAATAAATTTCATAATGGTGCAGTGTAGAACAATTAAAACGTAGAATTAGTGTTGCATCGCATGAGATTCCTCCAGAGCAAATAAATCATGCTATAAATTCATTTTATAATCGTTTACGCTATTGTTTACAGGTTAATGAGGGTAATTTTGAACAGTTATTAAATTAAAATTCCTATTAAAACTAAAGTAATTTAAAGTAATTAAAATTCATTTAATTTGTTTAAACTTAAAATGTTTCTTTTATTATAATAGACTATTACACTTCAATGCATTGCTGAAAATATTATTTTTTCTACGATTGCTATGAAAAGATGACAATTACGCTCTCATTTGTCATCGTAAAGTTGACGTTTTATGTGGAACAATCGAAAAATATCTTTTTTGCGTGTCTCCAATGGCAACGCGCGAAAAAGATTATTTCAATAGTTACCAGGGATACAAACAAAACAGAAACTTGTCATATTGACAGTTAACAAAACGAATTTAGTTTTAGACGTATACGTACGTTTTTTAATAACTTTAAGATGCAATCGTAGAAAAAATTATGTGTGTATTACGAGCGTAAACTGTCTTTGTTCCTCTTGCACTATTGCAGCTCTCGCCTTCGACTCGCGCTGCAATTACCGTGCTCGAGTAACAAAGAATCACTTTACGCTCTTAATACACAAATAACTATTCCCTATGTTTACTTTTAAAATAAACGCTCTAATGCATTGCTGTCAAACTTTTTAACTGTAACTATGGTAATGACATATCCCTATATTTACTGATAAAAAAAACTCCCGGTATTTGAGCTTCTAAGCACAAAAGTGAAGCTAATTTCGGAAATGAGCTTTGTTGAACCAGTGGTACCACAACTTTACTGATAGGTCTTTTTATGTTTCTATGTTTATTTCCTGAACGGTTATGTTTATCATAAAATATGTAATAACTAAAAACGTTCAAAATTTGATTTAAAACTATTTTTATTTGAAACATTTTTCGAAATTATTCTTGGTTCATTTGTTATTTTAATTTTGGCACTTTAAATATCCCTATTTTAAAACAGATAAAAAACTTGATAATATTTGAGCGTTTGCCAATAGTTTTTCCAAAAGTTTCCGAGTTAATATAAACTTTTAGTTGGAAAAGTGCAGCGTGAAAACAGTAAATACAAAAAATATAAATAAATATATCATCACGCCTTTTACCCATTTCTGGGTGTGGCACTTTGCCTAAGCAGATCTCGGTAAGTGATATATTTCTTTGCATGAAGTGCGGTTACCAGCCGACAAATCACGGCTTCCAAAGATATTAGTGGAACGGGAGCCACAAGGGTAGATTTAATTTGGTGAAAATTATTTGTCGACTGTAAGGATCGAACCAGGGTTCTCAAGATCCACAGGCCGACTCGACACCACTGAGCCCACCTACATCATACAAAAAATACAAAAATAAATAAATAATTATGAAATTTATTTGTACATTTTTCTATTTGACTATTTTTGTAGGTTATGTATCGGCTAATCCACTCATCAGTCAAATACCTGGATTAAGTAATTTACCGATTGGAAATTTATCTCAAGAAAGCATTGAAACTGCATTTAGAGATAAATGCAAAAACCAAACAAATGATGAAAAATACTTCGATAAAATTCAGGTATGCATTCATCTAGATTCTAGAACATAATGAATTTTAAGATTGACAGTTTCCTAAAAAGTCCCCCAAACAATTTTCAAGACTATCAACTCCTCAACAAGAACAGTATATCTTTCAAATCATTTTAAGACAAATGTCTTTCCATAAAAGTTCCCCAAATAGTTTACAAAAATATGACATTCCCAAAAAGCCCTTCAAATTGTTTTCTTCCAGAAAAGTCCCTGAAAACATTGTCATCGTCTCAAAAGATCCCCGAAATAATTATTAAGATTGTCATCTTTGCGACAAGTTCCGTCAAATTATTTTTAAGATTGTTTTTTTTCCGGTTCGAATCCCCAAATCATTTATAAAACTGTCATCTTCTCCAAAACTCTCTGAAATCAATCTTCAATTCAAGACAATCATTTCCTAAATTAATTCACTTTTTCTATGAACTATTATATTTACAGGAAGGTAAAACCAAATTTGAAACATGTACAAAATATTTATTCAATGTTTTATTCTGGTTCGACCCCTAAATAATTTTTAAGATTGCTTTCTTCCCGAAAAGTCCCTTAAATGTGTTTTAAGTTTGCCTTCTTCTCGATTCGACCCCCAAATCATTTTTAAGACTGTTATCTATCTAAAAAGTCCTTCAAAACAATTTTAAGACTGTCTTCTTCCCGACAAGTCCCCCAAATCATTTTTAAGTTTGTCTTCTTCCCAAATAATACTTCAAATCATTTTTAAGACTTTCATCTATCCAAAAAAATTTAAGATTGTTTTCTTTCCGAAAAGTCCCTTAAATAGTTTTCAAAATTGGCTTCTTCACGAAAAATTCCCCCAAATCATTTTTCTTACTGAAAAAAAACCTCAAAATGTTTTTTAAGATTGTCTATATCTCAATTCAACTCTTAAATTATTTGTAAGACTGTTATCTTTCTTAAAAGTCCCTCAAATCATTTTTAAGATTGTCTATTTCTTGATTAAACCCCCAAATAATTTATATGATTGTCTTCTTCGCGACAAGTTCCCTTAAATCATTTTTAAGACTTTTATCTTCTTCCCACGTTCCTCAAATCAGTTTTAAGATTGTCTTCTTCCCAAAAAGACTCTCAAATAATTTTTTAAATTGTTATGTTTACAAGACATTCTTTAAATCAATTTTTGAGAAGGCGTCTTCCCCAAACGTCTTTCAAATCATTTTAAGACAAATATGTTTCCATAAAAGTTCTCCAAATAGTTTATAAAAATATGACATTCCCCAAAAAGCCCTTCAAATCATTTTTAAGATTGTCTTCTTCCAGGTTCGACCCCTAAATCATCTTTAAGATTGCTTTCTTCCCGAAAAGTTCCCTAATTGGGTTTTAAGTTTGCCTTCTTTCCGATTTGACGCCCAAATCATTTTTAAGACTGTCATCTATCGAAAAAGTCCCTCAAATCATTTTTAAAACTGTCATCTATCTAAAAAGTCCCTCAAATCATTTTTAAGATTGTCTTCTTCTGGAAAAGTCCCCCAAATCATTTTTAAGGCCTTCTTCTTCTGGACAAGTCTCCCAAATCATTTTTTAGATTGTCTTCTTCCCAAAAAGTCCTTCAAATCATTTTTAAGACTGTCCCTCTTTCCGACAAGTCCCTCAAATTATTATTCTTGCAAATTCGACCCCTAAATCATTTTTAGGAGTTTTCTTTTCGAAAAGTCCCTTAAATGGTCTTGAAGATTGCCCTCTTCACGAAAAATTCCCTAAAATCTTATTGAAAAAAACTCCAAAATATTTTTTAAGATTGTCTATTTCTCAATTCAATCACCAACTCATTTATAAAATTGTCTTCATCGCGACAAGTTTCCTTAAATCATTTTTAAGACTTTCATTTTCTTGCCACGTTCCTCAAATAATTTTTAAGATTGTGTTCTTCCCAAAAAGACCCCCAAATCATTTTTTTTTCATTGTTATGTTTACAAAACATCCCTTAACCCAATTTTTGAGAAGGCGTCTTCCAAAAACGTTTTTCAAATCATTTTAAGACAAATATCTTTCCATAAAAGTTCCTCAAATAGTTTATAAAAATATCACCTTTCTCGAAAAGCCCTTCAAATCATTTTTAAGATTGTTTTCTGCCCGACAAGTCTCTGAAAGCATTTGTCATCGTCTCAAAAGATCCCCGACATAATTATTAAGATTGTTATCTTTGCGATAAGTTCCGTCAAATTATTTTTAAGATTGTTTTCTTTCCGGTTCGACCCTTAAATTATTTTTAAGATTGCTTTTGTTAAAGATTTGGGATGATCGAGACACAAACACACCGCTTATAATGACATAAGACAATATTTATTAAACTGCATGACAACTGAACATGTTACAAATACAAAAACAATAGTTTCAAAGCAAACTGTTCGGGAGAGATATTTAATTAAACTTAGCGTGAAGTCATCGCCGTTGCTTGGCATAAATAGCCAGTTTGACTTGTCTGTTATTTCTAATAGCTTTCTTCCCAAAAAGTCCCCTAAATGGGTTTTAAGTTTGCCTTCTTCCCGATTCAACCACCAAATCATTTTTATGACTGTTATCTATCTAAAAAGTCCCTCAAATCATTTTTAAGATTGGTTTCTTTCCGAAAAGTTCCTTAAATGAACTTTAAGATTGTCTTCTTCACGAAAAATTCCCGCAAATCATTTTTCTTACTGAAAAAACCCCAAAATGTTTTTTAAGATTGTCTATTTCTCAATTCGACCCCCAAATCATTTCTAAGATTATTTCTTTTCTAAAAGTCCCCCAAATCAATTTGAAGACTGCCTTCTTCCCGATAAGCCCCCCAAATCATTTTTAAGATTGTCATCTTTCCCTGTGGCACTCCCTCCAATAATATCTTTGGGGGCCGTGATTTCGCGGCTGGTAACCGCACTTCACGCGAAGAAATATGTCACTTACCAAGGCCACACCCAGTAATGGGTAAAAGGCGTGATCATATATTTATTTATCTTTCCGAAAAGTTCCCCTTTTTTAAGATTGTCATCTACTCAAAAACTCCTTCAAATCATTTTAAAGATTGTTTTCTTCTAAATTCAACCTCCAAATCATTTTTAAGATTGTTTTCTTTCAGAAAAGACCCCTAAATGTTTTATAAGATTGTCTATTTTTCAATTGAATCATCAAATCATTTCAAAAATTATTATCGTTCCTACAAATCTCTCAAATCAGTTTTAAGATTGTCTTTTTTCTGATTCGACCTCCAAATCATTTATAAGATTGTCTTCTTCGCGACAAGTTCCCTTAAAACATTTTTAAGACTTTCATCTTCTTGCCACGTTCCCCAAATCATTTTTAAGATTGTCTTCTTCCCGATTCGAATCCACAAATCTTTTTAATTAATACAACCGATTTAGGAACTGTTTATTTATTTCACTATTTAAATATACAAAAATAGAACCATGGATTTGCTCGAGTGACACACATACATCAAGTCTAAATTCAACAAGTCAACAAGTCAAGTAACCTTAGTAACAATATACATGAAGATAGCATCAACATCGAAGCGCGAAAATTCAAATTAGTCAATAAATCTTATAGAACTGTCATCTTCTCCAAAACTCCCTGAAATCATTTTTAAAACAGTAATTTCTTAAATTAATACATTTTTTTTATGAACTATTATATTTACAGGAAGGTAAAACCAAATTTGAAACATGTGATCTTCCCTACAAGTCCCCTCAAATTATTTTTAAGATTATCTTTTTCCAAATTCGACTCCAAAATCATTTTAGGATTGTTTTCTTTCCGAAAAGTTCCATATATGGTCTTTAAGATTGTCTTCTTCACGAAAAATTACCCCAAATCATTTTTCATAGTGAAAAAAAACCCCAAAATCATTTTTCAAATTGTCTATTTCTCGATTCGACCTCCAAATCATTTATAAGATTGTCTTCTTCGCGACAAGTTCCCTTAAAACATTTTTAAGACTTTCATGTTTTTGTCACGTTCCCTAAATCATTTTTAATTGTCATTTTCCAGAAAAGTCTTCCAAATAAAACGTTTTTAAGATTGTCATCTTCCCAAAATGTCCCCAAATCATTTTTAATATTGTCATCTTCCTGAGTCGACCCCTAAATCATTTTTAAGATTGTCTATTTCTCGATTGAACCACCAAATCATTTTAAAAATTGTTATCTTTCCGACAAGCACACCTCAAACCACTTTTAAGATTGTCTTCTTCCCGATTCGAATCCACAAATCATTTATAAAACTGTCACCTTCTCCAAAACTCCCTGAAATCATTTTTAAAACAGTAATTTCTTAAATTAACACACTTTTTTATGAACTATTATATTTACAGGAAGGTAAAACCAAATTTGAAACATGTACAAAAGATTTATTCAATGTTACAAATTTAAAAGACGAAATTGAAGCTGCCAAACCTACAGGTTTGTACATAACCACCATTTTAAATTCAATTTCACACCACTTTTAATACCAACATAACTAAAATAAAACGTAAATATTTCTAGGCGATCTTGATGTAGTCTTTAGCAAATATTGCAGAAGAGTTCCAACAATTATTAATTGTGCAAAAGAATTTTATAAAACTATTAAACCCTGTCTTACCGAATCAGAACATGACAGTTTTAAACTAGCTGCAAACATCACCGAATCAATGTACGACTTCTTATGTTACAAAGATGGCGACCGAATTGCTAGTAAGTCACAACAATCTCTTCTTTTTCTTCATATCTTTTTACAAATATTTTTCGTTTAGTGTTCATTGCTGAAGGCGGCGTGGAATGTGTACAAAGCAAACAAACTGAAGTGCAGAACTGCGCAAAACAACAATTTGGTGATAATAAAGATCCCCCAGAAACAAGAGAAAAACAATGTCAAGCTTTGGCAAGTTTGCAATCCTGCGTAGTGCCAGAACTTGAAAAATGTTCTGAACCTACGCCAGCAAATATAATTGACGCTCTGTTCAAGTATATTAGGAAGTTAGCGTCATGTCCCAAGTAACCAAACAAACTTAAAAAGTACTAAAAGTAACTAGAAGTTTGACAGTTGTGTTTTGTAATATGTTTCATAATTTTTATTGTATAATAAAGTGAATATTTCTATGATACATTGTCTATTTATTTTGTGGTGCATTTTAAAGTTTAATTTTTGTGTTTGAACAATTTATAATGTTCTTGGTTATTTTGAACGTAAACTTTGATAATTCCAAGCATGGTTTTATTTATAAGACGAAATTCAATCTCGAGTAACAAGTTTTTCCATGGTAACTCAGGAACTCTTGAGGCATCAACGATATAATCTTTGATATAATATAATTTCTGTAACAGTCAAATAAATTCATGTTTTGTTTAATTGCAGATTGATATGAAATATTTTTACAGGTTATCTTGAAGGACTTATTTGGGAAGATAACTATTTTACAAATCATTTTGAAGGATTTTCGGAAATATTATTGACCTAAATAATGATTCACTGGATCTTTTGGAACGATAGATATCTTGGAAATTGTTTCCCGGGACTATTTGAAAAGCTGATTATTCTAGAAATAATTTGAAGGAATTTTCTGTAAAATTTGAAATGATTTTGTAGATTTTTCGGGAATATGCTTATTTTAGGAATGATTTAAAGGGATTTTTAGATATGTAATTGTTTTAAAAAACGATTTAGGGAACTTTTTGGGAGGATGATTAATTTATAAGTGATTTAGGGTACTTTTCAGGAAGAAGACAATCTTAAAGTTTTTTGGCGTATTTTCCAGGAAAATTTTAATCTTTTAAAATTATTTGGGGGATTTGTCGGGAAGTAGACAATCTTAAAAAATATTTGGGAGACTTTCGGAGAATAATAATAATTTGGGGGAATTTTTTGGACGACATCTTAGAAATGGTTTCAGGCACTTTTTGGACGGTTTTAGAAATGATTTCAGGTACATTTAAAAAAATGACTATTTTTAAAATGATTTGGGGGATTTTTCGGGGAAGATAATTGGCTTGTAAATCATCTAGAGGTCATTTGGGAAAAATTATTGACTTATAAATGATTTGAAGGACCTTTTGGGATGATTACTCTTTTGGAAGTGCTTTGGGGGAATATTTAGGAAGACGACAGTCTTAAAAATATTTTGTGGGACTTTTTGGGCAGAATACAAACTTTAAAATGATTTAGGGTACTTTTCAGGAAGAAGACAATCTTAAAAATGATTTGGGGGATTTTTTTGGACGACAACTGTCTTAGAAATGGTTTGAGACACTTTTTGGACAGTTTTAGAAACATTTTGGGGTACGTTTTTAAAAAAATTACTATTTTAAAAATGATTTGGGGACCTTTCTAGAAAAATTACTGATTTGGGTTTTTTTAGGAAAATAATTGCCTTGTAAATCATCTGACAGACATTTTGGGAAAATGATTGACTTAAAAATGATTTGGGAGACTTTTTGGGATGATGACTCTCTTGGAAGTGCTTTGGGGGAATATTTATGAAGACGACAGTCTTAAAAATGATTTGGGGGACTTGTCGGGAAGACGCCAATCTTAAAAATGATATGTGGGACTTTTTAAAAAGAAGATAATCTTAAAATGATTTGAGGGACTTTTTGGGAGAGATAACAATCTTAAAAATGATTTATGAGAGGTGTCGGGCAGACAACAGTCTTAAAAATAATTTGAAGGACTTTTCGGGCAAATATTTGCATTAGAAATGATTTGAGGAACGTTTTAAGACAATGACAACTTTAAAAATGATATTGGGATCTTTTTTGACTTCCATAATGACAATATTAAACAAAACTTACTTTTACATAATCACAAGTTGCCGGCAAATTTGAAACTGACAACATTTCATCTTTTAACCACCGAAATTCTGCTTCGTAGAACTCGCAAATTGTGCGTTTTATAAACAACGGCATTTTCTTATATTGGTTGCTATATAAAGCATACGCTTGTATTTGTATCTACAACATACATATATACATACATACATACATAACATAAAATAGTTGGGATCCTCTAGCCATCGTTTTAAAGCACTCAGCTAGCTTGTACGATAATTTAAAATACTTTCAAATTATTTTAGATGTTGAGATCATCTAACCATCGTTTTAGAGCACTTAGCTACCTTGTAGAGCTATTTAAAAGACTTTCAAATAATTGTAAAAGGTTGAAAATAGTTGGGATCCTCTAGCCATCGTTTTAAAGCACTCAACTAGCTTGTAGAGCAATTTAAAAGACTTTCATATGATTGTAAAAGGTTGAAAATAGTTGGGATCCTCTAGCCATCGTCTTAAAGCAGTCAACTAGCTTGTAGAGCAATTTAAAAGACTTTCATATGATTGTAAAAGGTTGAAAATAGTTGGGATCCTCTAGCCATCGTTTTAAAGCACTCAACTAGCTTGTAGAGCAATTTAAAATACTTTCAAATGATTGTAAAAGGTTTTAAATAGTTGGATCCTCTAGCCTTCGTTTTAAAGCGCACAACTACCTTGTACAACAATTTAAATCACTTCTAAATTATTCTAAAAGATTAAAAATAATTTGGATCCTCTAACCATCGTCTTAACGCACTCAACTAGCTCGTAGAACACTTTAAAAGTTTTCCAAATAAATTAACATACATACATACATAACACCACGCTATATCCCATTAAATGGGGTAGCATGAACCTGTCAACATTCTCATCCTGACACACGATACTCGTTTCGACCACATTAACACTTCCTCCATACGAACTCTTTCTTTCCTCACAACCAAAATCCATCATCACGCAACAAACATTCATCCATTCGCTCCTGTACACCTGTTTCGTAAATTATAACAATACAAGAATACCATTGACTTTGTTTTTTACTCAATTATTTGAAATATTACCGAATTTTTTGTATACAAACTTTAATTTAAATTAAATTGCCGACATATTTGCAGTACAGGGTGAGTCTAGGAAGACGAACCCTCCCTTAACTTTTTTATTATAAGAAATAGAAAAATTTTCTTCATAGTTTTAGTATATTAAATATACTATTTTATGACACATATAAAGTCGGGTTTACGTGATACGACTATCAACTTTTATTTTCCAAATGAGAACCTAGAATTATTTTATTAAAATAAAAACTGCCATTTTTTTCTCTTTTCAACGATGTATTACTAGTCATAAATGTATATGAATAAAAATCGAGATAAATTAGATAATTGAGAAATGTCAGAATTTATTTTTATTCAACTATTCTAGGTGGGCTATACGAAATTAAACAAAAAGTAACAATGTAAAATTAATGACAATGCAAATATTTATTTGTTACTTGTTTCACGTGTTTTGTCATTCATTTATCCTGGTTACATTTTGTTTAATTTCGCATAGCCACCTAGAATAGTCGAATAAAAATAATTTCTGATATTTCTCAATTATCTTATTTATCTCGATTTTTTTCATATACATTTATGACAAGTAATACATCGTTGAAAAGAGAAAAAAATGGCGGTTTTTATTTTAATAAAATAATTCTAGGTTCCCATTTGAAAAATAAAAGTTGATAGTCGTATCATGTAAACCTGACTTTATAAACAATTTCTATATGTGTCATAAAATAGTATATTTAATATAGTAAAACTTCCATTTGAAGAAAATGTTTCTATTTCTTATAATAAAAAAGTTAAGGGGGGTTCGTCTTCCCAGACTCACCCTGTATAAGTGTTTCTATCGTGTGTTCCGTTTTTGCGCAATTATAAGCAAATTTTTAATATTAAATGGGACAGCCTATATATTATTGCAAAATTTTGAAAGTCTTTTATACCTTTTTAAAAAAGTTCTTCTTTATTTTAGTCATAACATGATTAGTACAGAAACTATTAATATAAATAAATAAATAAAATAAATATATTATCACGCCTTTAACCCATTACAGGGCACTCTGCCGAAACAGATCTCGTAAGTGATATACAGGGTGAGTCTGGGAAGACGCCCCCCCCTTTAACTTTTTTATTATGAGTAATAGAAAAAAATGGTTCATATGAAAGTTTTATTATTTTAAATATACTATTTGATGGCAGATGTAGATATTTTTTATAAAGTCAGGTTTACAAGATACGACTATCAACTTTTATTTTTTAAATAGCAACCTATAATTATTTTACTAAAATAAAAACCGCCATTTTTTTCTCTTTTCAACGGTGTATTAGTTTTTATTAATGTATCTGAAAAAAATCGAGAAAAATAAGGAAATTGAGAAATACTAGAAATAATTTTTATACAAATATTATAGGTGGCTATGTGAAAATAAACAAAATGTAACAGTGTTAAATTAATGTCAAAAAAGTATACATTTGCTGGTTACTTTATTTAACTTATTTTGCAAACAATAAAAAACACGTTTTCAAATGTTTACGAAAGAAGAATTAATAGATATGATTCTAATAATTGGTGAATCGACTGGAATCATGAGAAGGGCAAAAAGAATTTACCGGGAGCGGTTTCCTAGACGTCGGCAACCGAGTTTAAGATCACTGAGGAGTTAAATAAAGTAACCAGCAAATGTATACTTTTTTGACATTAATTTAACACTGTTACATTTTGTTTATTTTCACATAGCCACCTATAATATTTGTATAAAAATTATTTCTAGTATTTCTCAATTTTCTTATTTTTCTCGAATTTTTTCAGATACATTAATAAAAACTAATACACCGTTGAAAAGAGAAAAAAAAATGGCGGTTTTTATTTTAGTAAAATAATTATAGGTTGCTATTTAAAAAATAAAAGTTGATAGTCGTATCTTGTAAACCTGACTTTATAAAAAATATCTACATCTGCCATCAAATAGTATATTTAAAATAATAAAACTTTCATATGAACCATTTTTTTCTATTACTCATAATAAAAAAGTTAAGGGGGGGGGCGTCTTCCCAGACTCACCCTGTATTTATGCGCGTTGCCAGTCGTCAAATCACGGCCCCCAAAGATGTTAGTGGAGGGAGAGCCACAGGGGTAGATTTAAATTGGTGAAAATTGTTTGTCGGCTGTGGGGATCGAACCAGGGTTCTCAAAATCCACCACTGAGCCACCTATTCCATAAACTAATAATGTTTTTACTAATAAATAAATGCGCACAGAAAGTGTGGAATTTACTCATTTGTTTAAACAATTGGATTAGTTGCTATCAGACCTATAATTATTATTATTTGCTTCTTTCATTTAGTTTATCAATTTTTTTTTTTGTTATATTTTATTTAGTTTGTGCTTTAAATCGATGGCTAGAGAATCCCAACTATTTTAAACCATTTAAAACAATTTTAAAGTCATTTTAAATGTCTTACAAGCTAGCTGAGTGCTTTAATGCGATGGCTAGAAGATCCAAACTATTTTAAAGGCTTTAGAATTATTTGAAAATCTTTTAAATTGTCCTACAAGCTAGCTGAGTGCTTTAAGACGATGGCTAGAGGATTCCACCTATTTTAAACCTTTTAGAATTATTTGAAACTATTTCAATTAGTCCTATAAGATAGCTGAGTGCTTTAAGACGATGGCTAGAGGATTCAAACTATTTTAAATCCTATAGAATTATTTGAAAATCTTTTAAATTGTCCTACAAGCTAGCTGAGTGCTTTAAGGCGATGGCTAGAGGATCCTAACTATTTTAAAATATTTATAATCATTTGAAAGTTATTTAAATTGTCTTACAAGGTAACTGAGCTCTTTAAAGCGATGGCTAGAGAACCGAATTTTAAAATTATTTGTTTATCTATATTTAAATATATTTTTTTATCATTATTATTATAAAAAGAAATAAATAAAATACGTTTCTGTAGCCATATTTATTTACGAAATAATAATTTTGTTTAATATAAGATTCGTTAGTCGCAACGTAATAACATTTAATACGTTATTAATTGAATATTACATGATTTAACGCTCATTTAAACATTGTTTTATTAGTTTTGGTGTTGCTGGCATCGAAAGAACATCATTTCAATATTTAATAATAGTTTTAATTTCGTATCTATATAAACATGTGCTGAAAATCCACTTCAAATATTCATCAAAAATGTTCAAACTTTACATTTCAATAAGTATAAACTCATAATAACACGTTCAAATACCGATTTTAATAATTGTGTAGGAGATATGATTGATTTTTAATTAGTTTGAAGTTTGCGAATGTGAACAAGTTTCGTGCGAACAAGTTAACACATAGAGTGCCATGCATTTTGGCGTCATCGCTGTTCGCTTGTTCTGTTGTTTACAGTGACACATGAACGTCAGTGTTTTGTTTTGTAGTTGTTTCTGTTGAAAGATGTTTGAAATATCGCGATTGAAAGTGAAGTTGAATGTTTAAGACTGCGTGCAGTGTGGTGTGTGTAGAATGGCAGACAGAGCATCAGCCAGTACGACACCTGTGGATTGGATGTCGAGCTTGCTGTGGACGAGTCTTCTAAAGGTAGGATTTAATTTAAAATGTATTTATTATGTGTTTTATGATTGTTCAAATATGTTTTACATGAACTCTAAGTAAATAGAAATATAGCTGAGTGCTCTAAGACGATGGCTAGAGTATACCAACTATTTTTAAACTCTTTAAAATCATTTGTAAGTCTTTTAACTTGTTCTACAAGCTAGCTGAGTGCTTTAAGACGATGGCTAGAAGATTCAAACTAGTTTAGAATCATTTTAAAAGTTTTTAAATTTTGCTACAAGTTAGCTGAGTGCGTTAAGACGATGGCTAGAAGATTCAAACTATTTTAGAATCATTTTAAAGGTTTTAAAATTTTGCTACAAGTTAGCTGAATGCGTTAAGACGATGGCTTGAAGATTCAAACTATTTTAGAATCATTTTAAAGGTTTTTAAATTTTGCTACAAGCTAGCTGAGTGCTCTAAGACGATGGCTAGAGGATCCCAACTATTTTAGAATCATTTTAAAGGTTTTTAAATTTTGCTACAAGCTAGCTGAGTGCTCTAAGGCGATGGCTAGAGGATCCCAACTATTTTTGAATCATTTTAAACGTTTTTAAATTTTTCTACAAGCTAGCTGAGTGCTCTAAGACGATGGCTAGAGGATTCAAACTATTTTAGAATCATTTTAAATGTTTTTAATTTTTTCTACAAGTTAGCTGAGTGCTCTAAGGCGATGGCTAGAAGATTCAAACTATTTTAGAATCATTTTAAAGGTTTTAAATTTTTCTACAAGCTAGCTGAGTGCTCTAAGGCGATGGCTAGAGGATCCCAACTATTTTTGAATCATTTTAAACGTTTTTAAATTTTTCTACAAGCTAGCTGAGTGCTCTAAGGCGATGGCTAGAAGATTCAAACTATTTTAGAATCATTTTAAAGGTTTTAAATTTTTCTACAAGCTAGCTGAGTGCTCTAAGGCGATGGCTAGAGGATCCCAACTATTTTTGAATCATTTTAAACGTTTTTAAATTTTTCTACAAGCTAGCTGAGTGCTCAAAGACGATGGCTAGAGGATTCAAACCATTTTAGAATCATTTTAAATGTTTTTAAATTTTTCTACAAGTTAGCTGAGTGCGTTAAGACGATGGCTAGAAGATTCAAACTATTTTAGAATCATTTTAAAGGTTTTTAAATTTTTCTACAAGCTAGCTGAGTACTCTAAGGCGATGGCTAGAGGATCCCAACTATTTTAGAATCATTTTAAAGGTTTTTAAATTTTTCTACAAGCTAGCTGAGTGCTCTAAGGCGATGGCTAGAGGATCCCAACTATTTTTGAATCATTTTAAACGTTTTTAAATTTTTCTACAAGCTAGCTGAGTGCTCTAAGACGATGGCTAGAGGATTCAAACCATTTTAGAATCATTTTAAATGTTTTTAAATTTTTCTACAAGTTAGCTGAGTGCGTTAAGACGATGGCTAGAAGATTCAAACTATTTTAGAATCATTTTAAAGGTTTTAAAATTTTGCTACAAGTTAGCTGAGTGCATTAAGAAGATGGCTAGAAGATTCAAACTATTTTAGAATCATTTTAAAGGTTTTTAAATTTTGCTACAAGCTAGCTGAGTGCTCTAAGACAATGGCTAGAGGATCCCAACTATTTTAAACCTTTTAAAATCATTTGAAAGATTAATTAGTTAACATAATATTTATTCTTGGCAAATTTTGTATTCTCTGTTTGCAATTATTTATTAATTAAAACATGATTAATTTCTGTACTGATCATTTTAGTTCTATAATATATAACAACTCTTTCAAAGAGAAACAAAATGTTGCAAATTAAAATGTATAAATTTACATTACATTGCGCGAATATGGAGCACTCTTTAGTAAAACTGCAAATATGTAGGCATTTAAATTAAACTTTGTTTAAATAGTTATTTGTGTATTAAGAGCGTAAAGTGATTCTTTGTTACTCGAGCACGGTAATTGCAGCGCGAGCCGAAGGCGGGAGCTGCAATAGTGTAAGAGGAACAAAGACACTTTACGCTCGTGATACACACATCATTTTTTCTACGATTGCATCTTAAAATTATTAAAAAACGTATGACAAGTTTCTGTTTTGTTTGTATCACTGGTAACTATTGAAATAAGCGCGCATTTAATATCTTTTTCGCGCGTTGCCATCGGAAACGCGCGCATTTAACGTCTTTTTCGTAGCACATGCACAAGAAACACGGTCTTATTCCCTAATTTTAGAGAGAGGAACATTGCTTTTCTCCCCTAGGGAGAGAAACATTATGTTTCTCTCCCTAGGTAGGATTTTTTCTTCCTAGGTAGCATGTTTCTCTCCCTAGAGCGATGTTTCTCTCCCTAGAGAGATTAGCTGTTTGCGGCGTTTCCTAGGTAACTAGTTACGCAACCCATATTTGACATTTGTCCCGATAAGACAGTAATTTTTGCGCACTTGTTACGAAAAGTTTCGCGCATTGCCATTGGAGGCGCGCAAAATAGTATGTTATGCATCAAGGGAGGGAAACGAGCGATTATTCCCGCGTGTGAAGTTGACAAACCGAGACGTAAGCGAGGGCCGAAAGCTCGAGCTGAAGTCGAGGTTTGCCAACTTCACACAAGGGATAATCGCGCCCTCCCGTGAAGCATATTATACTTTTCGTAACAAGTGCACAAAAATTACTGTCTTATCGGGACAAATGTGAAATATGGGTTGTGTAACTAGTTACCTAGGAAACGCCGCAAACAGCTAATCTCTCTAGGGAGAGAAACATAATGTATGTTTCTCTCCCTAGGAGAGAAAAGCAGTGTTTCTCTCTCTCAAATTAGGGAATAAGAACGTGTTTCTTGTGCATGTGTTACAAAAAACATATTTTTCAATTGTTCCACAGAAAACGTCAACTTTACGGTGACAAATGAGAGCGTAATTGTCAACTTTTCATAGCAATCGTAGAAAATAGTATATTGTGTGGCAAGGGGTGAAACAAGACGATTTCTGACGAGGGCGAGAGTTGACTGCCCGAGCGAAGCGAGGGCTGTCATCGCCCTGGTCTGAAATCGTCTTTGTTTCATCCCGTGCCACACACTATATTTTTTATATCACATGTACTCATTTTATTTGTAATTTATTAAAATCTTTGACAACGATTTGACGACAGCTGTCAGACGATTATGATTTTATTCGCTTTTGTTTATTACAAATGCGATTCTGACAGACTTGAAATAAAGACATAAATAATAAATAAATGAATGTGCCGGGCAGAAACAACGTTGTTTCTGACTGACACAGTCGCATTGGTCTGAAATTGTCTTATTTCGACTGGCAAAACAGAGATCAAAACTCACTGTTTCAATGCATGTGATATGAAAAATATATTTTTCTTCAAGCATACAACAATATTCATATTATGCTACTACACACACTATGTAGAACTAAGTCATTATGTTATTAGTACAATAATGAAATTCATTATTGTACTAGTACAATAATGTTAGTTATAAAATATACCACAGGCGGCAGCACTTGCTAGGCAGCTCGGCTACTGGCTCAACGTTACCAATCGTACGATAATTCTCATACATGTAGGATAATTAGGAGAATTATACGATGTACGATAGTAAGTTACTATCGTACAGCGTACTTAAAATGACAAAATATATATATAAAAAAATTATCGTGAACATAATTAGGAGTCACAACCCATAATTTTGAGTGTTCCGTACGACAATTTCAATATCTAATGTTGGCAATTGAAGTGAAGTGAGGTTAACTGACTGACAGCCAGTAGTGATAAATATCGTTATTTGTTTCACAAAAAAAATGTCTCAAGAAATGGATGAAATGCAATTTACACCTCCAGCAATAGCAGAAATCGCAAAGTCAGTCATTCAAACATTGATTCCTGAAAAATCACGTAAGGTTTATGATTTCGCTTATGAGAGATTTGTCAATTGGACTAGAGAACAAAATGTGAAGAATTTCTCTGAGAATGTTATGCTAACTTACTTTACTCAATGATTAAGGCTGAATTAAATATCAAACATAACGTAAACATATGTAAATACACTAAACTAATAGCATTTTTGAAAATATTGAGTTATTTGATACTTCGACAGAAATGACTTGCAACATACCTGTTACATTTGGAAGTAATCAAGGTACGGAAATAAACAATGAAATTTATACAGCTTCTATCTATTAGGATATTGGAACTATCGATACAAATACTGCCAGTAGTGGTTTAAATATTCAAAATTGTAAAATAGAAAACTGTACATTTAACATAACTGTTAATAAAGAGAGTTAGGGAAAAAAATTAAATAATTTATATTTTATTCTTTAAATTTACGTTAGAATGCTTGAAGAAAAAATAGTATATGCTACTCGGAGTAGAATGCTCTTTTTTATTTCGCTCAGTTTGCATCGCCTCGGCTGCACGCCTCGGCCGCAAACATCTGAGCTCAATAAAAAAGACTGCTTTCTACTCCTAGTAACATAATATACTATTTTTAAATTAAATTAAATAAATACAGACCGACAGTCCATTCTAAATTTACTAGCTGTTTTAAAATGCAACACCGTGCATATTTTGTTTATACTTACAGTTGTAATATGACCAATTGCATAAAATAAATTAATAAAAGCACTAATTGAAAAATCTTTTCTCGTCAGTTTTCGAACTGTAATATTAACGCCCACTATATCAGAGTTTATGTCGCTATAATCGATTCGATCCACTACTACTAACGGTATATCCGGCTAAAAGGATAATATTGTAAATTATTAATCACTAAAATAATAATTAAATAATAGTTTTTTTCTTACTTCACATAAAACATCTTTGAAAATATTTATAAAAAATATTAAATATAACAAAAGATACTTCATTGCAAATAAAATTATAATGAAAATAAAAGTTTAGAAAAACATATTATATATATGCAATTGTTTAACAAAGATAATATATATATTAATGTTTCCGGTGATGCCAATCTGATAACAAAAAAATAAACAATATATTTAAATATGTATATATATATTAATATTATATGTTTATTTATTCATTACTGTAGTAATTTTACTTTAATGTTTATATTTATTTCAGTGTAATATATATATTTAAAATATACTTAAATTTTGCGGAATTTTCAAAACAAGAATTTGAGTCCCTGCGTTATTATAATTTGTATTAATCTTGATTTGAAGTTTGACAAACAATTTTTACTACCCCTACCCCTGTGTCTCCCCCTAGACTAGCATATTAGGGAGGTGTGATTTGACGGCTGGTAAGCGCGCTGGCGCGCGTAAATATATTACTTACTGAGATTTTATACTATTATTAAATTAAACTTACGTGTGTGGTTCTTCCTCCAATAACATATTTGGGGGTCGTGATTTGACGTCTGATAACCACCCTTCACGTCCTGAAATATATCACGTACTGAGATCTGCTGCGACAAAGTGCTAAGCCCAGTAATGAGTAATAGGCGAGATTATAAATTTATTTATCTTATGTTATTTAATTCCCCGCCACTAACATCTTTGAGGGCCGTGATTTGACGGCTGGTAACCGCACTTCACGCCCAGAAATATATCACGTACTGAGATTTGCTACGGCAGACAGTCAGGTCCAGTAATTAATAAAACGCAAGATTATAAATTTATTTATCTTTTGATATTTAATTTCCCTCCAATAACGTCTTTGAGGGTCGTGATTTGACGACTGGTAACCGCACTTCACGCCCAGAAATATATCACGTACTGAGATCTGCTACGGCAGACAGTCAAGCCCAGTAATGAATAAAACGCGAAATTATAAATTTACTTATCTTATGTTATTTAATTTCCCGCCACTAACATCTTTGAGGGCCGTGATTTGACGGCTGGTAACCGCACTTCACGCCCAGAAATATATCACGTACTGAGATTTGCTACGGCAGACAGTCACGCCCAGTAATGAATAAAACGCGTGATTATAAATTTACTTATCTTATGTTATTTAATTTCCCTCCACTAACATCTTTGAGGGCCGTGATTTGACGGCTGGTAGCCGCAATTCATACCCAGAAATATATCACGTACTGAGATCTGCTACGGCAGACAGTCAAGCCCAGTAATGAATAAAACGCGAGATTATAAATTTACTTATCTTATGTTATTTAATTTCCCTCCAATAACGTCTTTGAGAGCCGTGATTTGACGACTGGTAACCGCAGTTCACTCTTGGAAATATATCACGTACTGAGATCTGCTACGGCCGACAGTCAAGCCCAGTAATGAATAAAACGCGAGATTATAAATTTATTTATCTTTTGATATTTAATTTCCCTCCAATAACGTCTTTGAGGGCCGTTATTTGACGGCTGGTAACCGCAGTTCACTCCTGGAAATATATCACGTACTGAGATCTGCTACGGCAGACAGTCACACCCAGTAATGAATAAAACGCGAGATTATAAATTTATTTATCTTATTTTATTTAATTTCCCTCCAATAACATCTTTGATTTGACGGCTGGTAACCGCATTTCATGCCCAGAAATATATCACGTATTGAGATCTGCTACGGCAGACAGTCAAGCCCAGTAATAAATAAAACACGAGATGATATATTTATTTTAAAATTACTTTTGTCGTTCCCCTTCTACTAACATTTTGGAGGGTGTGATTTGACGGCTGGTAACCCTGCTTCATGCACGTAAATATATCATTGACCAAGATCTGCTACGGCAGAGTGCCAAGCCCAGTAATGAGCAAAAGGCGTGATGATATATTTAATTATTTTATTTTATTTAAACTATTTCTGTGCTTCCCCTCCACTAACATCTTTAGGGGCCTGGATTTGACAGCTAGTAACCGAATTTCACGCAAAGAAATATATCACTTACTTAGATTTGCTACAGCTGACTGCCACACTCAATTTCTACTTTTTTTTCCGAACATAGGAAATTCAATGTTAAAATTTTAGTTTAGCGATATCTCTTAATATTATTAATTTTAGAACAAAATTGTACTGAAGAAAAATGTTCAGAATGAAAAACTGCATTCATAGAATATAAGTTTGTTGTTCAATTGTTTCTTATGTCCGAGTTAGAAGCAAAAGAAAATACACGCTTTAAAGCAATTATCAAAGTGTCATGAGAAATAAAACAAATTAGATAACTTAATAATAAGTATTTATTAGTCTAGATTATGTAGAAACAAGAAAATAATAGTTGCTATAATTAATTTTATTATTAAATTAAATGCTTGAATAAATCGCCATTGACAGATAGGCAATGGCTTAATCTATTGTAGAATTCTCGACCAAAGGAACTCTAATTGTTTTTGGGTAATATTGTTGCACTCTTGTATAATTGCATTTCTTAAGGATGCAATGTCATTGTATGTACCATGTTGGTACACTTTTTCTTTTTAAATATGACCACAAAATAAATCACAAGAAGAAAATCCGGAGATCTAGCTGGCCAATTAATTGTAACAACAAAGACAAAATTAATTGTCATCCAACACTTGGTGAAACTAGGTTTAATAAAAAGTATAAAAGAATTTTGTGAAACTGAGCCAAGTGTTTATTTTATACTTTTTATTAAACCTAGTTTCACCAAGTGTTGGATGACAATTAATTTTGTCTTTGTTATTTAAATTGCTATTGCGTAGCTTTTCCTTTTTTTCGGTAGATGGCATTGCTGGTTCGACAGAACTTCTCATGTCATTTTGACTGTTTGTTAGAGATCTTATTCTCTGCTGGCACAGTTCTTCGTCACCAGCTTCTTCACGTGAACTTTGTTCTAGGTGAAGAAGTGAGTTATACCATACTGATGAGCTCTAATAAGAGCGAAACGCGTCTATGGTTACTAATTGTGCTGGCCAGCCTCTGACGATGCCCTCATAAGGTGACTTGGAGGCTGAATTTTGTGAAACTGAGCCAAGTGTTTAATTAATTGTACCTTCCCGGCCTATCCACGCATCAGAACACTGATTTAAAAATATTTTAATATTTCGTTCGTTGAGTGCCGGACAGCCATCATGCTGGTACCAGACGACGCTATTATCATTAGAGTAAGCTTCCAATTCTGGTCCAATATGTCAAATAATGTCAGACACAACAAACAAATTATTGTTTTATTTCTCATGGTACTCTGATAATTGCTTTAAAGCGTGTATTTTCTTTTGCTTCTAACTCGGATATAAAAAACAATTGAACAACAAACTTATACTCTATGGATGCAGTTTTTCATTCTGAACATTTTTCTTCAGTACACTTTTGTTCTAAAATTAATAGGTAAAGAGATATCGCTAAAACCAAATTTTAACATTGAATTTCCTATGTTCGGAAAAAAAGTAGACACCCGGTGTGTCCAGGGATTAAATTAGGGGAAAATATAATTTTCACCCGAGGTGTATCAACTATATTTTTCACGATCTTAAATAAGATTAAAAACAAAAAAGTTATTTTTCTACGATTGTTATGAAAAGTTGACAATTACGCTCTCATTTTTCATCGTAAAGTTGACATTTTCTGTGGAACAATCGAAAAATATCTTTTTTGCGCGTCACCAATGACAACGCGAGAAAAAAAACGTTAAATGCGCGCGTTTCCAATGGCAACGCGCGAAAAAGATTGTAAACGCGCGCTTATTTCAATAGTTACCAGGGATACAAACAAAACAGAAACTTGTCATATTGACAGAATGAATTTATTTTCAGTACGTATACGTTTTTAAATAATTTTAAGATGTAATCGTAGAAAAAATTATGTGTGTATCACGAGCGTAAAGTGTCTTTGTTCCTCTTACTCTATTGCAGCTCTCGCTTTCGACTCTCGCTACAATTACCGTGTTCGAGTAACAAAGAATCACTTTACGCTCACAAATAACTATTTAAAATATAAAATTTATTTTGCCATCTACTGATTTTTATTTCAATTACATGAATGTGGCTGTCACGTTACTAAAACAACCTCAAAATATTTGAAAAATTAAATTAAAACAACCCGAATATATTTACAAATTGAAATTAATTTTCTAATAGTTTCAATTTTTGCCGCTATTTATTACATTTTATCGAAAAATCCAATCACACGAACTTCTCGCAACATTCTGTCACCGAGATTTGAACCCGTTACTTACAAACAAAAATCTGATGTGGACATCACATGACTTCTTTGTACGCGTATTAAACTATAGATATTTTTTTAATTGCACATATTTGACATTAAATCTTTTATTTTTTGTTCTAATCCATAGCAAACTACAAAAAATATATAATATTTAAATTTAGATATCTCGCTTATGCAAAAGGCTAATTTAATAATTCTTAATGTGCTAGACGCTGAATTTAATTCTCTAAAACTTTTATTTCCAGCATTTATTTCTAAAATCAAAATAATACCATTTTTTTCAAGAAAAACTGTTAGCAGCTTCATGTAATGTGCCACTTCCGGTTAGTCCATTTTAACCAAAACCTATTATGTTATTTCCATTGATATAGTAGTCTTATATACCAAATTTGGAAAGTTTTGGATTATATTTTAATATAGTTTTTCATGAAAATCTATGATTCAAGTAAAGTAGCACTTCCGGAAGTTATATAATAACCAAAAAGGGAGGTGCACAACTAGATGTTATAACAGTCCTAAATACCTCAACTTTCTACGGCTTACCGTTTTTGAGTTATGCGAGATACATACGTACGTACAGACGGCACGACGAAATTAGTCAAAATGGATTCAGGGATGCTCAAAATGGATATTTCCGCTGAAATCTCAAAACCTAATTACAATACTTCCTTTACTTCGTGCAAGGAAGTAAAAACAAATAAAAAATAAAACTCATTTAAAAAAAATTATATTACAAGTCAAATACAATTTTATTTACAATATTTCTTATTATTTATTAACATAACACGTATAAGATTCCTGGAGAGAGGTAGACGCTATTTTTTATCTAAAAAAAATTAAAATTATTGTTTTTAATATTTAATAAAACCTTTATTTAATTTAAAATATTGCACATATTTATTTATTAACTTTAAACTATTAAAATCAAACAAGTACATAATAATGTATTAGTTACAAAAACTGGTGTTTTTTATATTGTTAAGTTGCTAACCTGTACTGTTTAACATTCCTCTTTGTCGTCGACTAGATCCGGACACAAATGGCCTTGGTTTATATAAATCATCGCTTGAGTATCTTTGATTTTTAGACGCAGAAGCTAAAACAAATATATTAATAGTTTTTTTCTATTTTTAAAGTTAGTAGACATTAAATGACCAAATATCATATATGTTTTAGTAATATATTGCTGATGCCGTATACCAGCAATGTTATCTGAACAAAAAGGGAAAGAGAGTGAGATATATGCTATTTTATCATTTGTCCATACTTGCTTCAAAATGCGCATGCCCGTAATACTGGAATACTATTGGCTAATAACGAAGTGAGAGAGACATTGCAAATATGGCGAGCTCTCTTCGTCACCGCTTGTGTGAATTTGAATTAGTCTGTTTGCTACATTTGTTTGTGACTATCTTTTTCGTTATTATAATGCCAGTCAGTTGTTATTCGTGTTTTTCAAAATCTCCTCAAGTTAGTTTAGATGGTTAAATGATTTCATAATCGGAATGTTAAATATTTTTATTTACATGTGAATGATTTTGTTCACAGTTTTCCTAAAAACAAGGAAATATGTAACTTATGGAAAAAATATGAATCAATAATTTAATATGTACTGCTATTTTAATCGATATGACCTTTAATTGATAAAATATATAATTTTCAACAAATTTAAAATATGGCGCTAGATTTGAACATGCTAGAAATTGACGTCAGCCAATCGTACTCCAGTATTACGGGCATGCGCATTTTGAAGCAAGTATGGACAAAGATAAAATAGCATATATCTCACTCTCTTTCCCTTTTCGCTTTTGGATCCACAATATATTACTGATACATATATGCCAAATATATACCTCTGGTATGTTTTACAGGAGGTGTTGATTCTTTCTCGTCCGCCATTTTGTCAATATCTGAGCTTAGTGAAAGGGGAAATGAATGAGAATTATTATCAACTGTAAATGTAATATAATAAAATAGAATTTCAGTTGGGTTGTGTTTCGATTGTTCGCCGCCATTTTGAGGCAAAATGGTGCCAAGAATTTTCATTTAAAATGTGCCTCAAATTATATTGAAGACTGTCTTTTTCACAAAAAATCCCTCAAATCCTTTTCAAGACAATAATTTCTCCTAAAGGTCCGTCAAATCCTTTTTTAAACAGTCATTTATAAAAAAATAATGTTGCCAAAAAGTCCCCAAAATATTTTTTCTATGATTGCTATGAAAAGTTGACAATTACGCTCTCATTTGTCATCGTAAAGTTAACGTTTTCTGTGGAACAATCGAAAAATATCTTTTTTACGCGTCTCCAATGGCAACGCGCGAAAAAGATATTGATGCGCGCTTACTTCAATAGTTACCAGGGATACAAACAAAGCAGAAACTTGTAATATTGACAGTTGACAGAATGATATTATTTTCAGTACGTGTACGTTTTTTAATAATTTTAAGATGCAATCGTGGGAAAAAATATGTGTGTATCACGAGCGTAAAGTGTCTTTGTTCCTCTTACACTATTGCAGCTCTCGCCTTCGGCTCGCGCTGCAATTACCGTGTTCGAGTAACAAAGAATCACTTTAAGCTCTTAATACACAAATAACTATTAATAAATTAATCTTTGCAAAAAGTCCCTCAAATCATTTATAAGTCAGGCGTCCTTCCAAAAAGTCCCTCAAATCATTTTAAAGAAAATAATGTATTCAAAAAGACCCCCAAAATAATTTTTAATAAATTAATCTTACCAAAAAATCCCTCAAATCATTTGTAAGACTGTCATTCTCCCAAAAAGTCCCTCAAATCATTTTAAATAAAATAATGTACCCAAAAAGTCTCCCAAAATCATTTTAAATAAATTAATCTTTCCAAAAAGTTCCTCAAATCATTTATAAGATTGTTATCCTCCCAAAAAGTCCCTCAAATTATATTTAAAACTGCCGTCCTTCTAAAAAGTTCCTCAAATCATTTTAAATAAAATAATGTACCCAAAAAGTCCCTCAAAATCATTTTTAATAAATTAATCTTTCAAAAAGTCCCTCAAATCATTTGTAAGACTGTCATCCTCCCAATAAGTCCCTCAAATTATTTGTAAGGCCCAAAAATTGTAAATGGAGTGTTGTCCTCCATTTTGTTTCAAAATGGCGACTATATTATTATTTTTATTAGTTCAACAGAAATTAAATTTTATTTAAATTACCTGAATTATTTTTCTTATTTTTCCTTCCACGTGCATTAGTTTTCCTTGTAGTGGTATCCGTGCTTCCATTACTAGTATTACTAGCACTAGGAGATGGATGCATCGTCTCGTCAAACTCTTCAGCAATATCTACAACTTAATAACAAAAAATTCACTAGTTCTCATTCAAACAAAATCATTTTCTTACCGTTTAAACTATTGTTTAATTTTTTATTGTTATTCTCTGAGTATATTTCATTTGTTTCTGTGTCAATTTTTCGTTTTTTTCCCTTCAATTGTTTCTTTTTACCGACTGCAGGTGATTTAATGTCTTTTTCTTTTTTAATTTTGGCAGGAATGACATCTGTTTCATCTGTTTGTTGGTTATGTTTAAGATTTGATTTGCGTGGTCGTTTAGCGGGGCGCTCGGTATTTGGAGGCGCCATTTTGTTTGTTACTGGTAGGGTAGATGTTTTTTGAAAAGTTTCTACACTTTTTAAGAATCGTTCCGTTGTTGGAGACACCTAAATAATAAATCAAAATCATTTAAATATTACTTGTTTGCCTTTGGACATTTCATTCACATTTATGCCTTTTGTTCCCCTTGTAATCATTCTTTTATCATCAATTATATTTATCATTTTACTCCTAAGATGTCTAATCAATTGTTTACCCTCAATTATTCGGATAAAAGTTGTTTTATAACAGATAAGAAGTATATTTTGATTTTAGAAAAAGATTGAACGCGAGTTTTGAATCCCATTTCAAAATTTGAATTAGATAAGGACTTGTACACTTCTCTATAGGATTCGGGGAAGTTTTCTGACTGATATTCATACATTTTTACTAATTTAAATTTACTAATCAATGTACTAGAATAAATTGACTGACTTGTCATCAAATCGTGATATTGTTGTCGGTTTTTTACTTCCTTGTACGAAGTAAAGGAAGTATTGTAATCGCAAAAATTTTTGGTTTTGAGATTTCAGTGGAAATACGCATTTTGAGCATCCCTGAATCCAAACTCAAAAACGGTAAGCCGTAGAAAATTGAGGTATTTAGGACTGTTATAACTGTTCAAATTTGGTATATACGACTACTATATCAATAGAAATAACATAATAGATTTTGGGTAAAATGGACTAACCGGAAGTGATACATTACATAAAGCTGCTAACAGTTTGAAAAAAATGGTACTATTTTGATTTTAGAAATAAATGCTGCAAATAAATGTTTTAGAGAATTAAATTCTGCGTCTAGCTGTCTAGCACATTAACAATTATTAAATTAGCCTTTTGTATAAGCGAGATTTCTAAATTTCAAAATTATATATTTTTTGTAATTAAGTTTGCTATGGATTAGAACAAAAAATAAGAAAAAAAATAAAAAATTAATGTCAAATATGTGCAATTAAAAAATATCTATAGTTTCATATGCGTACAAGGAAGTTATGTGGTGTCCACATCAGACTTTTTTACTTATAACTAATTAATTAGACAATTTTAATTATTAAAAATTATTGTATATAGATCAGAAAACTGTCTCGAATCCAATAGTAAAATCTACAAATCCGTATCTAGTCCAGATTTTGAGGTATTATTTGCGATCAATCCCAATAATCATCCCAAAAATTTTTTGGACAATAAGCTTCCCAAAGACTCCCCCCAAATCATTTTAAATAAAATAATCCACTCAATAAGTCCCCAAAATTATTTTTAATATAACAAACTTCGTAATAAAGTCCCCCCAAATCATTTTCTAGGCAACAATCTTTCTCAAAAATCCCCTAAATCATTTTTAAGACAATTAACGTCCCAAAAATGCCCCTCAAATCATTTTAAATAAAATTATCTACTCAAAAAGTCTCCCCAAATCATTTTAAATTAAATAATCTATTCAACAAATCTCCCAAAATCATATAAAATAAGATAATCTACTCAAAAAATTCCCCTAAATCATTTTCTGTGCAATAACCTTTTTAAATAAATCCTTTTTTATATAACCTACTTCCAATAAGTCCCCAAATCAATTCTTGAACAATAAGGTTCCCATAAAGGCCCCCAAATCATTATTAATACAACTAACTTCGCAAAAATGATTTTAAATAAAATAATCTACTCAAAAAGTCCCTCCAAATTATTTTGTGGGCAATTATCTTTCTAAATAATTACCAAAATCATTTTTAATATAACAAACTTCCTAAAATAGTCCCCCAAATCATTTTCTAGGCAACAATCTTTCCCAAAAATCCCCTAAATCATTATTAATACAACTAACTTTGCTAAAAGTCTCCCCAAATCATTTTAAATAAAATAATCTACTCAACAAATCTTCTAAAATCATTTTAAATAAAACAATCCATACAAAAAGTCTCTCCAAATCAGTTCAAATAAAATAATCTACTAAAAAAACCTCCAAAATCATTTATAATAAATTAAACTTTCCAAAAAGTCCTTCAATCATTTTAAAAACCAAAAACATTCTCAAAAAATCTTCCTAAATCACAACATTCATCCTTCATTCACAACACCAACACACGCACATGTACCTGATTATTAAAATAAAGACAATCTTCATCCTCAGAGACCCTCTTCGCCTTCGATTTAGTTTCCTGTACCTGACCACTAGACGAACTATCATTATTCTCATCGACATACGAATCAAAATCAACATTTTGATTCACTGACTGACTCAACCTTGCTTCGATTGCATCCCAGTTTTCTTTACTGACTACCGAATTGTTCTTCTCGTCTTCTGACTTTGTGCTGTCATCTGTTTTAGTTGAAACATTTGAAAGTCTATTTAATACGACCTGAGGTTGGTTTAAAATAATATTTTTGTGGTGTTTTTTTGTTAATTTTGTGGTGAACATTAAATAATTGTTTCTAGTTTCTTCTGTTTTTTTGCAGTCATCTTTTTTGGAAATATTTTTTAATGTTTTAAAGGTAATTTTGTTTAGATTTGTTTGGAATTTTGTTGTAGGTTCTAAAATTTGTAATTAATAAATGTTTATTACAATTTTGTTTCGAGTAATTATGTATTAAAATCTGCATAAAACAGGGCTGTTACCTCGAAAAATAGGTAAATGCTTAAACAATATACAGCTGTCAATTAGTAACTTATTGAAAACTTTTTATATTTTATTTGAATCACAAGCAACCGGGGCTTAATGGGTTTAAAGAATATTAGCGGACTTCAAAAGTCCCAAGTTCATATACTTATAATTTAATTTGACTTTCATTAATTAAATTCGCTTTAAAAAAAATTAATATTAACAGTAGTATAAATGTTGTGGCACGAAAACGTTTTATTTAATAATTTAGGACATGCTTGTCGAATTTAAGACGTTTTTAATTCAATTTAAGATGTTTCTAATTCAATTTAAGACGTCTTTAATTTAATTTGATTCAAGATTAGAACATTTTAAGACGATTTAAATTCAATTTTTGATATTAAAATTGAATTAAAGAAGTCTTAAATTGAATTAGAAACGTTTGAAATTGAATTTAAAACGTTTGAAATTAAATTTAAGACGTCTTTAATTAAATTTCAGACTTTTTTCTTTTCAATTTCTGATATAAAAATTAGAACATTTAAAGACGTTTTAAAATCAATTATTGATATCAAAAATTGAATTACAGACGTTTGAAATTGAATTAAGACAGCTTAAATTCAGTTAAAGATGTCTTAAATTGAATTAGAGACATTTGAAATTCAATTTTTGATATAAAAAATTAAATAGAGACATCCAAAATGAATAAAAGACGTCAAGAACTGAATTCTTGATAGCTTTAATTAATTAAAGACTTTTTAATTCGAAATAGATATTCATAATTCATGTCATCTCTGTACTTAAATTACATCTCCATAATTTAAACAAACAATTTTCACCAATTTGAATCTACCCCTGTGGCTTCCCCTTTACTAACATATTTGGGGACCGTGATTTGACGTCCGGTAACTGCACTTCACGCGAAGAAATATATCACTTACCGAGATCTGCTACGGCAGAGTGCCAAAGCCAGTAATGGGTGAAAGGCGTGATGATATATTTATTAATTTTATTTATAATGCAATTCGGGATGCGTAATTGCATTTTAATTTCGGAGATGACATTGAATTATGGATATGTTTTGAATTATGGATGTTTTTAATTTCGAATATGTATCTCGAATTAAATATGTCTTTAATCAATTAAAGACGTCTGAAATTGATACTAGAACTAATCAAAGACATTTATTTTAAAATAAATTAATCAAAGAAGTCTCAAATTGAATTAAAGACGTCCAAAATACAATTTAAGACGTCTGAAATTGATGTAAATGTCTGAAATTCAATTAAATAAATAAATAAATATAAATATATCATCACGCCTTTTACCCATTACTGGATATGGCACTCTGCCTAAGCTGATCTCGATAAGTGATATATTTTTTCGTTTGAAGTGCGGTTACCAGCCGCCAAATGACGGCCCCCAAGGATATTAGTAGAGGGAGTCACAGGGATAGATTTAAATTGAGGAAAATTGTTTGTCGGCTGTGGAGATCGAACCAGGGTTCTCAAGATCCACAGACTGACACAATACCACTGAGCCACCTACCCCATAACTAAAGACGGCTCAAATTGAATTAAACACGTCTGCAATTCAATTAAAGATGTTTTAAATAGAATTAGAGACGTTTAAAAATCAATTTTTATTCATGCAATAGGAAAAAATACATTGTATGAATTTAAAATGTCATTAATTCAATTTCAGACATCTCTAATTCATTTTAAAAAGTTTTTAATTCAATTTCAGACGTCTTTAATTAAATTTCAGACGTTTTTAATTCAATTTCAGACGTCTTCAATTCGACGAGCATGTGCGGAATTATTAAATACAAACCAATATATCGTGCCACAAAAATGAAATGAATAACAACCGCGAAAATATTAAATAAACAACAATTCGAGCATCAGACTCACCTGCATTTGTTTCTGGTTCATCTGTTTCTACAATCTGCAACTTTCCACTGTCCATAGAGTCAGTATCTTCTATACTATCCAACTCTAAACTAGGACTGTCCATATTTTGAATATTTTGTGCCAACTCCAACTTTTTCTGTCGTTTCTTCTCAATTTTTTCCAATTTCTTTCTAATCTTCATCAATTTCCTTGCTTCAAAAATGTTAGAAGCGAACTTAGGCTTCTTAATCTTAACATGAAGCGAATCTAAGTCGCCATCTTTAAGCGAATGAAGTAGCAATTCTGCTTCAACTGATTGTATTTTCACCGGGGATTTTTGTGTTTGTTGTGTTTGGTCAGTTTGTACATCTAGGGGAACTTGTTCTTCAGGGATAGGTTGGCACGACTGGCTGTCAGATTGACCAGAATCTCCTGAATTTGAACCGGAATTTGAATCGGACGAATCGGAGGTTTTAGATTTTGTGCTATTACTAGAAGAAGTGTCTTTTGATATTACAGAAGTGTTATTTCCAATACCGGATGAAGAACCGTCGTTAGAGTCGCGATCAGCTGATCTACGATTGTCTTTTTTCTCGCGTGATGTACTATGATCATCTTTCTCGCGTTTGTTTGACTTTTTCGGGTCTTTCGGATCTTTTTTGTCTTTATGGTCGCGACTTGACGATGTTTTTCTATCTCTTGAAGAGTTTTTTGAAGAGCTTTCACTTCGGGATTGATCTCGACTTGATCTAGATGAAGATTTATCTTCATTTTTTGATGGTTTTGGGTCGCTTTTGCGGGATTTTGAGTCGTCAGGCTTTTCAGGTTTGCTTCGGCTGTCTTCTGAGCGACTTCGGGAGTCGTCTGACTTTTTTGGGTCTCGCTTACTGCTGCTATGGTCTTTTGAAGATCTTGACTCGGATTTTGATTCAGATTTTGATTCAGATTTTGATTCAGATTTTGATTCGGATTTTGAGTCAGATTTTGAATCAGTTCTGGTTCTGTCCCGACTTGAATGTTTCGAAGAAGAACTTGATCGATTTTTGTCGTCTTTACTTTTTAAAGATTCTTTACTTTTCAAAGTTTCTTCTTTGGGTTTTGATGAAGACGACGACGATGACTCTTTCGAGCGACTATCTTTACTTTTATCCTTATTTTTGTCTTTGTCTTTGTCTTTATCTTTATCTTTAGATGATTTACTAGTACTGGAATATTTTTTGTCCTTCTCTCGCTCAGATTTCCTGTCCTTGTCTCGTCTGCGTTCCGAGTCGTTTCGGTGACGCTCAGTTTTTTCTGTTTTCGAGCTTTTTTGTTCTTTAGGTTGATTGTCAATTGTTTGTTGCGGTTCATCCGGTTCTGTTTCTTGTTTTTCTACTTCGTCGATTGGTTTTTCCGGTTCTGGGAGATCTTCTTTTGTTTCTATGAGTTTGTCAACTGTTTCTTCTACTTCGACAGTCTTTTTTTCTTCTACTATCGTTTCTACTAGCGGTTCTGGTTCAGGCTCTAATTTAAGGTCTAATTTAGGGTCTAATTCCATTGCTTCAAGATTTTCAGCGATTTCATCTTTAATTTCGTTTTCTTTTGTTTTAAATTCACCATTAATTTCTAAACGAATCGCTTCTAATTCATCTTTAATTTCCTGTTGTATCAATGAACCAGTCTCTGCGACTGGAATTTTATTTTCAAAATAAAACGAAGTCAAGCTTTTCGAAGTTTCTGATTCCTCGGAAATATCCATTTTCTCTGAATTATGTTTACTATCAGTAGTAATAATAGACAACCTACTATTTGAGCTAACTTTAGACAATTGTGAATCGGGATTTGTAACATCCGGAGCAGTGACTTTTGTGTCTTTCTCACTTAGGTTAGAATCGTGTGAAGTTAGCCCCGAAATACCTGATATTTTCGAGTCGTTACTACTGTCATCAATTTGCATATAAACGTGTTGATCGGTGATTGGTTCAAATGGAGGTGATTCAAAGTCGTCTAGTTTAGAATCGTCTAAGTTGGCACTATCGTTAAACTTGTCTGGTTTGTTTGAAGTTTTGTCCAGGATTTCTGTGTCTGGGGATATTGGATCTAAATCAGTTGGTAGTAAGTCTAGGGTGTTTATTGTAAGAGGGCCGTTTGCGGTTTTGTAAGAATTGTTGCGGGTTGGTTTCTCAAGGCCAAGGAATTTGTAAACGACGTCCTCTACTTGTGGGAGAAAGACTGTGTTTATTTTTGGGTTGACGACTTGGTCGACTATTCGTTCAACTCCTGTTTCCAGAAATCCTGACCTGAAATTATTAAATTTCATTAGATATAGTTAGGGTTGTGCCGTGGTCAATTGACCAAAAATATTTGACGGCCAAATAAAACGGTCAAATAATCTAAATGAAACCGCCACGACATCTGTTGTTTAATAGAAATAGCTACTTACTATTATTACATGAATATATCTAGTTTGGTATTCTGGGTTCTGGAGAATTTGTTTACTTTACTTTACAATTAAAATAAATACATATTATTTCATTTCATTACGTCTTTTACTTTATTTTCCCCTTTATTTTGAATTTGATGTGGTTTTGTTTATTAGTTGTTGTTGGTTTTTCATTTTCAGTAATATTGGATGTAGTAAACAGTACTATATAAATAAATTACAATTTTAATTGTGATTTTTACTTCCTTGTACGAAGTAAAGGAAGTATTGTAATCGCGAAAATTTTCGGTTCTCAGATTTCAACAGAAATAGGTGTTTTGGCCCTCCCTGAATCCATTTTGACTAATTTCGTCATAACTCAAAAACGGTAAACCGTAGAAAATTGAAACTTTATATTTAGGACTGTTATAACATCTAGTTGTGCACCTCCCTTTTTGGTCATTATACAACTACCGGAAGTGGTACTTTACTTGAAGCCTATAATAGATTTTCATGAAAAACTATATTCAAATATAATTTAAAACTTTCCAAATTTGGTATATAAGACTACTATATCAATGGAAATAACATAATAGATTTTGGTTAAAATAGACTAACCGGAAGTGGCACATTACATGAAGCTGCTAACAGTTTTCCTTGAAAAAAATGGTATTATTTTAATTTTAGAAATGAATGCTGCAAATAAAAGTTTTAGAGAATTAAATTCACAAAGTTCGCATTTTTTTATATTTTTTTAAATTTCATTATAATGGGCCGCGCAGTCGTTTAGGAGTTATATGTATTTAAATGCCGAAGCGCGGCGGCAGCCCCGTTCTCGCATCTAGTCAGCGCGACTTACATAAACATTCATTCAAACAAGCAATATAACTTCGCGCATACTAGACGCGAGAACGGGGCTGCCGCCGCACTTCTGCATTTAAATACATATAACTCCTAAACGACTGCGCGGCCCATTATAAAAATTGGCATGGAGTATAAACACAATATAAGCTTTTTTTTAAACACATCCCAAAACAGTGAAAATAAAAAAAAAATTACCCAATTTTAGAGGTGTAGGTCATTAATAAAGTAAAGTAAAGCAAAAATGGATTCTACGAAACAATTGATAAAGGTATGAAAAATAAATCTATCTATAAAGCAAAAACTGCCCCGTTTTTGGGCTGTAGTTTAATAACAAAATAAGATCTGCAATTGCAGAAATTAAAAATGGATTCTACAATTTTTTTTACATAGTAATAAAAAAAACATTTTTCAAATGTCAAATAATAATGATAATTAAAATAACGCAAAAACTACTCCATTTTAGGGGTGTAGTTAACAAATGAGGCAAGATCTGCAATTACAGACCTCAATAATGGATTCTACGGAATTTTTTTCTTAGGCATGGAAAAAAATTCTTTCTTTCTATGTCAAATAATAATGATAATTAACATAACGCAAAACTACTCCATTTTTTAGGGTACAACTCAATTACGAAGTAAGATCTGCAATTGCAGACGTCAAAAATGGATTCTACAAAACTTTTTACAAACGAACGGAAATTTTTGTTGTTTTTTTATGTCAAATAATAATGGTAATTTAAATAACGCAAAAACTACCCCATTTTTTTGGGTGTAGATAAAAAATGAGGCAAGATCTGCAATTGCAGACATCAATATTGGAATCTACGAAACTTTTTACATAGGTATAGAAAAAAAATCTGTTTTCTATGAACAAATAACAATAATAATTAAAATAACGCGAAAACTAAACTCATTTTTTGTGATATAACTCGATAACGAAATAAGATCTGCAATTGCAGATGTCAAAAATAGATTCTGCAGAACTTTTTATATAGGTATGGAAAAAAATTCCGGCTTTTTACGTCACATAATAACGATAATAAATTAAAACTAAACAAATTTTTAAAAATATATCGTAATATTTGTATTTTGTAAAAATCGCCCAAACTTGGGTAAAAAATCTGATGTTGCGTACCTCAAAAATCAAGTCTGCAATTGCAGATTTATAATTTTTAAACACAGGAATTTTAAAAACATTCTTCAACGTTGAATTTAGTGCATTATATACTACTTTATAAAACCGCATACAGGATCTGCAATTTCAAATCACTTTTTATCTCGAAACAAATTTACAAATTGAAATAAAATATTTTTATCGCCTGTCATTTAATTATAAGTTTAACTTTAATCCAATAATTTATATCTCAGACTGTACAATATCGTAGAAACTAACGCCATTGGTTATCGTTTTCAAGTTAATTATTAGTATGATGGCAACACTGCTTACGCCTCATTACTAAACAAAACAATTACAGTAAACAGTACATTCTCCCACCACTAACTAACAATCAAACATCAGCACAGAAATAATTATCAAACGTCAAAATTACTATAACCTACAAAAAATACTACAAAAAAAACCTACATAAAAAAATTGTTAAAATATACAAAATGGAGAATATTTTAGACACTTACTCGTAAATATTTTTGCGTAGCGCTTCTCGTAATTGATTCTTGTTCAAGTCTTGTCTCCACGTTTGTGTTTTAAGAAATCCCGTCACACTACCTTCAACTCTCTGTCTTAAATTCTGGTACGCTGGTTTTGTGTCCACATCAGAAATACACTCTTTCCGAAACTGGTCAAAAATGCCTTGAGATTTCAGCTCGCAGACAATGTGGTCAATTAAACGTGGATCGCCTGGCAACAATGTGTTACCAGTTACCACATCCATAGTGTAACACACTGAGTTTATATTTAATTATTTGAAGTACAACTTTATGGTTTATTTATTGTATTTTGACAGCGTTGAACAACTTTACAAACACAACAAAACAGTGAATTGAGAGGATGAAATACAGGATGACAACGTTGTAACAAAAAATAATGTAAGATATAGTTAAAAATTTATTTATTATATTTTATTATTTATAGTAAATACAGTTTATATTTCAATAAAGTATACATATGATTTTATATAATAATAGTTATATATATACATAAATTAGATTAAACAAAATGACTGCTTATCCTAGTACTTACATTTTATTTTTTAGTAAAGTTGATGACAGCTATATATATTTGAAACAATACGCAATTTAGATTGTTTAATATATTGTGTAATGTGAAACGCGCTTTAGTGGATATACAATTATAAAATATTGCTTCAAAAACTTTATGGTATAAAACTAATAAATCTGAAATCAATGTTTGACTAACAGTGCCATCTACAACACAACGCGTAACCAATGTCGCCAACAGTAGCAAATAAAATGGGCGCCAATTTCAAATCGACAACATATTTTAAAATTTGAGACTTTTGGATAAAGAACAGTCTTATAAATTATTTGAGGGACTTTTTGGAAAGATGACTGTCTTCTTAATGATTTTGAGGGACTTTTTGGGAAGATGGTGATTTTACAAATAATTTGAGGAACTTTTTTAGGCCGATAAATGATTTGAAGGACTTTTAAGATGACAATTTTAAAAATTATTTGAGGGACTTTATAGTCTTATGAATGATTTGAGCGGATTTTTCTGAAAATGACTCTGTTGGACATAATTTGAAAGACTTGTTGGGAGAGTAAATAGCTTTTAAATGTTTTGAGGAACTTTTTGGAAAGATGACGGCTTTTAAAAAAAATTTGAGGGACTTTTTAGTAAGATGACAGTCTTATAAATGATTTGAAGGACTTTTTTGAAAGTTGGCGAATGATTTGAAGGTTTTTTTGGCAAGATTAAAAACCTACAAATTAATTTGAGGGACTTTTTGGGAAAGTAACAAACTTAAATATGATTTGTATTAGTTTTTGAAAATAAAAGTCTTATAAACAATTTAAGGGACTTTTTAGGCAAAATTGTTTTTAAAAACATGATTTGAGGGACTCTTTGAGAAAGTAACAATCTTAAAAATGATTTGGGCGAGTTTTGGGGGAAGAAGACAGACTTATAAATGGTTTGAGGGACTCTTTAGGATAATAACAATCTTAAAAATGATTTGGGAGAGTTTTTGGAGAAGATGACAATGTTTTAAATGATTTTGAGGGACTGTTTGAGAAGATGACAGTCTTATAAATGATTTGAGGGACTTTTTTGAAAGATGGCGAATGATTTGACGAAAAACTTACCAATTAATTTGAGAGACTTTTTGGGAAGATAATTGTCTTATAGATGATTTTGAGAGACTGTTTGGGAAGATGGCAGTCTTATAAATGATTTGAGGAACTTTTTAGTAAGATGTATAAGAAAATTTTGGACGGATGAATGTGGATAAAGCACAATTGTTTACCTGTTTAGTAATTTAGTTTAACTTTAAAGACGCAATCGTACACGACTTAGTACCACATTCTATTTTACTAGCAAAACTTTTCCCTCCATAAAAACATTCATCATAATTCACTTCATCCAGAATTGAAAATCCTAGTTTTCTTGCAGCTCTTTGTGTTTTAAAAGTTGTCAGTAAAGTATAAGCCACTGTTGGGACCGGTTCTAAAGACAAATCATTATTATCTATTCCATTTTTAACATTTTCACCTTTTAATAAAGCTTTTCCAAGCTCTACGGAAACTTTCATCAACAAAAACGCCAAAGAATTCAACCTGTAATCAGGTTTCGTACTCCCAAACATGGGCTTTAAAGCACAGTTAGTATTATGGTGCTGAAAAACATTTATTTTAGAATCTGCGTCAATTATAAATTTTATTAAAGCTTTTGATGATTCCTGTTTACAATTTTTGTAATAGTTTTGAAAGAAATTTTCTTCTGAATTGTCTTTAACCTAAAATAATTCAATAGTTTGACATTTATGCTTCACTGGTGCCAACTGTAGCAAAGTTTAATATCAAAAAACGCGGCAAATACGATTGAATACTTACTAGTATTTTATTAAATATTGTTCCAGCAACTACTCCTGTCGCTTTTTCTACAGCTACTAAAGAAACGCCATCTTTGGCTGCAAGTTCAGCTAGTTTTACTAATTCTTCAATAGATTTAGGATTTGTAGATACGCCGCAACATTTGGAAACAAGTTCTTCTTTGAAGAAATGGTTTTTCATAATGTTTAAGGCATTTGGTAAAGTTTGTTTTGACATTGGTACTATATGAAATCGAGCTAAAAGTCATGTTTTGTTAAATTATGTATCTACAAAAATATTAAATGACTATCTTATAAATGATTTAAGAGACATTCTGGGAAGATGACAGTCTTATAAGTGATTTGGGAGATTTTTTAGGAAGGTATGAAGGACATTTTAGAGAAATGCCCATCTTATAAATGATATTTGGAACTTTATGGAAAGATAACAGTCTTTGAAATAATTTTGAAGACATTATGAAAAAATAATTGCCTTGTAAATCAGACTTTTTGGGAAGATGACAGTCTTGTAAATTATTTGAAGGACATTTTGGAAATATGGCCATATTATAAATGATTTGGTGAACATTTTGGAAAGATCACAGTCTTTTATATGATTTTGAGGAACTTCTTGAGAAGAGAACTGTCTTTTAAATGGTTTGGGTGACTTTTTGGAAAGATAACTGTCTTGTAAATGATTTGGGAGACTTTATGGCAAGATGACAATCTTATAAGTAAAGCCCGAATTTTTAGGCAATTGCCTAGATTCAAATTTTAATATACTTCAGGCAATTTCGTTTTTCTATACATAGGTAATATGTTTACGTGTAATGGAAGGTTTTTTTTCGTGCCTTAGAGCCTATTTTTTCTATATTTTGGTTATTGTGCCTATTTTACCTTATACAGCCTATTTTGCCTATTTTTGTTGTCAATTCTAACTTTTATTGAGCAGACAAGATTTATCATCTACTTCGTTGACTAATTCAGCACTCGACAAAGTGTTTCAACCTAACCTATAATATTTAAAGTACTTACTTTAATCAAGTTTTTGTGTGTGAATTTAAAATGCCGAAAGAAAAAACGTTTTTTAGTCAAAATTTTACGTGGCAATTCAATTGTGTCTTTGCCATTAATCAATGGAGCTGAGGTAACTTTAGACGATATGGCTAAATATAAGAACGTTCCTGTCACATTTTGTGATGTCGAACGAAGTTTTCAACTTACAAGCCAGTTCTGACAGACCGAAGACAGTCCCTTTCCGAAAATTTCATAGAGCAATTGCTCGTAATATTTTGTGAATTGAAGTATACTACTTCATTTTAATTTGCATAATAGTTAATAAAATGAGAACCCTACATTATTATTTTTCAGATTGCGTTAATTTTTGTTTAAAATGATGATTTTTTTCTAACAAAGAGTAGATACGAGTACCAATATTAGAAACAGGATTCGTTTATTTTTTTAAAACAAATTATTTACATTTAGGCTGTCTAAAATCCCTCCTATTTTAGAGTAATTACCGGCCTATATGCCTGCTTATTTGGGTGTTTTTAAGAGCCTAAATATCCGGGCTTTACTTATAAGTGATTTTGAGAGACATTCTGGGAAGATGACAGTCTTGTAAATGATTTTAAGGGAATTTTTTTGAGAAGAAAACTATCTTATAAATGGTTTGGGAGACTTTATGGGAAGATGACAATCTTATAAGTGATTTTGAGAGACATTCTGGGAAGATACCTATCTGTTAAATGATTTTGGGGACTTTTCTGAAAGTCTTATAAATTATTTGGGGGATGTTTTTGGGAAGAGGACTGTTTTATAAATGATTTTGAGATACTTCCTTGAAATGACGGCCATCTTATAAATAATTTGAGGGGCTTTCTAAGTACGATTGTCTACAATAATTGTGTGAATGCAGCGATACCCAAAATTGGGTATAAATTAGATTAATTTGTAGGTTTCTTACCATTTTGAGAAACAGCCCAAATTTTTGATTTCATCGTGTAGTATTAAGAAGCAAAATTATATACATGAGCAAACAAATATTTTTAGCAACTAATTTTGTTTTAATGTTTCTTTTATATATACTAGTCCCCATTTGCAAAGTAGAAGGGATATCTCTTTAAACTTTCCTTATTTAAATATAAAAACATCGAGTATACAATCTTATATACAGGTATGCACATAAACCTCGGCACAATAATGACAACAATGCAGATATTTATTTGTCACTTGTTTCACGTGTTTTGTCATTCATTTTACCTTGTTACATTGTGTTTAATTTCGCATAGCCTCCTAGAATAGTCGAATACAAATCATTTCTGATATGTCTCAATTATCTTATTTATCTCGATTTTTTTCATATACATTTATGACAAGTAATACATCGTTGAAAAGAGAAAAAAATGGCGGCTTTTATTTTAATAAAATAATTCTAGGTTCCCATTTGAAAAATAAAAGTTGTTAGTTGTATCATGTAAACCTGACTTTATAAACAATTTCTATATGTGTCATAAAATAGTATATTTAATATACTAATACTCCCATATGAAGAAAAATTTTTTATTTCTTATAATAAAAAAGTTATGGGGGGGTTCGTCTACGCAGAATCACCTTGTATACTTATGTTAAAAAATAACATTAAATAAATTATTAATAATCATTTTAAAACTAATTTTCCTAATGAAGTATGTATTTTTTTACTTAATTTATCAATATATTGCGTCATACTTTTAAGTTTCATTCAAGAATCAATAATAAAAACTAATCTATAAACATAAATCATTTTATTATTTATAAAGTAAACTACAGATTAATTTTTTATTAATAAAAAAATCGTGCAATTTGTCAGTGTCCTATTCAACATACAATGTTAATATTGAATTAGAAAGTCCTCATTAGTGCTTAGATAAAATTTAATTAGTTTTGAGAAAACAACTGACGATCGGTTAAAAATAATTTTTGACTAATTAAACTCTAATTTTATGTTATGGTTATAATAATTTTCAAAACTCAAAATTATCAAAATGTTACAACAAATAATCCGTTAATAATTTAGAAAAATGTTTCAAGTAAAAGTTGTTTTAAATCAAATTATGGTTAATTTTTGTTATTTCATATTTTGTGATAAACATAACCGGTTACGAAATAAACATAAAAATGTAAAAATACCCATCAGAAAAGTTGTAGTACCACTGGTTCTATATAGCTCATTTCTGAACTTAACCTCACTTTTTTGTTTAAAAGCTTAAATATAAAATATCAATTCAAAATGTCACCGGGTTTTTAAGTGACAGACAGACACAGCGACATTTTTTCAAAAATTCTAGATTAAAAACAATCACGCTTATAATACTTTCTTTAATAAATAACTTGACAAAATAAAACTAGAAAATTATAAACAATAAATATACATTGTACATATATTTTTTCAAACAGTTGGCATCACTGTCTATACCGCGTGTTTACATCCGTCGCGCAACTATCTTTTGACATTAGTGTTAGAGATTAACAATTTCTAAATATGATAAAATAATTTGCAAATAAAATGGCAAGGTCTTTCTTTAATAAATGACAAAATAAAATAAGATAATTATAAACAATAAAATTTAAATTGTAAATATATATTTTGTTAGGCAGTTGGCATCACTGTCCATACCACGTGTTTACATCCGACACACAACGGTCTTTTGACGTTAGTTTTTGAGGTTAACAATTTCTAAATATCATGAAATAATTTACAAATAAAATGGCAAAATTCATAGCACAAATAATAGTTTTGGGTACTCAAGTTCTTGGTCGAGCTTTCGCACGAGCTATTAAACAAGAAATACGAGCTTCACAAGAAGCAGCGCAACGAATGGGCCAGTCGTCCACTGCCCAACAAACAGCGGACAATGCTAAACTTGGTTTGACAATAGAAGAGGCGAAACAAATACTAAATATCGATAAATTAGAGCCGGAAGAAATTAACAAGAGTTATGAATCTTTGTTCAACGCAAATGATAAAACAACTGGCTGTGGATCCTTTTATTTGCAATCTAAAGTTGTTCGAGCAAAAGAGAGGTTAGACCATGAACTTAAATCGGATATTAAAGACAGTACTACAGAAAATGCGACAAAAGAACATCAATAGTAACATATTTTAGTAAATTTATTAATTGCTTTATTAGTAATTGTTATTTGTAGTTATAATAAAGGTATTGTTTTAAATTTATGTGGATTATTTATTATCACAAAATTAATTATGATTTTGGGGTTAATTTTCTTTATATAACCGTCAAATTGTTGTCCAACTAAAATTAAACCTATATTTTATCATAAGTAGTGTAAAATGAAACGTTATTTTTACTTGAAAATAAAAATGTGTACAAAATATTCAATGTTTGTCGTTTTTCTGTGCAAGAATTTATTTTGTTTCAGTTATGAAAAGTATGAATTTTGAAAGGAAATCAATATAAAATCTTTGGGATATGTACTTGAATAATAGAGCTAAAGTAGTGGAGTGCTTTAACGCAATGGCAACAAAGTGTTATTTTTGGATGATTTCGATTGTCTTTTGTTTGGTGGTACAAAATTTGTATTAATTAAACTGAAATGTGCTTTTTATTGATTGGTTGTAGATGTTTGTCTTATGTTTGATTTGGGAGACTTTTTGGAAGGATGACAGTTTTATAAATGATTTTGAGATTTTTTTTAGGAAGGTGACAGTATTATAAATGATTTGGGAGACTTTCTGGCAAGATGACTGTCTTCTAAATCATCTGAAGGCAAAATGGCAGTCTTATAAATGATTTGGGAGACTTTTTGGAATGATGACAGTCTTATAAATGATTTTAAGAAATCTTTTGGGAAGATGACAGTCTTGTAAATGAATTTGAGATTTTTTTTAGGAGGATGACAGTGTTATAAATTATTTGGGGGACTTTCTCTCAAGATGATTGTCTTCTAAATCATCTGTAGGCAAGATGGCAGTCTTATAAATGATTTCGGAGACTTTTTGGAATGATGACAGTCTTATAAATGATTTTGAAATTTTTTTTAGGAAGATGACAGTGTTATAAATGATTTGGGGGACTTTCTGGCAAGATGACTGCCTTCTGAATCATCTGTAGGCAAGATGGCAGTCTTATAAATGATTTCGGAGACTTTTTGGAATGATGACAGTCTTATAAATGATTTTGAATTTTTTTTTAGGAAGATGACAGTGTTATAAATGATTTGGGGGACTTTCTGGCAAGATTACTGTCTTCTGAATCATCTGAGGGCAAGATGGCAGTCTTATAAATGATTTCTTAGACTTTTTGGAATGATGACAGTCTTATAAAAGATTTTGAGAATTTTTTTAGGAAGATAACAATGCTTTAAATGATTTGTGGGACTTTCTGGCAAGATGACTGTTTTCCAAATCATCTGAAGGCAAGATGGCAGTCTTATAAATGATTTTGAGAAGTCTTTTGGGTAGATGACAGTCTTGTAAATGGTTTTGATAATGTGTTTAGGAAGATAACAGTGTTATAAATGATTTGGGGGACTTTCTGGCAAGATGACTGCCTTCTGAATCATCTGTAGGCAAGATGGCAGTCTTATAAATGATTTCGGAGACTTTTTGGAATGATGACAGTCTTATAAATGATTTTGAAATTTTTTTTAGGAAGATGACAGTGTTATAAATGATTTGGGGGACTTTCTGGCAAGATTACTGTCTTCTGAATCATCTGAGGGCAAGATGGCAGTCTTATAAATGATTTCTTAGACTTTTTGGAATGATGACAGTTTGAGAATTTTTTTAGGAAGATAACAATGCTTTAAATGATTTGTGGGACTTTCTGGCAAGATGACTGTTTTCCAAATCATCTGAAGGCAAGATGGCAGTCTTATAAATGATTTTGAGAAGTCTTTTGGGTAGATGACAGTCTTGTAAATGGTTTTGATAATTTGTTTAGGAAGATGACAGTGATATAAATGATTTGGGAGACTTTCTGGCAAGATGACTGTCTTCTAAATCTTCTGAAGGCAAGATGGCAGTCTTATAAATGACTTGGGAGACTTTTTGGAATGATGACAGTGTTATAAATGATTTTAAGAAATCTTTTGGGAAGATGACAGTCTTGTAAATAATTTTGAGAATTTGTTTAGGAAGATGACAGTGTTATAAATGATATGGGGGACTTTCTGACAAGATGACTGTCATCTAAATTATCTGAAGGCAAGATGGCAGTCTTATAAATGATTTCAGAGACTTTTTGGAATGATAACAGTCTTATAAATGATTTTGAGAAGTCTTTTGGGAAGATGACAGTCTTGTAAATGGTTTTGATAATTTGTTTAGGAAGATGACAGTGATATAAATGATTTGGGAGACTTTCTGGCAAGATGACTTTCTTCTAAATCATCTGAAGGCAAGATGGCCGTCTTATAAATGATTTGGGTGACGTTTTGGTATGATGTCAGTCTTATAAATGATTTTGAGAATTTGTTTAAGAAGATGACAGTTTTATAAATGATTTCGGGGACTTTTTGGAAGTATCACCGTTTTAAAAATGATTTGGGGAGATTTTTTGGGAAGATAACAATCTTGTACTGTCTTGTAACTCATCTAAAGGACATTTTGGAAAGATAGTTGTCTTATAATTGATTTGAGGGATTTTAAAATGATTTAGGTGATTTTTTTGGAAGGTGACTTTTATGAAATGATTTGAGGGACTTTATGGGAAGATAACAATCTTTTAAATAATTTTGAGAGACTTTTAGGGAAGATAATTGTCTTATAAATGAATTGGAAGAATTTCTGAGAAAATAACTGTCTTGTAAATCATCTTTAAGGTATTTTGGTAAAATTAGAGAACTTTTTAGGACGATACCGGTCTTGTAAATAATTTGGGGCATTTTTTGGAAAAATAACAATTTTATAAATGATTTTAACAGACTTTTTTGGAAAAATTACCGTATTGCAAATGATTTGGGGTTTTTTTTTGGAAAGATGACAGTCTTATAAACGATTTTAAATGACCTTCTGAGAAGATGTCTGTCTTCTAAATGATCTAGAGGATATATTGGACAAATGGACACCTTCAAGAATAATTTGGGGGACTTTTTGGGAAGAAGACAGTCTTTTAAATAATTTTGAGGGACTTTTTGGGGAAGATAACGGTCTTGTAAATGATTTGGGAGATATTTTGGAAAGATGGGCATCTTATAAATGATTTGGACATGTTTGACAGATGAACGCCTTCAATATCTCAAAAGCTTTCTCTGGTGCTACTCTATTGAAAACGTTATATCATTCGTTTGTTATAAGCAAGCTGGAATATGCGTCCTTAGTTTGGTATCCACTTTATGCTTACCAAAATATAGCTCTTGAAAGCATTCAAAGAAGATTATTGAAATATGTATCATTTAAGGTTGATGTTGTTTCTCCGATTATTGGTATTAATAATGACTAATTTTGCTACATCGTCATGAATTGTTCTCGCTGTCGAATAGAAGAGAACTTTATTCTGCTAAATTTCTTTATTTGTTATTAAATAACGTCATTGATTTGGGGTTGTATTCAGTTTCATATCTCTTGATTGGCCATACTTGCTATCTTGTATTCAGTTTCATATCTCCTGATTGGCCTCGAGACATCACAGGACATTCCATCTATCTTCCCTTAGGACCTATGTTTTAAGACTATCTTCTGTCTATATTGTCTGCAAGAATGCCGAACGCCATTTTGAAGATATATTTTTACTTCCTTGTACGAAGTAAAGGAAGTATTGTAATTGTGATAATTTTCGGTTTTGAGATGTCAGCGGAAATACGCATTTTGAGCATCCCTGAATCCATTTTGACTAATTTCGTCGTGATGGTAAGCCGTAGAAAGTTGAGGTATTTAGGACTGTTATAACATTTAGTTGTGTACCTGCCTTTTTGGTCATTATACAACTACCGGAAGTGCTACTTTACTTGAATAATAGATGTTCATGAAAAACTATATTCAAATATAATCTCAAACTTTTCAAATTTGGTATATAAGACTACTATATCAATGCAAATAACATAATAGATTTTGATTAAAATGGACTAACCGGAAGTGATACATCACATGAAGCTGCTAACAGTTTTTCTGGAAAAAATTGTATTATTTAGATTTTAGAAATAAATGCTGCAAATAGAGAATTAAATTCTGCGTTTAGCACATTAAGAATTATTAAATTAGCCTTTTGTATAAGCGAGATATTTAAATTTAAAAATAATATATTTCTTGTTTTTTGTAATTAAGTTTGCTATGGATTAGAACAAAAAATAAAAAATTTAATGTCAAATATGTGCAATTAAAAAAATATCTATAGTATAATAGGCGTACAAGGAAGTCATGTGCTGTGCACATCAGATTTCTGTAATTTTTTCTACGCTTTGTAAATTTAGTAACTTATTTAATTTTTGTTTTATTTTCTTTTTACTTATGTTTTGCTGTTCTCTGTAATTGGATTTCTGTTAGAAATAAACTACTATTATTATTATTTAATTTGGAGGACTTTTTGGGAAGATAACAGCCTTATAAATGATTTGGGGGAATTTTTAGGAAAAATTACCGTATTGCAAATTATTTGGGGATTTGTTTTGACAAGTTAACCCATTAACCGCCAACGTCCCATTTTTGGGACGTTTAAATATTTGGCTGTAATCATTTTTTTTTACATTTAAAATGTATATTTTTTTAATGAATATATTAATTAGTTATGTTATGACAGCCAGTCACAGCCAATTTTCAAATATTTGCAAAACCAATAATTTTAAAAATACTTAATTTCGGTGTTTTTAACAATTATATTTCAAGGTCAGATATATTTTAACACTTAAATATGTATAATTTTTATTATCAAAAACTTGTTTTTTAGACCTCAAATAAAGATATTTTTACTGAAAAGGTATTCTTTTATTGATCATTGAATTGCGGCGGGTATTGGGTTAACAAGCTTGTAAATAATTTTGAGGAACTTTTGGAAAGTTATAGGTCTTGTTACTCGAACACGGTAATTGTCATTGGAAACGCACGCATTTAACGTCAAAGATATTTTTCGATTGTGCCACAGAAAACGTCAACTTTACGATGACAAATGAGAGCGTAATTGTCCAGTTTTCATAACAATCGTAGAAAAAATAATTTGGGGGGATATTTTGGGGAGATGACTGGCTTATAAATAATTTTGGAGACTTTTAGGGAAGATAATAGTCTTATAAATGATTTGGAGGAATTTTTAGGAAGATGACAGTTTTGTAAATGATTTGGGGATATTTTTAGGAAAAATTACCGTATAGCAAATTATTTGAGGATTTTTTTTGGAAAGTTAACAAGCTTGTAAATAATTTTGAGGGACTTTTTGGGAAGATATAAGTCTTATAAATGATTTGGGAGACTTTCTGACAAGATGACTGTCTTGTACATAATTGGAAGGACATTTTGGAAAGATGGCCGCCTTATAAACGATTTGAAGGACTTTTTGAAACAATAATTACCTTACAAATAATTTAGGGGAATTTCTAGAAATTTGACTATCTTGTAAATCATTTGACGAACATTTTAGAAAGATGGTCGTTTTCAAAATAATTTAAGGGACTTTTTGATTAGATTAGATATCTTATAAATTATTTGGGAGACCTTTATTGTTTTTCTTGTACGAAGTAAAGGAAGTATTGTAATCGCGAAAGTTTTCGGTTCTCAGATTTTAACGGAAATAGATATTTATACGTACGTACGTATATATCTCGCATAACTCAAAAACGGTAAGCCGTAGAAAATTGAAACTTTTTATTTAGGACTGTTATAACATCTAGTTATGCACCTCCCTTTTTGGTCACTATACAACTACCGGAAGTGGTACTTTACTTGAAGCCTATAATAGATTTTCATGAAAAACTATATTCAAATATAATTTAAAACTTTCCAAATTTGGTATATAAGACTACTATATCAATAGAAATAACATAATAGATTTTGGTTAAAATAGACCATCCGGAAGTAGCACATTACATGAAGCTGATAACAGTTTTCCTTGAAAAAAATGGTATTATTTTAATTTTAGAAATAAATGCTGCAAATAAAAGTTTTAGAGAATTAAATTCTGCGTCTAACACATTAAGAATTTTTAAATTAGCTTTTTGCATAAACGAAATATCTAAATTTAAATATTATATATTTTTTGATTTAAAAAAAAAATTAAGTTTGCTATGGATTAGAACAAAAAATAAAAGATTTAATGTCAAATATGTGCAATTAAAAAAATATCTATAGTTTAATAGACGTACAAGGAAGTCATGTGGTGTCCACATCAGATTTTTTAATAAAAATATCAATTTCATATAGGCCACAAAAAATCATAATTTCTCTTCTTTTCTTTAATTAACAGAATAAAATTAAAAAGCATATTAAACTTGAAATGTTTTATAATTTAAGGTGTTTCAAATGAGATTATTTACAAATTAAATAAATTTTATTAATAGATCTCGTATTGCCAAACCTAATTTTAATGTAAAGTATGCAGAAATTTGACAACAGCGTATAACAAGTTACATATACAGCAGCATTTATTCTAAACCGTTTTTTTATCTTTATTATCTAGCGAACAATTTATTATCATTATTTATCAACCTAATTAAGATAAAAACAGAGATATAATTAACAAAATTTTAGTATCATTTAATCCGTTCAATGAAATCATCGCTTATTCAGTGTGAATTAGTGTAAAATAAGTGTAATAATGGCGAAAACAAAACGCGAGTTTATTATAGCAACATTTATTATTTCTTGTGCAGCAACTGTTTTGTCAATTGTGTCCATGGCAACGGAAGAGTGGGTCCGGGCAGATGTTAAACCGAATATATTGGGTTGGGACAGAGGGGAAATTAATTATGGGTTATTTGGGGGGAAATTAGTGCAGTATTATTTGGGGTCAAATAAGAGGGAGAGTAAAATTGCTAGTAAGTATTTGGTTGTGAATGTTTTAGTATAAAATTAGAATTGTTTGAAGGTGAATGTTTTTTTTATTGAGAAAATGGATGTCTTGTAAATGATTTGAGGGAGTTTTTTGGAAAGATGACAGTCTTATAAATGATTTGAGGGACCTTTTGGGAAGATGACAGTCTTAAAAATGATTTTTGAGGACTTCTGGCAAAATGACAATCTTAAAAATAATTTGAGGGACCTTTCAAGAAGATGACAATTTTAAAAATGATGTTTGGGAATTTCCGGTAAAATGACAATCTTAAAAATGATATTTGGGGACTTTCGGCAAAGTGACTATTTTAAAAATAATTTTGGACACATTTTGGGAAAAAGACAATCTCTTAAATGACTTGGGGAGGGGAGACTTTTTGGGAAATTGACAACCTTAAAAATGTTTAGGAGGACCTGTTGAGAAGATGACAATCTTTAAAATGTTTTGCGGGATCTTTGGAGAAGATGATAATCTTAAAAATGATTTAGGGGACTTTTCGGGAAAATAAAAAACTTAAAAATGTTTTGGGGAACTTTTCGAGAAGATGACAATCTTATAAATGATTTGGGGGACCTTTTGGGAAAATGACAATGTTATAAATAATTTGGGAAGGTGATAGTATTATAAATGATTTGGGGGGCTTTTTTGGAAATATGACAATCTTATAAATGATTTGAGGGACTTATGAGAAGATCTTAGTGTTTATAATGATTTGAGGAACTTTCGGGAGGATGATAATGTTAAAAAATATTTGATGAGACCTTTTGAAAAGATGACAGTCTTAAAAATGATTTTGGGGACTTTCGGCTAAATGATAATCTTAAAAATGTTTTGGAGGACCTTTCGCGAAGATGACAGTCTTATAAATGATTTGGGGGACCTTTTAAGAAAATTACAATCTTAAAAATAATTTGAGGGATCGCTCAGGAAGATGACAATCTTAAAAATGATTTTTGTGGAACTTTCGACAAAATGACAATCTTAAATAGTTATTTGTGTATTAAGAGCGTAAAGTGATGCTTTGTTTCACGAACACGGTAATTGCAGCGCGAGCCGAAGGCGAGTGTAAGAGTAACAAAGACACTTTACGCTCGTGATACACACATAATTTTTTCTACGATTGCATCTTAAAATTATTAAAAAACGTATGCGTACTGAAAATAAATTTGTTCTATTAACTGTCAATATGACAAGTTTCTGTTTTGTTTGTATTCCGGGTAACTATTGAAATAAGCGCGCATTTAATTCGCCATTGGAAACGCACGTATTTAACGTTTTTATCTCGCGTTGCCATTGGAGACGCGCAAAAAAGATATTTTTCGATTGTTCCACAGAAAACGTTAACTTTACGATGACAAATAAGAGCGTAATTATCAACTTTTCATAGCAATCGTAGAAAAAATAATTTAGAGGACATTTTGTGAAAAAGACAATCTTAAAAGTGACTTGGGGGGACTTATGGGAAATAGAAATCTTAAAAATGATTTAAGGGGGCCTTTTGAAAAGATGACAGTCTTAAAAATGATTTTTGGCGAATTTTCGGGTAGATGACAATTTTAAAAATAATTTGGAGGACAATTTGAAAAATAATCTTTTAGACAAGATACATTAAAAATTATTTAGAAATTTAAGAAAAGAAAAGAAATTTTTGGGGTAGGTGGCTCAGTGGTATCGACTCAGCCAGTGGATCTTGAGAACCCTGGTTCGATCCCCACAACCGACAAACAATTTTCACCAAATTAAATCTATCCCTATGGCTCCCCCTCCACTAACATCTTTAAGGACCGTGATTTGTCATAAATATATTACTTATCAAGATCTGCTACTGTGGACTGCCATACCCAGTAATGGGTAAAAGGCGAGATGATATATTTATTTTACTTTTTTGTTACTTTGGATAAAATGAACCAAAAATCGTATATACAAGGAATGAATGTTAATAGGGGCGAATATTGGTTGAAAACTAATTTTTTTTTCTCTGTTTCAGTTGCATGTATTTTCGCCGAAAATATTTGTGGTTACAGTGATGCCACTGCAGGTGATCGGCGTATTGATGAACTAAAAAATATATTAAATGAAATATCTTGTAAAAACAATCCATCAAATACGAAAAGTTTACAAGTTTTGAATGAATTTTCCACCAAAATACCAACTAAATTATATCCTGTTTCTTCACCTGAAATTGTGGAAGATAATTTGAACATTGAGCATGTGTACCAATACAACGAACCTAAAAGAACTAAAGATGAAAATAGGGATATTGAAAAAGTTGATTTCGATGATGATTCTTTTGAAATAGAATTACTTGGTGTTGCAAAAACAGACAGTATGAGATATACTAAAGCTAAACGAGCAGTTAACCATCTAACTAAGGATGATACTAAGACTAGTGATGAGCCTAGTACGACAGTGAAGATACCAGATATAAATGATTTAAGTAAGTGATGTTATGCTAAAATGAAATAGATTAGAAATTATTTTTCTTTGATGTATTTTTTTCTGATTATTTGTTTTAATTTGGGAAAATTTATGTTTTTTTAATGTTTATTTAGTAAGTGATTTAGGGACGTTATTAGGGAAGAAATTGAAAATAACTTGAGGGACTTTTAAAATTAATTTGGGGAATTTTTAAGAAGGTTATTGTTGGAAAAATTGTTCGGTGGGATTGTTGAGGAATTGACTGAGTTTAAAATGTTTTAAGGGAGGTTTTGGGAGGATAATTGAGGGATATTTTGGGAAGATGGTCTTTTTTAAAAAGTTTGGGGACTTGTTTGGGTACATGACAGTCTTATAAATGATTTTAGGTACTTTTTGAAGGTTATAAATGATTTGAGGGACTTTTTTTGGGAAGATGACAGTTTTATAAATGATTTGGGGAACTTGTTTGGGAAGATGATAGTGTTCTAAATGATTTGGGGGACTTTATTAAGAAGATGACAGTCTTATAAATGATTTGAGGGACATTTTGGGAAGATAACAAACTTAAAAATGATTTGGGGGATCTATTGGGAAAATGACAATTTTAAAAATTATTTTTGGAGACTTTAGGCAAAATGACAATCTTAAACATGTTTTGGGGGACCTTTCGGGAACATGGCAATCTTAAAAATGATTTGGAGGACATTTTGGGAAGATAACAAACTTAAAAATGATTTTGGGGTATCTTTTGGGAAGATGACAATCTTAAAAATGATTGCTGGGGACTTTAGGCAAAATAACAATCTTAAAAATGTTTTGGGGGACATTTTGGGAAGATAACAAACTTAAAAATGATTTTGAGGTATCTTTTGGGAAGACGACAATCTTAAAAATGATTTCTGGGGACTTCCGGCAAAATGACAATATTAAAAATGATTTGAGAGACCTTCTGGGAAGATAACAAACTTAAAAATGATTTTGGAGTATCTTTTGGGAAGATGACAATCTTAAAAATAATTTTTGGGGACTTTCGGCAAAATGACAATATTAAAAATGTTTTGGGGGACCTTTCTGGAAGATGACAATCTTAAAAATGATTTTGGGAGACTTTTTGGGAAATAGACAATCTTGAAAATGAATTGAGAGCCCTTTCAAAAAGATGTTAGTCTTTATAATGATTTGGGGAACTTTCGGGAAGATGACAACCTTTAAAAATATTTGGAGGTGTCTTTTGAAAAGATGACAGTCTTATGGCTGAGTTTAAAATGTTTTAAGGGAGGTTTGGGAGGATAATTGAGGAGTATTTTGGGATGATGGTCTTTTTAAAAAAGTTCTGGATAGTTGACAGGCTTATAAATGATATTAGGGACTTTTTGGAAAGATGATAGTCTTATAAATGATTTGGGGGACTTTTAGGGATAATGACAGTCTTATAAATGATTTGGGGGTTTGTTTGGGTAGATGACGGTCTTATAAATGATTTGGGGGGCTTGTTTTAGAAGAAGACACTCTTATGAATGATTTTAGAGACTTTTTGGAAGGTTATAAATAATTTGGGGGGCTTTTTTGAAAGATGACAATCTTATAAATAATTTGAAGTACTTTTTGGAAAATTGAATGTCTTAATTCTAGTGGCTTTGCAAAATTAAACAAATTGTAACAATGTGAAAGTAATGACAACAATGCAAATATTTATTTGTTACTAGTTTCACGTGTTTTGTCATTCATTTTACATTGTTACATTTTGTTTAATTTCGCATAGCCTCCTAGAATAGTCGAATAAAAATAATTTCTGACATTTCTCAATTATCTTATTTATCTCAATTTTTTGTCATATACATTTATAATGGGGTAGATGGCTCAGTGGTATCGAGTCGGCCTGTGGATCTTGAGAACCCTGGTTCGATCCCCACAGCCGACAAACAATTTTCACCAATTTAAAAAAATCTATCCCTGTGGCTCCCTCTCCACTAATATCTTTGAGGGCCGTGATTTGACGGCTGGTAACCGCACTTCACGCGACAAAATATATCACTTACCGAGATCTGCTTAGGCAGAGTGCCACACCCAGTATGGGTAAAAGGCGTGATGATATATTTGTTTTTTATTTTACATTTATGACAAGTAATACATCGTTGAAAAGAGAAAAAAATGTCGGTTTTTGTTTTAATAAAATAATTCTAGGTTCTCATTTGAAAAATAAAATAACAACAAAGACAAAATTAATTGTCATCCAACACTTGGTGAAACAAGGTTTAATAAAAATATAAAGTAAACACTTGGCTATGTTTCACAAAATTCAGCCTCTAAGTCACCTTATGAGGGCATCGTCAGAGGCTGGCCAGCACAGTTTATACACTAATAAGAGCGAAACGCGTCTATGGTTACTAACTGAACTGTGCTGGCCAGCCTCTGACGATGCCCTCATAAGGTGACTTGGAGGCTGAATTTTGTGAAACATAGCCAAAAAATAGTATATTTAATATACTAAAACTTCCATATGAAGAAAATTTTTCTATTTCTTATAATAAAAAAGTTAAGGGAGGATTCGTCTTCCCAGAATCATCCTGTATGATAAATCTGTGGAACTTAGAAAAGTAATTAATTAGATTTTTATTATTGAATTGGTTTCACTATGTATTAGGAACATGAACAATTATTAGTATTTTTAAAACCCTTAAATGCATATTGTTGCATATTTGCAACATCCCATTTTTATTGCGTTTTTTCTTATATGAAAGTTTAAATAGCTTAAATGCGCACTGTTGCACATTTACAACATACTATTTGAAGTATACATTACATCATTTCTCTCATAGGTGGCAGCAGAAGTATTGTTTGGCAAAATATTTTTTATAATTTATAAATTTGAGTTTTTGACATTATATTTTTTTTACTAATTTTCCATGGCTAAACTTGACTTGGGGGCCAAACCTGAAGTTGGCTGCAGAACAAGCTGCTTCTGGCTTGAATTCAGGAATACCAACTTAACGTCAAAAGCCGAACAATTTGAAATGCGAAGTATATTTATCATAAAAATGCGTTCTGTACTAGGTTTGGCATGGTTAGGGCTGTTTTTTTTTAAGTTAAATTTTGTTTGTAATAAAATTTGCATTTCAAGTATATTTATCATAAAAATGCGTTCTGTACTAGGTTTGGCATGGTTAGGGGTGTTTTTTTTTAATTGGTACTCCTGAATTCAAGCCAGAAACAGCTTGTTCTGCAGCCAACTTCAGGTTTGGCCCTCAACTCAAGTTTTACCTTTTCCATTATTATTTGACCATTTTCACGTTAGAATGTATTTTTTTTATAATAAAATAAGAAATCGTGCATTTAAGGGTTAATTGTACTTACATTTCAGTGCCAAAATGTGACCAAACCTTCCTCAACGGCGGTCTTTGGATAATGACAACATTCTTTCTATCTTTATCAATCATGTTGAGTGGCATGACAGCGATATTAAGTGTTATGAATGCAGCTGGAAATCCGATCAGTCCTTGGTTAAATATTTGGGGCCTCTATATCTGGAACGGTTTATCGATTGCTGCGCTTCTACTTACGATGATATTGTGGGGCGCAGAATTTGGTGCAATCATATCTTCTAATGTTGGTATTACTTTCACATTAAATGGAATCTATAAAAATGATACTGTTGGATTAGGGTTTTCTTTTTGGTAAGTTTTGACAGTTTTTTTTAGGTTATGGGAATATTATATGTGGTTTTTGCATATATGTATTAGTAATATATTGCTGATGTCGTATACCAGCAATGTTATCTGAACGAAAAAGGAAAGAGAGTGAGATATATGCAATTTTATCTTTGTTCATACTTGCTTCAAAATGTGCATGCCCCCATGCCCGTAATACTGGAATACTATTGGCTAACGACGAAGTGGGAGAGACATTGCAAATATGGCGAGCTCTCTTCCTCACCGCTTGTGTGAATTTGAATTAGTCTGTTTGCTACATTTGTTTGTGACTATCTTCTTCGTTATTATTATGCCAGTCAGTTGTTATTTGTGTTTTTCAAAATTTCCTCAAGTTAGTTCAGATGGTTAAATGATTTAATAATCGGAATGTTAAATTTTTTTATTTACATGCGAATGATTTTGTTCACAGTTTTCCTAAAAACAAGGCAATATGTAACTTATGGAAAAAATATGAATCAATAATTTAATATGTACTGCTATATTAATCGACATGACCTTTAATTGATAAAATATTTTCAACAAATTTAAAATATGGCGCTAGATTTGAACATGCTAGAAATTGACGTCAGCCAATCGTACTCCAGTATTACGGGCATGCGCATTTTGAAGCAAGTATGGACAAAGATAAAATAGCATATATCTCACTCTCTTTCCTTTTTCGCTTTTGGACCCAGTGTCAGCAATATATTTCTAATACATATTATATGGGTTTTTGTGAAAATATTGAAAATGATAGTAATTGAGGAAAAAAGAAAAATAATTTTCCTTGTTGATTGGAATAAGTGTGACTATAATTTTTAAATTTGTTTTAAAATGAATATGTTTTGGATATTGAATTATGTTTTCGGGAAGATGGCTGTCTTTTAAATGATTTGAGGGACTTTTTAGGAAGATGACAAGTATTTGAAATTATTTTAAAGATATTTTGGGAAAATTTATTTCTTTAAAAATATATGTGGAACTTTTTGGAAAGATGACAGTCTTATAAATAATTTTAAGAAGTTTTTGGGAAGCTGACAGTCTTTTAATAGTTTTTTTGTATTAAGTGCGCAAAATGAGTGTTTTTTTTGTTGCGCGTGATAATATTACTTTTAGTCGCGACAATAAAAGTCATTCGAACGCGCCAAAAAAAACAAGAATTTTGCCCACGAAATACAAACAACGTTTTTTCTACAACTGTAAATAGAGAATAATACAATAGTTATTGATTTATTTAAATAAATTGAAGGAAAACAATCAGCAATAATATGAATTTGATACTATTGATGTGTTGTAACTAATGAAACCTGACAACAAATAATTTTTGAGCGTACGCGAGATACTCATTTTGCGCACTAGAATACGAATACTCATTTTGCGCACTAGGGTGCAAAATAATGCGCAAAATACGCGTTGTCATGGTAATGTATATGATGAAAAATCACGTACTTCGCGTATTGATATTAGTGAAAAAAATGAACATTTTTTGACAGTTGCAGAAAAATGATTTTTTGTACTCGTAACCTTGAAAATGACAGTTCCCGCGCGCAACACTCAATCTGGAACAAGTGCTTCCCGATCGACTCGACTGTAAAAATTGCAAAAAACACTGGCCCTTTGGAACATTCTAAAATAAATCTGTCTTGATAATAATCAAATCTAATTTATAAAATACAAATTCTCTGAATTTTCTTTTATTCAAAGTTTGAGAAATAATAGTAATTTGTCGGCATCAGTGCCATCTATTTGACAACCTCTGAACTAAAGACGTCATTGATACAACTTCTTGCAGATTGTAATCAAACAAAAATCGCGACTAATACTATATAAATAATAAGAAAAAACATATATTGTGGAATATAACAACTTAGTTTAATGAAAAAGTAAGATTATAACAACATAAAAAGCTTAAATTAATTAATCTATTTAAGGTTAGCTTTGATATTTGAATTAAAAAACAATATTTTTAGATTGGGAAGAGCCACAATTGTTACAAGTGTTATTATAAACATTTATAGTAAAATTTGGACAATTAGAAATGGAAGTTGCTGGAGCAGCTTGGTTTGCAATTGATAAATTTGCAGATTCTGGTGTACTCGCACAAGTTGCATTTACAGATGATGGTCCTACGTACGTGAAGACGTCTTCCGCTCATTCGCGCTATTAAACACACTCGCTCGTGCTTCAAAACTGCGCTCATGCGGGAACATCGTCTTCCCGCACTTACTTCGTAAATAACTATTAAGGACATTTTGGCAAAATAACCATCTTTAAAAACATTTGGAGAGACTTTTTGGGAACATGACAGCCTTTATAATTGATATAAAGGAAAACGACAAATTTACTAGTTTAAGACTATAGTTAAAGTCTGCCATTATTTGATTTGAGAGTAGATTCAAACATAAATACAAAAATATCGTTTTGTTTATTTTTAATTATTTAGAAATAAAAGTCACGGCGTTATTTCAATCAACAAGGAAAATATATATATATATATATATATATATATATATATATATATATATATATATATATATATATATATATATATATATATATATATATATATATATATATAGTTTTTACTTCAATTATAATGTTATTTATATTTATAGGATGCTACTGGCGCCATTTTGTTTACATATTGGTAACATTGGACTGTTTTACGGTAGGCAAATTTTAATTGAAAAGGAACCGGAAATAAGCGAAGAAAAAATTGATGCCGCGGACAGAGATGGAATGATATTCGTTTATTAAGATATAAATATGTATATTTGACACTTTAAATAAGAGTTTCTTGTAATTGTATAAATTATTAAATAAATGTACAATATTTTAATAATATTGACATAATGTTAATGGGGTTGGTGGCTCAGTGGTATCGAGGTAGCATGTTCGATTTTCACAGCCGATAAACAATTTTCACATCATTAAAGCTACCTCTGTGGCTTTCCTTCCACTAATATCTTTAAGGGTTGTGATTTGACGGCTGGTAAATGCACTTTACGCGCATAAATATATCAGTTTGTTTAAAATGATAGTTTTTTAAATGATTTTCAAGACATTTTAGGAAAATAGTCGTGTTCAAAATGATTTGTGGAACTTTTTCGGGAACACGACTGTCTTTTAAATGATTTGGGGGGCTTTGTGCAAAGATGACAGTCGTTTAAATGATTTTAAGGACATTTTGAGAAAATGGCTGTCCCTAAATAGATTTGTTGGAGCTTTTTGGGAAGATTTATCTCTAGTAATTTATTGTACAGGCGCGGTGGCTGAGCGTGTTAAGGCACATCTCTTAACATACTGTGACGTCACCCGAACCAAAAGTTCGTCAGTTCGAATCCGCCTGTCGGCAATGTGTGATTTGTCGTAAAATATAAAATACAGTTACATGTATTTCTCATACTCGGGAGCTATAAGCTAGTCACTTATACGCCTTAAATAATGTAGCATTCGACTACGAAAACCGGCAGTACGGCAGTGTAAAAACACTGCGGCTTGGTGTGCGCGGTAGGCCTAGGCCCGATTTGGGCTGTAGCGCCATAGGAAGAAGAAGAAGAATTTATTATACAGCGTTTTTTCTTGCTTGTACGAAGTAAAAGAAGCATTGGAATCGCGAAAATTTTTGATTTTGGGATTTCAATGGAAATACGCATTTTGGCCATCCCTAAATCCATTTTGACTAATTTCGTCGTGACGTCTGTACGTACGTATGTATCTCGCTTAACTCAAAAACGGTAAGCCGTAGAAAGTTGAGGTATTTAGGACTGTTATAACATCTAGTTGTGCACCTCCCTTTTTGGTCATTATATAACTTCCGGAAGTGCTATTTTACTTGAATAATAGATTTTCATGAAAAACTATATTCAAATATAATCCAAAACTTTTCAAGTTTGGTACATAAGACTACTATATCAGTGCAAATAACATAATAGATTTTGGTTAAAAATGGACTAACCGGAAGTGATACATCACATGGAGCTGCTAACAGTTTGAAAAAAATGGTATTATTTTGATTTTAGAAATAAATGCTGCAAATACAAGTTTTAGAGAATTAAATTCTGCGTCTAGCACATTAACAATTATTAAATTAGTCTTTTGTATAAGCGAGATATCTAAATTTCAATATTATGTATTTTTTGTTTTTATTTTAATTAAGTTTGCTATGGATTAGAACAAAAAATTAAAAATTTAATGTCAAATAAGTGCAATTAAAAAAAATATCTATAGTTTAGCACGCGTACAAAGAAGTCATGTAGTGTCCACATCAGATTTTTTTATTAACTTTTATTAGTTTTATAAAAAGATACATTACATTTTGAAATGAAAGGTTGTTGGCGGTAGCACAATTTATATTCGTAGCTAGATTAGAATTTTAAGCTTAACAACTTTTATTTCAAGCTTCTTTGTCTAAAATAATTTAGAAAGCAATGCAAACTAAAAAACGCCCCACCCCCCTACAATGTTAAACGCACCAGTGTCCCGCATCAATTCAAATTTAAAAATCTGATGTGTCAGCATATGACTTCTTTGTACGCGTATTAAACTATAGCTATTTTTTTAATTGCACATATTTGACATTAAATCTTTTATTTTTTTGTTCTAATCCATAGCAAACTTAATTAAAATAAAAACAAAAAATATATAATTTTTAAATTTAGATATCTCGCTTATACAAAAGACTAATTTAATAATTCTTAATGTGCTAGACGCAGAATTAAATTCTCTAAAACTTTTATTTGCAGCATTTATTTCTAAAATCAAAATAATACCATTTTTTTCAAACTGTTAGCAGCTCCATGTAATGTATCACTTCCGGTTAGTCTATTTTAACCAAAATCTATTATGTTATTTCCATTGATATAATAGTCTTATATACCAAATTTGAAAAGTTTTGGATTATATTTGAATATAATTTTTCATAAAAATCTATTATTCAAGTAAAGTAGCACTTCCGGTAGTTATATAATGACCAAAAAGGGAGGTGCACAACTAAATGTTATAACAGTCCTAAATACCTCAACATTCTACGGCTTACCGTTTTTGAGTTATGCGAGATACATACGTACGTACAGACGTCACGACGAAATTAGTCAAAATGGATTCAGGAATGCTCAAAATGAATATTTCCGCCGAAATCTCAAAACCGTAAATTTTCGCGATTACAATACTTCCTTTACTTCGTACAAGCAAGTAAAAATGTACCAAATTTATTTTAGTTTCACGTATACTATTTGATATTTATGTTATTAAACTGTCCCAATTAAGTGTAGTACACAAATAACTATATATAATGATAAATAAGGTAGTTGTAAACAATGCTTAATAGTTGTAGCACAGCGGTAGTGCTGTATTATCACAAACTAGAGTTTAGAACTTAAAAGAATTTTGCACCTATACGTTATACAACCATTGTACCACGTCTATCAACTTTCAATTACCGAACACCTCCGATAATACACGACAACACCCGACAAGTCTCGTTCATCCACACCTGTTTTACCTGAATAACGGTGTCATATAGCCTCTCGCATTCTTTAAATCTTCGCATTCTGTACATAAAAAAGTTCAACAATCATTTTATACAGAGTACCTACTTTAAATCTAGTTTAATTTTGCGATAAACCTTTTGCAAACGTGTTTAAAAGTGTGTTATAGTGTTAGTGAGGCTTGTAGACCTGTCAAAAATTAGTTATGTTTGTGTATTTGAAGAACGTTATACTAAAATGTCAAGGTGATAGCAGATCTAGTGTTAGAAATAGTGAATCTTAAAGTATTTGTCTAATTAGTGTACAAATGTTCGGGTTTAAAGTGAAAAAAAGTGTCGTCAAATCGTGACAAATAAAGTGAAATGCCATACCAATTATTTAAGGTTAAAAATAAATGATGTACAAGTTTTTGTTTTAAAGGAAAGTTCTATATTTGTTCCCAGCATTTAAAACATAATTATTGTTTAAAACAATGGATAAATTAAACTAATTAACAATTTTCACTCACGTTGTTGGTAAATCATTTTATTATAAACTGTCAAACTCTAGTACCAACCTAAAATTTGTGATATAATCTAAACATAACCTAACTTTTAAATGTCAAAACTAAGTAAAAATGAATCTTTTTAAGAAAGGGATGATATTTGTGACTTTCTTTGCATCTTGTCTAGCAATTGCTTTGTTAGTAGCAAGTTTAGGCACTAAACAATGGATTAATGCGAGAGCGAGAAGGACTTCTAATCCACATGAATCAGATGGACGAGTTCATTTTGGACTATTTGAAGGGAAGAAGGAACTTAATGTTGCTTATGGATGGAGGTCGTATGATATACATGGTAGGTTATTTTAATATTATTGAGGATTTTAAAAACAATATTTTTTGTGATTTTTCTTTAAATGAGAGTAGCATAAACCTTTAAATTATTCATAAATATTCCTGTTCTGTCTCACTATATTTCATTTACATTTAATATTCATGTATTTATGTGGTAGGTGGCATAGTGGAAGCTATTTGAGAACCCGGGTTCTGTTCCCACTTGTGGAATGATGTTATCCCTAGTCATTTTTAGGCCAGTACGTAAAAATCCCTCAAATCATTTTGAAAATAATTGTTTTCTCAAAACATGCCTGAAGTAGCTATTTTTTTCTCAAAGTCCCCCAAATCATTAAGAAGTTAGCTACTTTTTCAAATAGCCTCAAAAATCATTTTCTTTTTTTTGTATAAAACCAAAGTTACCTAAAAGTTTTATTCCAATAATTTTCAAGGTAATTTTCTTCTAAATATTTTCATAAATCATTGTTTTCATTCTCAAAAATGCTTTTTAAATAATTTTTGATGACAATTTTCTTCCTTTCGGGTGGGAGGGTTCGTGCTACGAAGTGGTGTGTGCTGCTATACTAGAACCAACAGAAAGTTATGAGTAATTTGTGTAAAAACTAAACAAGTTAGAGGAAAATTTTATTAGGAAAAGTTGTTCTACATTAAATACTGAACTAACTTTATTTGAAGTATTTTTTGATAAAATGCATTTTACCCTTCGGGTGGGAGGGTTCGTGCCACGAAGTGGTAAAAAACCAGCAGAAAGTTAGGAGTAATTTGTGGGGAAACTAAACAAGTTAGAGGAAAATTTTATTAGGAAAAGTAGTTCTACATTAAATACTGAACTAACTTTATTTGAAGCATTTTTTGATAAAATGCATTTTACCCTTCGGGTGGGAGGGTTCGTGCCACGAAGTGGTAAAACCAACAGAAAGTTGAGTAATTTGTGGGGAAACTAAACAAGTTAGAGGAAAATTTTATTAGGAAAAGTAGTTCTACATTAAATATTGAACTAACTTTATTTGAAACATTTTTTGATAAAATGCATTTTACCCTTCGGGTGGGAGGGTTCGTGCCACGAAGTGGTAAAAAACCAGCAGAAAGTTAGGAGTAATTTGTGGGGAAACTAAACAAGTTAGAGGAAAATTTTATTAGAAAAAGTTGTTCTACATTAAATATTGAACTAACTTTATTTGAAGCATTTTTTGATAAAATGGATTTTACCCTTCAGGTGGGAGGGTTCGTGCCACGAAGTGGTAAAAAAACTACAGAAACTTATGAGTAATTTGTGGGGAAACTAAACAAGTTAGAGGAAAATTTTATTAGGAAAAGTTGTTTTACATTAAATACTGAACATACTTTATTTGAAACATTTTTTGATTAAATGCATTTTACCCTTCAGGTGGGAGGGTTCGTGCCACGAAGTGGTGTATGCTGCAATAGTAGAACCAACAGAAATTTTACAATAATTCTTGGGAAACTAAATAAATTTTTTAATTTTTGATTGTTTTCTCCCTGAAAAATTCTTCAAATCATTTTTAAAATATTCATCACATCCATTTATTCCCTTGTCCTTAAATCATAATCATTCATTTATTTCTAGCTATACCTGTAATCTTACCTCGCTTACACAATATTTCACCCTTAATTTCACCAAACATTCATTCGATATACATTCCACTTGTCCAAATTTACTTTTATAGCAACATTCTTTTCATCTTGCATTCATTATACATCATTTGATCGCGTCGTATTGCTTTTTGTGTAATATTTCAATTTGCTTAAATTTTGTGCATTTTTAACAGTACTGATTTTAAATTGAGATTTAAGTCCAATATTTTAATAAATAATACTTTTGAAGATCGTGTCTGACATTGTGACATACGAATAAAACAAAATAAATTATATTTTGTACTCATACATTAAAATGTGTTGTTTCGCGTCGCCTACGCAATGACCGAAACGTCAATTTCCCGCACTCGTTTGGGAAATTTCTGAAACAACACTCCAATTTTTAAAGCACTTATTAAAAAACTATATTTATAATAAAAAAATATAGTATCTCAAATATCCTTTTGCGTAATAATAATAAAAGAAAATGATGGAATATTGAATGAAATTTAATTTTAAAATGATAAATTGAGTGCATTTGATTCACAATGTTGGCAACGACATAACAGCACTCGACAGCAGTGGAAACACATAACCTACAAACGTAAGTTAAATTGTAACAACATAGATATGAAATTAAACAAGTTTATTCAATTTACTGTATGCTACAAATGAAATGAGTAAATAATACAACACTCTTTATTTACATTACATTAAAATTAAATCAATTGAAATTTGACATGACTGTGAAGTTAGTTATAAAATGGTTAGAAAGCAGTGTTATGTGTATATGATTGTTTTGTGGAATGTTTATATTTATAGTACAACTTTGTCAATTTGAAATACTAACTCCTGGCACAACTTGGTTTCTTTGAATGGATTGTAAAGCTGGCGGCACATGAACATTTATAGCAGCAGCAGCAGTTTCTGTTGAAGTACTTGCACATGATGATGATTATATAGTTTTACACTTTTCGTACAAAAAATACAAACCTCTTGCGTGAACTAGGTTCCCGGATTCGTTCTAACACTCATCCGGGCACCTATCGTTCCCGCACTTGGTATGTAAATAACTATTTCATTTGCATAGATAGTTGAAATAATTGTTGGTGATTATTTTGTTCTTTTCTTGGAAAATTATGCTTCAATGCATAACATTTATTATTATTATTATTGTTATATTTACATAAGTAAGTATATAATATTATATTTTGAAAAACATTCATAACATCACGTAATGTCTAATTAAATGTAGTAACACGAACCCCTAAAACTTTTATAACATTTATCAAAGATTTTCATTCAGACACACCACATTTCTAGTACTCATTTATTCCTCACACAATAAACCTTCATTTACATCCATTCATTCGCTCCTATACACTTGTGTTATTAATATTTCATGTGTATTTCATTAACAATGAATCTATTAAAGATTAAAAAAGAAGCATCTTTTTGTGCTTGTATTTGAAAGTAAATTCATGAGTTTATTCAGTATAAGAATACGAGATATTTGGACTGAATTGGTGATTTTTTTTGCACATTTTTATTTAGTGTTACGAATAATTTAAAACCTTCAATTGTCAATAAAGTCAAGGTTTTTTGAAGTGCTTTACAATACTTAATTCATTAAATATTAAATCATTGATTAGTTCTATAGCAAATTGCAATTGTTGTTTTAATTATTTTGTCTATTCGTTTGTAGCAAATCAGTATGAATACAATTAAATTTGTAAGTTATGTAAAAAGTCATGCTGAATTGAATGTTGGTAACAGAAAAGTTATATTTCTTTTCAAAGTTGAATATTTTCTAAATTTTGTATTTTTTCTGTTACTTTTTTAGATTTATATCAACCAAATTTGTTTGGGCCAATTTAAATATATAAAAATTAGCATATTTATGTAAGAAACTATGCTGAATACAAGGGTGAAACCCGCGAAGTCATATCTTTCATAGTTTTTGAGTTACAATGTTTTAAAATTGACCTTTTTCCAAATTTTGTATTTTTTCTGTCATTTTTTTAGATTTATTTTAACCAAATCTCTTTGGGCCAATTTTAATCTTTAAAAATTTGTATATGCATGTAAGAAACTATGCTGAATACAATATTGAAACCGCGAAGTCATATCTTTCATAGTTTTTGAGTTACAATGTATTAAAATTGACCTTTCTCAAAATTGTATATTTTTTCTGTCATTTTGTCGATTTATTTCAACCAAATTTGTTTGGGCCAATGTAGATTATTAAAAATTTGCATATTTATGTAAGAAACTATGCTGAATACAATATTGAAACTCGCAAAGTTATATCTTTCATAATTTTTGAGTTACAACATTTTAAAATTGACCTTTTTCCAAATTTTTCTGTCATTTTTCCAATTTTTATTTTAACCAAATCTCTTTGGGCCAAGTAAAATGTGAAAAAATTTGTATATTTATGTAAGAAACTATGCTGAATACAATGTTGAAATCCGCGAAGTTATATCTTTCATAGTTTTTGAGTTACAATGCTTTAAAATTGACTTTTATCCAAATTTTGTATTTTTTCTGTCAATTTTTTTAGATTTATTTCAACCAAATTTGTTTGGCCCAATTTAGATCATTAAAAATTTGTATATTTATGTAGAAAACTGTGCTGAATATAATGGTAAAACCAGAATGGGCCAAATCATTTATAGTTTTTGAAATACAGCCCAAATTACAAAGACAAAAATTAACATTTGTTGTCGAGTGCCTCTCCCAGAATATTTTATTCCATTCTGTACACAGATAACTAAAAATAACAATATAGAATCAGTAATAGACTTTTAAATTATACTAATTACGGTATTGTGCATAAAAGTAAATTGGAGCAAATTGGAATAATACGTATAACTATCAACAAACGTAGTATATTGTTACAGTTACATTACGTATCTGATGTTGTTTTATAATAGCAACATCACACAAATAAATGTGTACATATATATAGCGGATAGGGAGGGTTCGTGCCACGAAGTGGTAAAAAAACAGCAGAAAGTTTTTAGTGATTCTTGGGGAAAGTAAACAAATTAGAAGAAAATTTTATTAGGAAAAGTTGTTCTACATTAAATACTGAATTAACTTTATTTGAAGCATTTTTTGATTAAATGCATTTTAGCCTTCGGGTGGGAGGGTTCGGGCCACGAAGTGGTAAAAAACCAGCAGAAAGTTATGAGTAAATTGAGGGGAAACTAAACAAGTTAGAGGAAAATTTTATTAGAAAAAGTTGTTTTACATGAAATACTGAACTAACTTTATTTGAAGCATTTTTTGATAAAATGCATTTTACCCTTCGGGAGGGAGGGTTCGTGCCACGAACTGGTAAAAAACCAGCAGAAAGTTAGGAGTAATTTGTGGGGAAACTAAACAAGTTAGAGGAAAATTTTATTAGGAAAAGTTGTTCTACATTAAATACTGAACTAACTTTATTTGAAGCATTTTTTGATAAAATGCATTTTACCCTTCGGGTGGGAGGGTTCGTGCCACGAAGTGGTAAAATCCAACAGAACGTTAGGAGTAATTTGTGGGGAAACTAAACAAGTTAGAGGAAAATTTTATTAGGAAAAGTTGTTCTACATTAAATACTGAACTAACTTTATTTGAAGCATTTTTTGATTAAATGCATTTTAGCCTTCGGGTGGGAGGGTTCGGGCCACGAAGTGGTAAAAAACCAGCAGAAAGTTATGAGTAAATTGAGGGGAAACTAAACAAGTTAGAGGAAAATTTTATTAGAAAAAGTTGTTTTACATGAAATACTGAACTAACTTTATTTGAAGCATTTTTTGATAAAATGCATTTTACCCTTCGGGAGGGAGGGTTCGTGCCACGAACTGGTAAAAAACCAGCAGAAAGTTAGGAGTAATTTGTGGGGAAACTAAACAAGTTAGAGGAAAATTTTATTAGGAAAAGTTGTTCTACATTAAATACTGAACTAACTTTATTTGAAGCATTTTTTGATAAAATGCATTTTACCCTTCGGGTGGGAGGGTTCGTGCCACGAAGTGGTAAAATCCAACAGAACGTTAGGAGTAATTTGTGGGGAAACTAAACAAGTTAGAGGAAAATTTTATTAGGAAAAGTTGTTCTACATTAAATACTGAACTAACTTTATTTGAAGCATTTTTTGATAAAATGCATTTTACCCTTCGGGTGGGAGGGTTCGTGCCACGAAGTGGTAAAAAACCAGCAGAAAGTTATGAGTAATTTGTGGGGAAACTAAACAAGTTAGAGGAAAATTTTATTAGAAAAAGTTGTTCTACATTAAATACTGAACTAACTTTATTTGAAGCATTTCTTAATAAAATGCATTTTACCCTTCGGGTGGGAGGGTTCGTGCCACGAAGTGGTAAAAAACCAGCAGAAAGTTATGATTGATTTGTGGGGAAACTAAAGAAGTTACAGAAAAATGTTATTAGGGAAAGTTGTTCTACATTAAATACTGAACTAACTTTATTTGAAGCATTTTTTGATAAAATGCATTTTACCCTTCGGGTGGGAGGGTTCGTGCCACGAAGTGATAAAAAACCAGCAGAAAGTAATGAGTAATTTGAGGGGAAACTAAACAAGTTAGAGGAAAATTTTATTAGGAAAAGTTGTTCTACATTAAATACTGAACTAACTTTATTTGAAGCATTTTTTGATTAAATGCATTTTACCCTTCGGGTGGGAGGGTTCGTGCCACGAAGTGGTAAGAAACCAGCAGAAAGTTATTAGTAATTTATGGGGAAACTAAACAAGTTAGAGGAAAATTTTATTAGGAAAAGTTGTTCTACATTATATACTGAACTAACTTTATTTGAAGCATTTTTTGATAAAATGCATTTTACCCTTCGGGTGGTAGGGTTCGTGCCACGAAGTGGTAAAAAACCAGCAGAAAATTAGGAGTAAATTTTGGGGAAATTAAATAAGTTAGAGGAAAATTTTATTAGAAAAAGTTGTTCTACATTAAATACTGAACTAACTTTATTTGAAGCATTTTGTGATAAAATGCATTTTACCCTTCGGGTGGGAGGGTTCGTGCCACGAAGTGGTAAAAAACCAACTGAAAGTTAGGGGGAATTTTTGGAGAAACTAAACAAGTTAGAGGAAAATTTTATTAGAAAAAGTTGTTCTACATTAAATACTGAACTAACTTTATTCGAACAATTTTTTGATGAAATGCATTTTACCCTTCGGCTGGGAGGGTTCGTGCCACGAAGTGGTAAAAAACCAGCAGAAAATTAGGAGTAAATTTTGGGGAAATTAAATAAGTTAGAGGAAAATTTTATTAGAAAAAGTTGTTCTACATTAAATACTGAACTAACTTTATTTGAACAATTTTTGATAAAATGCATTTTACCTTTCGGGTGAGAGGGTTCGTGCCACGAAGTGGTAAAAAACAGCAGAAAGTTATGAGTGAATCTTGGGGAAACTAAACAAGTTAGAGGAAAATTTTATTAGAAAATTTTGTTCTACATTAAATACTGAACTAACTTTATTTGAAGCATTTCTTAATAAAATGCATTTTACCCTTCGGGTGGGAGGGTTCGTGCCACGAAGTGGTAAAAAACCAGCAGAAAGTTATGATTGATTTGTGGGAAAACTAAACAAGTTAGAGGAAAATTTTATTAGAGAAAGTTGTTCTACATTAAATACTGAACTAACTTTATTTGAAGCATTTTTTGATAAAAAGCATTTTATCCTTAGGGTGGGAGGGTTCGTGCCACGAAGTGGTAAAGACCCAACAGAAAGTAATAAGTAATTTGTGGGGAAACTAAATAAGTTAGAGGAAAATTTTATTAGAAAAAGTTGTTCTACATTAAATACTGAACTAACTTTATTTGAAGCATTTTTTGATTAAATGCATTTTACCCTTCGGGTGGGAGGGTTCGTGCCACGAAGTGGTAAGAAACCAGCAGAAAGTTATTAGTAATTTATGGGGAAACTAAACAAGTTAGAGGAAAATTTTATTAGGAAAAGTTGTTCTACATTATATACTGAACTAACTTTATTTGAAGCATTTTTTGATAAAATGCATTTTACCCTTCGGGTGGTAGGGTTCGTGCCACGAAGTGGTAAAAAACCAGCAGAAAATTAGGAGTAAATTTTGGGGAAATTAAATAAGTTAGAGGAAAATTTTATTAGAAAAAGTTGTTCTACATTAAATACTGAACTAACTTTATTTGAAGCATTTTTTGATAAAATGCATTTTACCCTTCGGGTGGGAGGGTTCGTGCCACGAAGTGGTAAAAAACCAACTGAAAGTTAGGGGGAATTTTTGGAGAAACTAAACAAGTTAGAGGAAAATTTTATTAGAAAAAGTTGTTCTACATTAAATACTGAACTAACTTTATTTGAAGCATTTTTTGATAAAATGCATTTTACCCTTCGGGTGGTAGGGTTCGTGCCACGAAGTGGTAAAAAACCAGCAGAAAATTAGGAGTAAATTTTGGGGAAATTAAATAAGTTAGAGGAAAATTTTATTAGAAAAAGTTGTTCTACATTAAATACTGAACTAACTTTATTTGAAGCATTTTTTGATAAAATGCATTTTACCCTTCGGGTGGGAGGGTTCGTGCCACGAAGTGGTAAAAAACCAACTGAAAGTTAGGGGGAATTTTTGGAGAAACTAAACAAGTTAGAGGAAAATTTTATTAGAAAAAGTTGTTCTACATTAAATACTGAACTAACTTTATTCGAACAATTTTTTGATGAAATGCATTTTACCCTTCGGCTGGGAGGGTTCGTGCCACGAAGTGGTAAAAAACCAGCAGAAAATTAGGAGTAAATTTTGGGGAAATTAAATAAGTTAGAGGAAAATTTTATTAGAAAAAGTTGTTCTACATTAAATACTGAACTAACTTTATTTGAACAATTTTTGATAAAATGCATTTTACCTTTCGGGTGAGAGGGTTCGTGCCACGAAGTGGTAAAAAACAGCAGAAAGTTATGAGTGAATCTTGGGGAAACTAAACAAGTTAGAGGAAAATTTTATTAGAAAATTTTGTTCTACATTAAATACTGAACTAACTTTATTTGAAGCATTTCTTAATAAAATGCATTTTACCCTTCGGGTGGGAGGGTTCGTGCCACGAAGTGGTAAAAAATCAGCAGAAAGTTATGATTGATTTGTGGGAAAACTAAACAAGTTAGAGGAAAATTTTATTAGAGAAAGTTGTTCTACATTAAATACTGAACTAACTTTATTTGAAGCATTTTTTGATAAAATGCATTTTACCCTTCGGGTGGTAGGGTTCGTGCCACGAAGTGGTAAGAAACCAGCAGAAAGTTATTAGTAATTTATGGGGAAACTAAACAAGTTAGAGGAAAATTTTATTAGGAAAAGTTGTTCTACATTATATACTGAACTAACTTTATTTGAAGCATTTTTTGATAAAATGCATTTTACCCTTCGGGTGGTAGGGTTCGTGCCACGAAGTGGTAAGAAACCAGCAGAAAGTTATTAGTAATTTATGAGGAAACTAAACAAGTTAGAGGAAAATTTTATTAGGAAAAGTTGTTCTACATTATATACTGAACTAACTTTATTTGAAGCATTTTTTGATAAAATGCATTTTACCCTTCGGGTGGGAGGGTTCGTGCCACGAAGTGGTAAAAAACCAGCAGAAAGTTAGGAGTAAATTTTGGAGAAACTAAACAAGTTAGAGGAAAATTTAATTAGGAAAAGTTGTTCTACATTAAATATTGAACTAACTTTATTTGAACAATTTTTTGATAAAATTCATTTTATCCTTAGGGTGGGAGGGTTCGTGCCACGAAGTGGTAAAGACCCAACAAAGTAATAAGTAATTTGTGGGGAAACTAAATAAGTTAGAGGAAAATTTTATTAGAAAAAGTTGTTCGACATTAAATACTGAACTAACTTTATTTGAAGCATTTTTTGATAAAATGCATTTTACCCTTCGGGTGGGAGGGTTCGTGCCACGAAGTGGTAAGAAACCAGCAGAAAATTAGGGGTAAATTTTGGGGAAACTAAACAAGTTAGAGGAAAATTTTATTAGAAAAAGTTGTTCTACATTAAATACTGAACTAACTTTATTTGAAGCATTTTTTGATAAAATGCATTTTACCCTTCGGGTGGGAGGGTTCGTGCCACGAAGTGGTAAGAAACCAGCAGAAAATTAGGGGTAAATTTTGGGGAAACTAAACAAGTTAGAGGAAAATTTTATTAGAAAAAGTTGATCTACATTAAATACTGAACTAACTTTATTTGAAGCATTTTTTGATAAAATGCATTGTACCCTTCGGGTGGGAGGGTTCGTGCCACGAAGTGGTAAAAAACGAACAGAAAGTTATGAGTCATGTGTGAGGAAACTAAACAAGTTAGAGGAAAATTTTATTAGAAAAAGTTATTCTACATGAAATACTGAACTAACTTTATTTGAAGCATTTTTTGATAAAATGCATTTTACCCTTCGGGTGGGAGGGTTCGTGCCACGAAGTGGTAAAAAACCAACAGAAAGTTAGGGGAAATTTTTGGGGAAACTAAACAAGTTAGAGGAAAATTTTATTATAAAAAGTTGTTCTACATTAAATACTGAACTAACTTTATTTGAAGCATTTTTTGATAAAATGCATTTTACCCTTCGGGCGGGACTGTTCGTGCCATTTTTGTATCTAGATGTTTTCGGCCAGCCCGTCTCTGAATACACACATACTTAAATAGATACATGACAAGTTTAATTTTCCGGAAGTAGAGCATAAAATAGTATTATCACATTATATTTACGCTGTTTTCATAATTATGCATGTAAGAATTATTAAAATGTGTTAAATAATACAGTTAAACATAATTTGCATAATGTACATAATATTTAAATACTTCTTTCGTATAAATATCACCTGCATACATTCCATCCTTCACCTTTTATTCACCATCAATCAATGCTACTCTTTTTCAATAATAATAGAATAAATTTACGATTATAAAACCAATAATTCATTGATGTTTTCACCAATAAAATTACCTCAATAATAATGATAATTGAATAAACTTATAATAATGATTATTTTACCTGCATAATTTTTTATTTTTTTTTAGTAATTGAAGTATTAAAAAACGAACAGAACTTCATGATATATAGTATTTGGCTAAGTACTATTAGTACTGTATGTATAGGATTGCTTTTTGCGATTTTATCCGCCATATTTGCAGTGATAAACACTGCTACCAACCCTATAGGAACAATAACTGGTGTACCAGGTTTATATATATGGAATACATTTTCATGTAAGTATAATTAATACAAAAAGATCCACAAAGTAATTGCTTCTCAAATTATTTTAGACAAAAATACTTGAAATAAAAGCTGCATCTAAATCAATAAGTAATTAGTTATTTACGTAACCAGTTATGAAAAGGTTGATATTGTTTGACGAACATTTGGCAAAACGAGCGAAGCTAGTTTTGCAAATTATGTGAGTCAAACAATATCACGTTTTCATAACGTATTTTATCTAATTCCACTAAAATAATGTTTAAAATACATAAAATTCTAGGCTTATAACAGCTCAGTATATTTCAAAATTACCAAAGCGTTGCCGTGAAAATAAATGAATAAAATGTTTAAATTTAAAGCTTATGTCATCATTGAAAATGAGTTCTGAATCCGAGACAGACCTTCCTTCTGATATCAAAAAATCTGTTAATTTGCCCGTCAACTGTTTCATACCAGAAACATTATTCAATGTATATAAATCCTAAACATTTTAATAAATAGTTTTTTTTCCGTTATTTGCATTTTGAGAAAATTCAAACTGTCAACATTCATTACGTAACTAGTTATGTACAGAATTATTTACATAACTCTTAAATGACATTTCATAACCTCAAAAATTGATGTAAAACACGACTTTTCATAACGGAATTAGGTAAATTAATTAGTTTATAGATTCAGACATTTATTTCAAGCATTTTGTCTAAAATAAATTTGAAAGCAATGTTTTTCCTGGTACATATTTAAAATTTGATGCTGAAAACAAGAATGTATGTAAAGATGTTTAATTGAACGTTTAGAATGGTGTGTTAGTGCCAATGTTGATGTACAATAGTGAATGTTGGGTGTGAATGAAGAAACTTAACCGGTGTATAGCTGCTGTGTGAATGAGGTATTCTCGAAGTGAAAATATCTTGTTCGGAATATATTGGTGTATGATGTAAAACTGAGATAAATGTTGTTGGATGAATGAATAGTATAAGTCAGTTGAGATGGTTAGGGTATGAGGAATACGTGGAGAATGAAATGTTGGTGAAAGTTTGCATGGACGAGCTATGAATAAATGAATATATATTTGGTTAATTGTGAAAGATTCCAGGTTTGAGGAATAAATGAGCTTGTATGAAAGGAATTAAGAGGAATAGTTAAAGAATGAAATGTTGGTGAAATTTAAGGTGAAAGATTGCTTTAACGATGTATAAATAAATAAATAAATATATTTGGTTATTTGTGACAGATTCCAGGTTTGAGGAATAAATGAGCTTGTATGAAAGGAATGAAGAGGAATAGTTGAAGAATGAAATGTTGGTGAAATTTAAGGTGAAAGAGTGCATAAACGAGCTATGAATAAATAAATAAATATATTTGGTTATTTGTGACAGATTCCAGGTTTGAGGAATAAATGAGCTTGTATGAAAGGAATCAAGAGGAATAGTTGACGAATGAAATGATGGTGAAATTTATGGTGAAAGATTGCATAATCGAGCTGTGAATAAATAAATAAATATATATTTGGTTATTTGTGAAATATTTCAGGTGTGAGGAATAAACGAGCTTGTATGAAAGGAATTAAGAATGATGTTGAAACAAAAGTGGTGAATATTATAATTGCGATGTTCGTAATTTTTGATTCATTATTTAGTTTTTTTTTAACAAGCGTTTAATAACATTTCTTTTCATTCTTAACATTTGATTCATTTTCAATTTTTACTTAGAGAGTCTAACTGCAATCGTTTCAAATTTATTTTTTAAAAAGCGCAAAGAAACGCTTCATTTAGTTTTTATAAGATACGTTGTTAGAGGAGTTAGCGTAAGCGAAAGGCTAATGAAACAGGTGTACAGAAACGAATGGATGGATGGATGTGATTGAATGTTTCAGTGTTTGTTTTATTTCATTTAATGGTATATATATATATAATAAATAAATATATCATCACGTTTTTTACCCATTGTTGAGTGTGGCACTCTGATGTAGCAGTTCACTGTAAGTGATATATTTATGCCAAATCACGGCCCTCAAAGATGTTAGTGGAGGGAGAGCCACAGGGGTAGATTTAAATTGATGAAAATTGTTTGTCGGCTGTGGGGATCGAACCAGGGTTGTCACGATCCACAAGCCGACTCGATATGTATATATATATATATGTATGGATTAGAAATAACTTTTAAATCAGTGCCACTAAAAATGTTGTATACAGGGTGAGTCTGGAAAGACGAACCCCCTCTTAACTTGTTTATTATAAGAAATATAAAAATTTTCTTCATATGGAAGTTTTAGTATATTAAATATACTATTTTATGACACATATAGAAATTGTTTATAAAGTCAGGTTTACATGATACGACTATCAACTTTTATTTTTCAAATGGGAACCTAGAATTATTTAATTAAAATAAAAACCGCCATTTTTTTTTTTCAATGATGTATTACTTGTCATAAATGTATATGAAAAAAATCGAGATAATTAAGAAATGTCAGAATTTTTTTTTATTCAACTATTCTAGGTGGCTATGCGAAATTAAACAAAATGTAACAAGGTAAAACTAATGACAACAATGCAGATATTTATTTGTTTCCTTGTTTCACGTGTTTTGTCATTCATTTTACCTTGTTTCTCAATTATCTTATTTATCTCATATACATTTTTGACAAGTAATACATCGTTGAAAAGAGAAAAAAATGGCGGTTTTTATTTTAATAAAATAATTCTATGTTCCCGTTTGAAAAATAAAAGTTGATAGTCGTATCATGTAAACCTGACTTTATAAACAATTTCTATATGTGTCATAAAATAGTATATTTAATAAACTAAAACTTCTATATGAAGAACATTTTTCTATTTCTTATAATAAAAAAGTTACGAGGGGGGTAGAGGGTCGTCTTCCCAGACTCACCCTGTATAGCACAATAATTATACAAATAAAAAGAAATGTGTATTAATATTTATTTTAAAATTGTGGACCATCCTAAATTATTGTAATATATTTATTATTCACAACTTAGAGCAATACATTAAAGGGTATATTCTGTACGACGTGCTGATCATGAAACAAAAAGAATTTTTTTTTAAATTCGAAAAATTAAGGGTTGTTAACCTAAAACATTTTTTGTAGTACTGTATTCTCTTTTCTATTAAACACAAACAATGAAGTAGGTATCAACTACGAAAGAATAATTACACAATTCAATTATTAGCAGTTATTTATAATAGAATTTTATTTAATTAATAATTTTAACATAATCATCCACCCAGTGGCAGTGGCAACGAAAAATTTTAGACTGGATAACATGGAAAATAGTTTTGCGATTTAAAAAAAATTATTTTTGTTTCATGATCAGCACGTCGTACAGAATATACCCTTTAATTTTTTGCTCTAAGTTTGAAACACCCTGTATATTATTATATTTTAAATTTATTTTTTGTATCCTGAGAACCCTGGTTCGATCCCCACAGCCAACAAACAATTTTCACCAATTTAAATCTACCCCTGTGGCTCCCTCTCCACTAACATCTTTGAGGGCCGTGATTTGACGTCTAGTAACCGCACTTCACGCGAAAAACTATATCACTTACCAAGATCTGCTTAGACAGAGTGCCACACCCAGTAATGGATAAAAGGCGTGATAATATATTTATTTATTTTAATTTTATTTATTACAGTATTGTTTGACATAGCAGCAATTGCATTATGGGTAACGCAATATTTTTTGAAGCTACAATACAATGTCATGATGAGTGAAGATATTGCTAATATGTGGACGTCTGAGAATATGGCAGAATTAGGAATGTCGTTTTGGTAAGTAATCTGCAATTGCAGGTCCCTTACACATACTTAAAGGGATCTACATTAAATATAAGACCATGGTTATGAAATAAATATTTTGAGTAATTTATAGTTAGCGATTTGGTCGCTAGATAGCAGTAGTGCATTATTTATTGAATTGTTTTAATGCTTATTATTGTCGTTTCTATAATATTATATTTATTGCTAGTTTTAAATTTTTAGAGCAGGTATGCTCACTAGCGCGTCTCTGGCGAGAGATGTTGTAACTAACATAACATAACCTAACATCACCTAATAAAATATGCAATGTCAATGAATTCATTTTATAAACACTTCAATTTTTAAAGATTTTAAAGTTGTTTCAATTTAATTTTAATAGTATATTATACAACGACGCTATAATGGATGCTCTTATTCCCGAGGATGAAGTTTGCAACCCGAGCGAGCGGAGCGAGCAAGGGTTGTAATCATCCGAGGTAATAATAGCCATTATAGCGAGTTGTATACTATACTTTATATATGACTAACATATACGACTAATTTAATAAAAATAATTAGTCAATTTTTATATTATTTATTATCTATTAATTTTACATCTATTTACCTAATAAATTTACATCTAATTGAAATGAGCAAATGGAGTAAAAAGACCATAATGAAGATGATTTGTATTTTTCACCTAATTCAGTAAAATATGCCAACAATACATTTTCTGAATACGAATTTGTCTTCATTTTAATACGCCAGTCCATAAAACTTTGGTATGCTTTGTCATAGAAATTTTTAGACTTGCGGTAATAAACCATATGTAGTAGCATTAGCGATTTTCGTTATTTCTGGTGGTGTAGAAGATATACTGTCTTCTGTAATACTGTCCATTTTTTCAAATACAGTTAAACACAATAATTTAACACAATTTGCAAGACCGTTTTTGACAACTTCTCAACCATGATTTCGTTTTGTTTGTTACCGATTCGTTAACAACAGTGAACTTAGCAACGAGCATGTTTAATTTAAATATGAGTCTTTATGGCAACACTGTTCCGATGGCACAATAAAACAATGATCCATGTTTTAAGCATTTTGATTGGTTCACGAGCGGGAATAATGACCATTATTCCCGACTCATTATTCCTGGCGGGATTAATATATAGCATTATATAGCAAAAAACGCATATATAATGATAATATTATTATTTAGTCGTATATAATAGTATATTATAAACCAAGGTTGAGAAAATGATTATTATTGAGCTAGCGTCAATAATGATCTTCTCAACCGTGGTTTATATACTATTTTTTTCACTACTAGCTTTTAAATCCTATGTAACGAATGTATTATTAATCATAACATAAGCAGTTTGATATGAAGAATTTAATTCTCTAAAACTTTTATTTGCAGCATTTATTCCTAAAATCAAAATAATACCATTTTTTCAACTGTTAGCAGCTTCATGTAATGTATCACTTCCGGTTAGTCCATTTTAACCAAAATCTATTATGTTATTTCCATTGATATAGTAGTCTTATATACCAAATTTGAAAAGTTTTGGATTATATTTGAATATAGTTTTTCATGAAAATCTATGATTCAAGTAAAGTAGCATTTCTGGAAGTTATATAATGACTAAAGCCCGGATATTTAGGCTCTTAAAAACACTAAAATAAGCAGGCATATAGGCTGGTAATTACTCTAAAATAGGCGGGATTTTAGGCAGCATAAATGTAAAAAAATAAACGAATCCTTCTTCTAATATTGGAACTCGTATCTACTCTTTGTTAGAAAGAAATAATAATTTTAAACAAAAATTAACGCAATCTGAAAAATTATAATGTAGGGTTCTCATTTTATTAACTATTATGCAAATTCAAATTATGTAGTATACTTTAATTTATAAAATATTACGAGCAATTGCTCTATGAAATTTCGGAAAGGGAAACGTTTTTCTTTCGGCATTTTAAATTCACACACAAAAACTTGATTAAAGTAAGTACTTTAAATATAGGTTATGTTGATACACTTTGTTGATTGCTGAATTAGTCAACGAAGTAGATGATAAACCTTGTCTGCTCAATAAAAGTTAGAATAGGCAACAAAAATAGGCAAAATAGGTTGTATAAGGTAAAATAGGCACAATAACCAAAATATAGAAAAAATAGGCTCTAAGGCACGAAAAAAAAACCTTCCATTACACGTAAACATATTACCTATGTATAGAAAAACGAAATTGCCTAAAGTATATTAAAATTTAAATTTAGGCAATTGCCTAAAAATCCGGGCTTTAATAATGACTAAAAAGGGAGATGCACAACTAGATGTTATAACAGTCCTAAATACAAACAATCAACTTTCTTTAATTAAATCTACCCTTGTGGCTTCCCCTCCACTAACATCTTTGGGGGCCGAGATTTGACGGCTGGTGACCGCACTTATCACTTATCACAAATATATCACTTAACGAGATCTGCTATTGAATCAAAGACCTATGAAATTCGATTTTTACTCATGAAATAGGATAAAATACTTGCTATGAATTTAAGACGACTTTAATACAATTTCAGACGTCTTTCATTCATTTTAAGACGTCTTTAATTTAATTTCAGACGTCTCTAATTCATTTTAAGACGTCTTTAATTCAATTTTATACAACCTTAATTCAATTTCAGACGTGTTGAATTAATTTGAGACATCTTAAATTGAATTAAGGGCGTTTTTAATTCGATCAGTCTGTAAATTTGAATACAGAATAAACTGTGACATGGATGCAACACTGACCCATATTTTCTTTGTAATAACTCTTTGAATTGTGTGTATTGAAGGAATTGGCCTGTGAGGGTTCGAACCCGCAAATAAATCTCTCTCTACCACTATAATACAATTTAACACATTCATTTCTTTCACTAATTCACTAATTATCCAACATCTTATAATTCACTTAAATTCAAGACTAATAAATAACTACTGGCAATAAACGAATATTTTTCTGCTGACAGATCAAACCTGAATCATTTGTTTAATTTTGTTTCATTTCCAAGCAAGGTTATCTCTATTTGGCAGCTAATTTTCACCATTTTCAATTTAATTTCCGTCGTTATAAAACGTGTAACATTAATTCTGTTTACTGATTTTAATGTAGAATTTTATACAACATTTATTTCAAATTTTCTAAAATAATAAGGGTGCATAAAACTACAAAAATGTGAGTTTACATATTCTTCTTCTTAAAATAGCGCGCAATAGTGCACCTTTTACATCTAGTGACTTAAATGTTTCTCGGGTTGGTAGTAAAAGATACTCAATCTATTTAATTAGTAACCATGGTTAAAATCAAAATATTAACAATTTTTTGTTTAGGTTCGTCGTAGGCGCAGCAATCGTTTCATTTATCAATATAATAATAATTTATATTGGCACAAATGAAACAAGAGAACCTGAACCAGTGCTACCAATGTTAGAAGAAAAAACTAATGGTGCTATTATGCTCTATTAAGTTGGTACAAGACTGTTTTGTAATTAACAATGTTAGAGGTATATGATATTTTTGTAAAAATGAATCTCATTGGGATCGTCTACCTATTTTTTTTAATTTTTTTTTAATTGAAAATAAATGATAAACTATCGGGTGATTTAAAAAAATGGTATCAAATTTTGTTTGACAATAAATAGGTAATTAACTGTCATAATTGACAACAAAAAGTACCACTAATTGTTCAATTTAGAAGGACTTTATTTTAATTGAAATAAATGTAATTTAAATGTTGAAATGATTAATAAGATTCAAAATTATAAATTTGAAATTAATTATCTGGCATAGTTGACAAATATTTGGAACATTTGGGGGTACGTGATGACAAAGAGGTTGAGAACCGCTGGTCTATAGTAAGATTCATCTTTCTGAAACTCCCTCAAATTATTTTTAATCCCGGAATCTTTCCAAATAATCATTTAGAAACTACCTCAAATCATTTATAAGACTGTCTTCTTCCCAAAATGTCCCCCAAATCATTTTGAAAGCTGTCTTTTTCCAAAAAAAAATTCTCAATTTCTTTTTAAATCCGGAATCTATCTAAATAATCTTTCAAATTATTTAGAAAACAGTCTACTTCCCAAAAAGTCCCTTAAATTATTTATGAGACTGTCATCTTCCCAAAAATTTCCTCAAATCATTTTTTCAAGACTACCAAATTATTTTTAAGCTCGCAATCTTTACAAATAATCTTTCAAATCATTTATTAAACAGTCTACTTCCTAAAAAGTCCTTCAAATCATTTAAAAGACTGTCAATTTCCCAAAATATCTCCCAAATCATTTTGAAAGCTGTCTTTTTTTCAAAAAAACTTCCATTTTCTTTTTAAACCTGGAATCTTTACAAATAATCTTTCAAATCATTTATAGAAAACAGTCAACATCCCAAAAATCCCTTAAATAATTTTGAAAACTGACGAAAATCAGTTTAAAAATCCCTCAAGTCGTTTTACAAACTGTCATTTTACCAAAAAGTCCATCAAATCATTTTAAAAAGAGTTATTTTTCAAAAAGTAATCACTTTTAAACATCATTCAATTTATATCGAGTTAAAAAATACAAACGTGTGTCTGAAATTAATTAGATAATTATATGTCATAATTGACGATCAAAATGTCACCAATTGTTCAATTTAGGAGTTTTTTTTCCTTAAAGTAAATGTAATTTGTTCGTATTATTTTGGTGGTCGACGAAAGCCATACTGTTTAAATATTGAAATAATAAATAAAATTTAAAATAAATTATCTGTTACAATTGACAAATAGTTGAAACATTTGGGGGTCCGCGATGACAAAAAAGTTTGGAACCGCTGCTCTATATTAAACCTCACCTCCCCAAAAGTCCCTCAAATTCTTTTTAAACCAAATTATTTAGAAAACAGTCTACTTCCCAAAAAGTCCTTTAAATAATTTAGAATTTTTTCCCAAATTATTTTTAAGATTGATATCTTTCTAAAAAGTCTCCCAAATTATTTATAAAACTGTCATCTTCCCAAAATGTCCCCCAAATTATTTTGAAATTTCATTTTTTTCAAAAAGATCCCAAAATTATTTCTAAAATCGGCATCTTTCCAAAAAAAAGTATGTCTGAAATTAGAGAATTATTTGTCATAATTGACAACGAAAAATGCCACTGACTGGAGTTGAAGCCATGGCTAACTTCATTGAATTGTGCTACATTTATTATAGCCGTTTCATGTGTCATTAAAATTTCTAGTTTCAAATTTGCAGCACCTCTGACGAGATACATCGCAACTAACATAACCTAACCTAATAAAATGTGCAATTCCATAAAATATATTTCATTTTAAAACTTGAATTTTTAAACTTATAAACAATGAACCGGAACGTCCATAATAAACGTCAGCATAATTCAATAAAGTTAGCAAATGCTCAAACAATCCTATTAAACTATCTTTGTTTTTTATGCCACGATTTGATACCATTTTTTATAATGATTAATAAACACGCTGGTTTAAAACATTTTTTCTACAACTGTCAAAAAAAATTTTCATTTTTTTTCGCTAATATCAATACGCGAAGTACGTGATTTTTTCATCATTTACATCACCATGACAACGCGTATTTTACGCATTATTTTGCACTCTAGTGCGCAAAATGAGTATTCGTATTCTAGTGCGCAAAATGAGTATCTCGCGCACGCTCCCAAATTATTTGTTGTCAGGTTTCATTAGTTAAAACACATCAATAGTCTCAAATTCATATTATTGTTGATTGTTTTCCTTCAATTTACTTAAATAAACCAATAATTATTGTATTATTCTTTATTTACAGTTGTAGAAAAAATGTTGTTTGTATTTCGTGGGCAAAATTCTTGTTTTTTAGCGCGTTCGAATGACTTTTATTGTAACATTCTCACGCGCAACAAAGAAAACACTCATTTTGCGCAGTTAATACAAAAATAACTAATTTTTTTAATTAATTGCCGAACTGTCAGTTACTAATCAATCAAAAACATGGTTACAAAATATCGCTGATGGGTCAACAAAACCTTATTTGAAAACGTTCATTCCTATTTATTTCAAAATTTGTAACAAATTTAGAAAAAAAAATTGTGTGTACTCGGGCGCCAAATATTTACATGCGATCAGAATATCGTCTGCAGCGGGCATGGAACTTATATTCTGACATAAATAAACAATCATATCGCTGCATAGAGACACAAGTACTATTTATAATTTTAATTTGTTAAAAACGTCTTTAAAGTGCCGTATTTTATATGTATGTGTTTTAAAATTAAATTGTAAATAAATTATAGACTTTAATGTAAAAATGTATGATATTTAATTCCGAAAAATATTTTTTTATTATTTATTAATTTGTGTTTTAAAATTAATTTCGGTGAAAAGCAACGAAAAGTTCATTTTTGTGGCTTCAACGAAATAATAAATTGAAAACTTACGTTAAAACTATTATAGATATGTAGATTAATGATCTATTGCAATATTTAGTATCTTGCCTTTCGAGTAATGTTAGTAGTTCGTTAATTTTAGTGATTGTATTATATATTTTAGGCGGCGTATTTTTTGCACATTTATGCAATTTATTTTTATTTGTTTATAGAATTTTTTACAAATATATTATAAATAATATTTAATATTGTATCCTGAAAATATTTATCCTTTATTTCACTTATAAATCACTCCTTAAAAGTTTAAAAAAGTCCTTCAAACTATTTTTTACATTGCTATCTTCCTGAAACTTTTTAAAAATCATTTGTTAAATAATATTCTTTTAAAATATGTTTGTAAATCAATTTCCAGACAGAGTTTTTTCGAGGAAGTTCTGAAAATGATTTTTAAGATTGTTATCTTTCTAAAGAGTCCCTCAAATCATTATAAAGAAAGATATGTTATTAAGTAGTTTGCAAAATTAATTTAAGATTCCAAGAAGTTACTTGGGTTATGTTCAAAATAGTCTCTTTTTTTAAAAGTTTCTCAAGACTAGTAACTTGCCAAAAAGTCCTTCAAATCATTTATAAAACAGTCGTTTTTCTAAAAAGTCCCTCAAATCATTTATAAAACTGTCATCCTCCTCAAAAGTCCTTCAAGTTATTTATAAGACTGTCCTCCTCTTCGAAAGTTCCTCAAATCATTCATAAGACTGTCATCCTCCTAAAAGTCCCTCAAATCATTTAACAGAGTGTCATCTTCCTCACAAGTTCATCAAAACATTTATAAGACTGTCGTCCTCCTCAAAAGTCCCTCAAATCATTTATAAGAATGCCATCATTCTCAAAAGTCCCTCAAATCATTCATAAGACTGTCATCATATTCAAAAGTCCCTCAAATCATTTATAAGACTGGCATCATCCTCAAATAATTTAGAAGAATGTCATTATCCTCAAAAGGCCCTCCAATCATTCTTAAAACAGTCATCCTCAAATCATTTATAAAGTTGTCATCCTCCTCAAAAGTCCCTCAATTTATTATTAAAACAGCCATCTTTCTAAAAAGTCCCTCAAATTATGTATCAGACCAGTCATCCTCCGAAATGTCCCTCAAATAATTTGTAAAACAGCTATATTTCTAAAAGATCCCTCAAATCATTTATTTATGTTACTCTGTACAACAGGAACTTAATCCCAATTACAGTACAGGGTCCGCACTCACCGAGCCGCAGTGTAGTAGTTCATATAATGTTTTAGCTTCAGTGAGATTCGAACTCGGGATCTCCGGATTCGAATTCCGTAATGCTATCCACATCACCGTACTGTAAGGCTGTCATCCTCCTCAAAAGTCCCTCAAATCATTTATAAGACTGTCCTCCTCCTCAAAGATCCCACAAATTATTTATAAGACTGTCATCCTCTTCGAAAGTCCCTCAATTTATATTAAAACAGTCATCTTTCTAAAAAGTCCCTCAAATTATTTATAAGACCGGTCATCCTCTCGAAAAATTCCTCAAATCAATTGTAAAACAGTCATATATCAAAACAGTCCCTTAAATCATTTATAAAACTGTCATTTTGCTAAAAAAAACTCTTCAAACCAATTTTAAAATAGTAATTTTTTTAAAGAATTCCTCAAACCATTTCAAAAACAGTCATCTTCTCATAAAAGTCCTTCAAATCATTTATAAAACAGTCATTCTCAAAAAAAAAACCCTCGAATCATTTCAAAAAATCCCTCAAATAATTTACAACACTGCAATCATCTCAAAAACTCCCTCAAATAATTTTTATAAAACAATCTTTTTCCCAAATTCTGTCTCAATCATTTCATGTCCAAACATCCACTTTAAAATCTCTATCTTCCCCCAAAGTCTTTTCACTCATTATACCTCTCTAAACAATCTTCAATATCTTCTCAAACATTATTTCACAAACAAAAATCTCACTGACGACATTTAAAGTTAGTCATCAAAGATAAACAAGATAACAAAAATATTCCGCAACCTTTATCTAATCTCAGAATTACTGCAAGCAAACAGTACATGACATTCTAGTCAAAATGGCATCAAACATATTAATTTTTTTGTTTTCTTGTGCGACGTTAGTTAATACCTTTGAAATGGACGATGTTTCATGTCCAGAAGGTTGTATTTGTGATATGGTAGAAAGTTTGCGAGGAGCATTTTGTGTTGGAGAGAAACTGACAACTATTGAAGCACATATTCCTGAACTAGTGCAGTATTTGGATTTCTCTGATAACATGATAAGTAAACTAGAAGATTTTGCTTTTAAGGTAGGGGTATTTTTGAGGTTGGAAGTTATGTTAGCGAGGATTAATTCGTAGTTTAAAATTTTGGTTGGTTAGGTGATTGATTTAAAAGTAAGAATTAGTTTAAGAGGGAAAGAGTGTTTTAGAAAATAATTGAGGGGTGTTTTATTTGAGAAGATTAATGATTTGAGGGAGTTTTTGGGAAGATGACAGTTTTTTAAATGATTTGAAGGACTTTTTAGGAAGATGCATATATTTGAAATGATTTGAGGGACTGTATGAGAGGATGACTAATTTATAAATGTTCTGAGGGACTTTTTAGGAAGATGACAGTTTTTAAAATCATTTGAGGGCCTTTTTGGGAAGATAAATATTTTAAAAATGATTTGAGGGATTATTTGGGAAGATAAATGTTTTTAAAATGATTTGAGGGACTTTTTAGTTAATGACAGTTTTAAAAATGATTTGAGGGACTTTTTAGGAAGATGACAGTTTTAAAAATGATTTGAGAGACTTTTTGGGAAGATGATTATATTTGAAATGATTTGAGGGACTGTATGAAAGGATGACTAACTTATAAATGATTTGAGGAACTTTTTGGGAAAATGACAATTTTTAAAATCATTTTAGGGTCTTTTTGGGAAGATTAATATTTTCAAAATGATTTGAGGGACTTTTTAGTTAGATGAGAGTTTTAAAAATGATTTGAGGGACTTTTTAGTTAGATGACAGTTTTAAAAAGGACTTGAAGGACTTCTTAGGAAGATGACAATCTTATAAATGATTTGAGGGACTATATGAGAGGATGACTAACATAAAAATAAATTTGAGGGACTTTTTGGGACGAAGAATATTTTAAAATTGATTTGAGGGCTTATTTGGGAAGATAAATGATTTTAAAATGATTTGAGGGGCTTTTTAGTTAGATAACAGTTTTAAAAATGATTTGAGGGATTGTATGAGAGGATGACTAACTTATAAATGATTTGAGGGACTTTTTGGGAAGATGACAGTTTTTAAATTCATTTAAGGGCCTTTTTGGGAAGATGAATATTTTAAAAATAATTTGAGAGACTTTTTTGATAGATGACAGTTTTATAAATGATTTGAGGGATTATTTCGGAAGATAAATGTTTTTAAAATGATTTGAGGGACTTTTTAGTTAGATGACAGTTTTAAAAAGGACTTGAAGGACTTTTTAGGAAGATGACAATCCCATAAATGATTTGAGGGACTATATGAGAAGATGACTAACTTATAAATAAATTGAGGGACTTTTTGGGAAGATGACAGTTTTTAAAACCATTTGAGTGACTTTCTTGATAGATGACAGTTTTATAAATGCTTTGAGGGACTATTTGGGACGATAAATGTTTATAAAATGATTTGAGGGACTTTTTAGTTAGATGACAGTTTTTAAAAATCATTTGAGGGACTTTTCAGAAGATGAATATATTTGAAATGATTTGAGGGACTGTATGAGAGGACGATTAACTTATAAATGATTTGAGGGATATTTTGGGAAGATGACAGTTTTTAAAATCATTTGAGGGACTTTTTGGGAAGATGAATATTTTAAAAATGATTTGAGGGACTTTTTTGAGAGATGACAGTTTTATAAATGATTTAAGGATTATTTGGGAAGATAAATGTTTTTAAAATGATTTGAGAGACTTTTTTTGAGAGATGACAGTTTTAAAAATTATTTGAGAGACTTTTTGGGAAGATGAATACATTTGAAATGATTTGAGAGACTGTATGAGAGGATGACTAACTTATAAATGATTTGAGGAACTTTTTGGGAAGATGACAGTTCTTAAAATCATTTGAGGGCCTTTTTGGGAAGATGAATATTTTACAAATGATTTGAGGGACTTTTTGATAGATGACAGTTTTATAAATGATTTGAGGGATTATTTGGGAAGATAAATGTTTTTAAAATGATTTGAGGGACTTTTTAGTTAGATGACTATTTTACTATATAACTTGAGGAACTTTTTAACAAGATGGAGGTGTTGTAAATATTTTTAGCGACTTTTTGGTACGATAATTATCTTATAAACAATTTGAGGGACTTTTGGTACAATAACTGTCTTAAAAATGGTTTAAGGGACTTCTTGAAAAGGGAACTTTTTAGAAAGATAACTGGGAACTTTTTGAAAAGATATTCGATCATATTCCAGTAGGAAATTAGTAAAAATATATGTATATCAATTTAAAAACTTCACTAACCCCAATAATAAAGTCCCACAAGTTCATAACTTGTCCAGAATTTAAGCTACGATTTAAATCTCGTTTTAAACTTTTTTCCAACATTTAAAAAGCATCATTAATTGACAACATTAAAATATTTTAGGATCAAAACATGATTAAGTTGGTAGTACTGAACATGAGTACCAACAGTTTAAGCCAAATATCCCTAAGGGCTTTCGAGGGATTAAACCAATTGCAAATTGTAGATTTGAGTGATAATGTTTTACATAGCTTACCTGAGGATTTATTCGAAAATAATTTGCATTTATTAAAGTTGTATTTAGCAGGAAACAAGTTTGGTTTTTTAGAAGCTCAGCCTCTTTTGAATTCTCATAGTTTGCAAGTAAGTTGTGTATAAGATTTATAGTTTTTCTTAATTTTCATATTTAATTTTCGCCGTTACAAAACATACAAAATATAATTGGTTGATTGATTTAGATGCAGAATTTAATTCTCTTCAACTTTTGTTTCAAGCATTTTTGTCTAAAATGATTCAGCTAGCAATGGCAGCCAAAAAACAACAAAATTTCTCTAAATTGAAATTTCTAGAAATTTGAATCTAATTATCTCGCTTACTAAATTAGTAAAACGACAAATTTTAATTGACTTCAATGCAGAATTTAATTCTCTTCAACTTTTGTTTCAAGCATTTTAGTCTAAAATAATTCAGCTAGCAATGGCGGACAAAAAACAACAAAATTCCTCTAAATCGAAATTTTTAGAAATTTGAATCTAATTATCTCGCTTACTAAATTAGTAAAACGACAAATTTTAATTGACTTCAATGCAAAATTTAATTCTCTTTATCTTTTGTTTGAAGCATTTTTGTCTAAAATAATTCTGCTAGCAATGCCGGCCAAAAAACAACAAAATTTCTCTAAATTCAAATTTATAGAAATTTAAATTTAATTATCTCGCGTATTAAATTAGTAAAACGACAAATTTTAATTGACTTCAATGCAAAATTTAATTCTCTTCATCTTTTGTTTCAAGCATTTTTGTCTAAAATAATTCAGCTAGCAATGGCAGCCAAAAAACTACAAAATTTCTCTAAATTGAAATTTATAGAAATTTGAATCTAATTATCTCGCTTACTAAATTAGTAAAACGACAAATTTTAATTGACTTCAATGCAAAATTTAATTCTCTTCATCTTTTGTTTGAAGCATTTTTGTCTAAAATAATTCTGCTAGCAATGGCAGCCAAAAAACTACAAAATTTCTCTAAATTGAAATTTATAGAAATTTGAATCTTATTATCTCGCTTACTAAATTAGTAAAACGACAAATTTTAATTGACTTCAATGCAGAATTTAATTCTCTTCAACTTTTGTTTCAAGCATTTTTCTCTAAAATAATTCCGCTAGCAATGGCGGTAAAAAAAACAACAAAATTTCTCTAAATAGAAATTTCTAGAAATTTGAATTTAATTATCTCGCTAACTAAATTAGTCAAACGACAAATTTTAATTGACTTCAATGCAGAATTTAAATCTCTTCAACTTTTATTTGAAGCATTTTTGTCTAAAATAATTTAGAAAGCAATGCGGCCGAAAAAACTGTTTTCCCAAGTTACACCCGTATATGAACACTCAGTATATATATTTCATATTTATTGTAGGTGCTTGATTTAAGCAGATGTGTCATTGCCCATTTACATCCAACAACATTTTCCAAGCTGCCAAACTTAACAACAATTAATATAAATCATAATTTCATCATACAACTAACAATACCAACATTCGAAAGTTTACTACACCTAAAATCCCTAACATTTATTGACAACAAACTTCACTGCAATGACGAAATGTCAAAATTAGTTTCATATTTAACAAAACGTCAAATAGAATTTGTAAATATTTGTCACAAAGAAGAAAAGTTTCAAAAACTTATTATTCAAGCGGTTACGACAGAAAAAAGCACAATTCTAAATTGGGATTTTGATATTTGTAGTAATATTGAGACAATTGAACAACTGTCAAATCATACTAATAATAATTGTGAGGTTATGAATCAATCTAGTAACTTTTCACGATTGGTGGTTGGTGTAGGTTTTGTGTTTGGTGTTATTGTTGGTATCTCTGCGACGTATTGCTGTCTTCACTGTGTTTCTGTATTGAAAAGAAGAAATAAAATGAATAGAAGATTGAGGTTACGACAGACGTTTCATCAACCAAGAGATGAGCTGCTTTTATCGGATACTAGTTTTAATTTAGGTTTGTCGACTCCTGTTTTAAGTCGATCCGGTTCTAGACATTCGACAATTATTAGATGATTTGAGTCTGTTTTGGACCAGTGTTTTAAAGTGGTTTTGTACTCTTATGATTGTATATAAATGTATATATTTTATGTATTAATATTATATTTTGTTTTGTATAATAACAATTTTAAAAGAATATGTTTGTTTATTAACCGATTTTCAATGTTTTATAAATGTTCTGGAAGATTTTATGGATAGATGGAGTTTTTAGGAAGATGACAGTCTTATAAATGATTTGAGGGACTTTTTCGGAAGATGACAATCTTATAAAGGATGTGAGGGACATTTTCGGAAGTTGACAGTCTAATGATTTGAGGGACTCTTTGGAAAGTTGACAGTCTTATAAATGATTTGAGGGACTCTTTGGAAAGTTGACAAGTCTTATAAATTATTTGAGGGACTTTTTCGGAATATGACAATCTTATAAATGATTTAAGGGACTCTTTGGAAAGATGACAGTCTTATAAATAATTTGAGGGACTTTTTCGGAAGATGACAATCTTATAAATGATTTGAGGGAGTTTTTGGAAAGATGACAGTCTTATAAATGATTTGAGGGAGTTTTTGGAAAGAGTACTGTCTTTTGAGAGAAATTAATGGGTAGGAATAATTTTTTGAGATAATCTGTTTTGAAAATGATTTGGGGGACTTTTTGGGTAAATGATTATATTAAAACTGATTTAAGGGACTTTTTGCCTCTCTATGTCCACTATAATCTTTGGGAGGCGTGATTTGACGACTGGTACAGCACTTTGCAAGTATAAATAAATTATTATTTGAGATCTGCTTCGATAGAGTGCCACATACAATAAAAGGTAAAAGGGGTGATGATATATTTATTTAAAATTACCCCTATAGCTTTTTCTGCATTAACATCTTTGGGGGGCGTGATTTGACGACTGGTAACAGCACTTCACACGGATAAATAAATCATTATCTGAAATCTGCTTCGATAGAGTGCAACATACAATAAAAGGTAAAAGGGGTGATGATATATTTATTTAAAATTATCCCTATAGTTATTCCTACATTAACATCTTTGGGGGGCGTGATTTGACGACTGGTATCAGCACTTCACAGGTATAAATAAATCATTATCTGTAATCTGCTTCGATAGAGTGCCACATCCAGTAAAGGGTAAAACGGGTGATGATATATTTATTTAAAATTATCCCTATAATTATTCCTACATTAACATCTTTGGGGGGCGTGATTTGACGACTGGTAACAGCACTTCACACGTATAAATAAATCATTATCTGTAATCTGCTTCGATAGAGTGCCACATCCAGTAAAGGGTAAAAGGGGTGATGATATATTTATTTAAAATTACTCGTACAGCTTTTCCTGCATTAACATCTTTGGGGGGCGTTATTTGACGTCTGGTAACCGCATAAATATATTACGCTTTGGCAGAGTGCTACACCCAGTCATGAGTAAAAGGCGTGATGATATATTTATTTATTTATAAATATATTAAATTTTGAAGCTAGTTCCATACTATTACACCATTATCAGTTCATTATCTTTAATAAATTAGCTAAAAACTACAAGTTTACTTTGCTATCGTTGGTAACACTGTTCCCGCCAGTTTGATTTCTACCCGTGGCAACTATGCGTCATTACCGTTTACCACATGTCAACGTTTGTAAACGTAAATGAAACATAATGTATTGTTTTTCTCAATTTTGTTATTGTTGTTTAAAGAAACGCAAATTTTTAATAAGTATAAATAATGTAGATGTGGATAAAGTATCATATGAAGATAAATTGAAGTTTTGTTATTTACAAACGGTAAGTTGTAAAAAAAACAAACAAACAAAAACGAATTAATAAAATAATTGTTTTTAGGATAACATTACGGATGAATTTCCGAAATTACTCTGTCAGAAATGTTGCAAAGACATTAATTTTATGTACAAATTTAGAAAATTGTATTTAAAACGTCGTGAAGATTTGCAAGGTTATGTTAAGATTTTAACTAAATCAAACTGTGAGTTGCCTTCAAAATATATTAAATTATCTGTTGATATATTAAACGCAAATATATTATTAAACAATTTTGAACAAACCTATAATATAAAAGGTACATCGTTTGACATAACCACGAAAAATGACAACGTTTTAATTAAACGCGAAATAGAAGACGAAAACAAAAACGGCGAAGATCTCTTCGATATAAACGTCCAAACAGTCAACTTTACTCTTCACAACCCATTCACCAATCAAAAAGAAACAGAAATTGAATCAAACCTAAGACATATCGAAGAAGACATTGAAAATCTTTCTCAAACATCATCAATCAATACTATACACAACTATGAAATAGTGAAAAATGGTGAAGAAAAGGAAGAAAACAAACATTTAGGTGATGTATCTAGCGGTCTTAAAATAGTTATAAGAAAAAGGAGTTTAATTTGCAACATTTGTAATAAATCTTTTTCATCGAAACACGATTTAAACTTACATTTATCAACACATGACAATAGAACTAAATATACATGTATTTTTTGTACGAATACGTTTGTTAATTTCACTACTTATATGAAACACGAGCGATGTCATCCAAATCAGCCATATAATTGCAAAATTTGTAACAAATTTATTGCGGGGAAACAATTTTATCGTATTCATATGGGACAACACACAGGACACTACAAATATAAATGTAATATTTGTTTTAAAGGCTTATCTTCTAATAAAAATTTAATAAACCACTATTTAACTCGTCACAAACGTAGAAATAACTTCAAACTGACAGATCACAAAACAAAACACAGTCATGACATAAACACAACAGACTCAAAACTCCCTAGTACTAATTCCGAACTTAAAATATCCCCAAAACCAAATGAATCTCAGTTGACATTCTCGGATAAATTTCCGTCCGGTCGTTTCGAAGCAAAAATAACACACAATATTGATGAATTTAGAAAAACATTAATTATGGTTAATAAAAAATCTGGTACAGGTCGAGTTGGACGACCAAAAAAACCTAAAAATAAACCTTCACATGAAAAATTATTTTATTGTGAAAAATGCAGTCAGTCTTTTGCTAATAAAACTTGTTTAACAAAACATAATTTCTGTTTTCATACTTTGCATAAATGTCAAACATGTTTTAAACAATTTAAATCAAAATACTTGTTAAGTTTACATAAAAAACAAAATTTGAACTGTAAATTAGTTGTATCTATTAATAATAATCGAATGTTTAATTGTGAAGTTTGCAACAGAAGTTTTAAACTAAATATCCAACTTAAGCATCATCGTAAAACTCACGTAGAGGAAATAGACGGTGAAACTTCATTGCCAGGCAAAGAAACTAATCATAATAGCGAATCTAACAATTCGTTTAAAGAATGTATTCATTGCAATAAGACATTTTTAAATAAGGTTCAACTAGATTTGCACTTATTAGTACATACCGGAGTACACAAATTTAAATGTAAATATTGTCCACGTAAATTTTCCACCAAAATATATTTGCAAAACCATGTCAACCGAATGCATAAAACAACTTTACACAAATGTAATTTTTGTATAAAGTCGTTTAAACTGCGACATAACCTCAATAGACACATGATTGTTTTTCACGTAAAGGAATCTGTCAAACACTCGTGCGACTTTTGTTCTAAAAGTTTTTTAAAGTTGACACACCTGCGGCGACATATCAAAAGTCATAATTATTGGGAAAAAATATATCCTTGCAGCGAATGCAATAAAATATTTTATCATAAAGCTAATTTGATTCGACATTTAGTTATTCATACACAAGAACAGTCGTACCAATGTGATATTTGTGAAAGAAAATTCAATTTAGTTCAAAATATGTTGAAACATAAGAAAGTCCATGCATGATGACATTCAAAAATTTGAAATGTAATTTGGGTAAAACCGCAGTTGACGGCCAAACCTGAAGTTGGTTGCGAGTCGCTTGTGACTTTTGGTGAAATCGGTACAAGTCGGATATAGAAAAACCCGGCAAATTTGAATGTCAAGATAATTTAAAAACGTTTTGTTAGCAAAGTCGGATGTTTTAAAAAAATAATAAATACCACTAACCATGGCTGACCTAGTATAGAACGTATTTTTATGGTAAAAATAACAAACCGCTTGCTTCTTAAGTCAAACTTGTACCGTTCAAACTGCCGTTTTCCCCAGAAGTTACTAGCGACCTGCAGCCAATTTCAGGTTTGGCCGTCAAGTACGGTTTAGCCGTAATTTGTACTGAAACATTGTAAACATTTTTTACTTAATAATTTTATTTAGTTAATAAGTATATTATATTTTTGTATAAAATGCGCGAAATGAACGTCTTGTGTTGCGCGTTGAGAATGTCGTTTTTAGTTGATGGAACGCAACCAAAAATAATAAAATCGCGCGGCAAATACAAACTACATTTTTTCTACAACTGTCAAAAAAAGATAATTTAATAGTTATTGGTTTATTTAATTGAAGCATTAAAAATAATGTTGGTTTGGTATTGTTGAGGTGTTGTACTGAATGAAATGTGATAAATTTGGGGAGAGAAATACTCATTAAGGTGCGTAATAGGTTCTTAAGTTATTTATAAGAGTCAACGTCCCAAAAGTCCCTAAAATCATGTATCGTTCTAAAAGATCCCTCAAATTACTTTTAAAACAATTATTCAACTGAAAAGTCACTCAAATTATTTTTAGGGCAGCCATCTTCCGAAAAGTCCCTCAAATCATTTATAAGACTGTCATCTTCCTAAAAAGTCCCTTAAATCATTTATAAAACTCTCATCTTTCCAAAAAGTCCCTCAAATCATTTAAGAAGACTGTCATCTTGCCAAAAGGTCCCTCAAATCATTTATAAGATTGTCATCTTTCCAAAAGGGCTCTCAAATCATTTATAAGAGTGTCATCGTCCGAAAAAGTCCCTCAAATCATTTATAAGACTGTCATCTTTCCGAAAGGTCCTTCAAATCATTTATAAGACTGTCATCGTCCGGAAAAGTCCCTCAAATCATTTATAAGATTATCATCTTCCTAAACAGTCCCTCAAATCATTTATAAGATTGTCATCATTCCAAAAATTCCTTCCAATCATTTATAAGAGTGTCATCGTCCGAAAAAGTCTCTCAAATAATTTATAAGCTTGTCATCTTTTCAAAAGGTCCCTCACATCATTTATAAGAGTGTCATTGTCCGAAAAAGTCCCTCAAATCATTTATAAGATTATCATCTTCCTTAAAAGTCCCTCAAATCATTTATAAGATTGTCATCTTCCTAAATAGTCCCTCAAATTATTTATAAGACTGTCATCTTCCGAAAAACTCCCTCAAATCATTTATAAGATTAAAATTTTCTCAAAAAGTCCCTCAAATCATTTATAAAACTTTAATCGTTCCAAAAAGTCCCTCAAATAATTTATAAAACTCTCATCTTTCAAAAAAGTCCCTCAAATCATTTATAAGATTATCATCTTCCTAAACAGTCCCTCAAATCATTTATAAGAATGTCATCGTCCCAAAAGGTCCCTCAAATCATTTATAAGATTGTCATCTCTCCAAAAGGGCTCTCAAATCATTTATAAGAATGTTATCGTCCGAGAAAGTCCCTCAAATAATTTATAAGACTGTCATCTTTCCAAAAGGGCTCTCAAATCATTTATAAGAGTGTCATCGTCTGAGAAAGTCCCTCAAATCATTTATAAAACTCTCATCTTTCCAAAAAGTCCCTCAAATCATTTAAGAAGACTGTCATCTTGCCAAAAGGTCCCTCAAATCATTTATAAGACTGTCATCTTTCCAAAAAGTCCCTCAAATCATTTATAAGATTATCATCTTCCTAAAAAGTCCCTCAAATCATTTAAGATTGTCATCTTCCGAAAAAGTCCCTCAAATTATTTACAAGATTACCATTTTCCCAAAAAGTCATTTATAAGAGTGTCATCGTCCGAAAAAGTCCCTCAAATCATTTATAACATTATCATCTTCCCAAAAAGTTCCTCAAATCATTTATAAGAGTGTCTTCGTCCGGAAAAGTTCCTCAAATCATTTATAAGACTGTCATCTTTCCAAAAAGTCCCTCAAATCATTTATAAGATTATCATCTTCCTAAAAAGTCCCTCAAATCATTTATAAGATTAAAATTTTCTCAAAAAGTCCCTCAAATCATTTATAAAACTTTAATCGTTCCAAAAAGTCCCTCAAATAATTTATAAAACTCTCATCTTTCAAAAAAGTCCCTCAAATCATTTATAAGACTGTCATCTAACTAAAAAGGCCCTCAAATCATTTTTGAAACATTAAAATCACATACTTTGCATATTCATATTATTGAACAAAAAAACAACAATTTTTGACAGCTGTAGACAAAAATTAATTTCGAAATGATTATTATATATATAATACTGTACCAAGAATACGTTTTCAGAAAGGAATAACAATTTATTTATTATGCTATTTATTGGTTTAAAACAGCCCTGTAAAGAATATTTGTCGACCTGTTTACAAAAAAGTTGAATATTTGACAGTTGGCTGAAAACTATAATTATATTATATGAAAATCTTTATAACCTAAAAGGTTGTTGTTATTACAAAATGTTCTAATTTTAAATATATTTTAATAACTAGCAATATATTTTTAAGTTACATTTAAATAAAAGTTAATTTTTGTATGTAAGTGTTTCCTATGTTAATCTAAAATAAATATATAATTTTTATATTTAACTCATAATTGTTTCTTTCCCAAAAGACGCCTCAAGCATTCCTAAGATCAATTTCTTTCCGAAAGATCCTTCTAATTAATTGTAAGACTATTGTCTTTAATTTTATTTAAAATTATGGGCTTAAGAAGTGCTCCTTGGATTTTTAAATATCAGGTAAATTATCTGTAAAACTTGTTGAGCGTAAAATGAGATACTTGATGTTTTTACACTTTTTTTTTTGGTCGACAAAAGTGGTAAAATGTGACACTAAACGTAAAATTATAGAAAATAAAATAATTAAATCATATAAATGAAATAAAATAAATAATTAAAATAAAATAAATATTAATAATGTTAAAAATTATAAATAAAATAAAAAAATAAAGTAAAATATAAAATAAAGAAAATAAATAAAACAAATAAATAAAAAAAAAATAAAATACATTTTCACCGGGTATTTGTAGCTCAATTGGTAGAGCAATCACCTAGCTAGTGAAAGGTTCTGGGTTCAAATCCCGGCGAATGCTCATGATTTTTCACAATTCAAATAAAATAAATGTAATAAATAAATCAATAAAATAAATACAATACAGAAATAAAATACGCAAAATAAGTAAAATAAATAATTAAAATAAATAAAATAATTTATCCAACACCCACTACTTATAAAGTCATTATTGTTGTCATTTTAGATTAGTAAAGTGGTTTATAAGTCACACGTGAGTTATAAGTCATAAGTCACATATAAATTATGACTTGTAACTCACTGTTGAGTTTAAGTATAACAAAGTTGGAAAAAGGTTGCAGCTGTAGTATTCGAAATGGAAGACGAGAATTTTATTCCCGAAATAATCATTAAGGAAGCGGAAAAAATGGTTGTTGATATTTTACCAAAAAAAGTCTAGAACTTCCTATGAAAAACACTTTCATTCATACTTTTGACGTTTCTAGTTGTCATCCAGTCTTCAAACATATGAAATTCTTTTTCATAAAAAGTTCTAGACTTTTTGAGTAACCTAGACAACAAAACAAGAAAGTATGGCTAACTAGAATATTATTTGAAATGTAGATAATTGTGTCAAAATTTATATTTTAATGTCTTAATTGCAGTTGTTCGATAAAATTTCGTATGCCACTCGTGTGTTATTACAAATAAGTCACTTCAGAAAATTATTCCCCTCGGCCTGACGGCCTCGTGGACTAATATTTTTCTCGCGTGACTTATTTGTAACATAACACACTTGTACCATAAATAACTATAAAATAATAAAATAAAAATTATATAAAAAATACAAAATTGTTGGAATCTGAAATTCGGTAGGAATTATATTAACTGAAACTACGCGTACGTTCATTATTTTTGTATACTTATACAGGGTGAGTCTGGGAAGACGAACAAGGGAAAATTAATAACAACAATGCAGATATTTATTTGTGACTCGTTTCACATGTTTTTTCATTAATTTTATCTTGTTACATTATGTTTAATTTCGCATAGCCACCTAGAATAGTTGAAAAAAATAATCTCAGACATTTCTCAATTATCTTATTTATCTCAATTTTTGTCATATACATTTATGACAAGTAATACATCGTTGAAAAGAGAAAAAAATGTCGGTTTTTATTTTAATAAAATAATTTTAGGTTCCCATTTGAAAAATAAAAGTTGATAGTCGTATCATGTAAACCTGACTATATGTGTCATAAAATAGTATATTTAAACTTCTATATGAAGAAAATGTTTCTATTTCTTATAATAAACAAGTTAAGGGGGGGTTCGTCTTCGCAAAATCACTCTGTATAATATATTATATTATTATAATAAATTATTATATTTTCATCATCATCATCTGTGGCGCTACAACCCAAATCTTGCCTGGGCCTACCGGACACACCGAGCCGCAGTTTTTACACTGCCGTACTGCCGGTTTTCGTAGTCGAATGCTACATTATTTAAGGCGTATAAGTGACTAGTTTATAGCGCCCGAGTGTGATAAATACATGTAACTGTATTTTATATTTTACGACAAATCACACTTTGTCGACAGGCGGATTCGACCTGACGAACCTTGGTTCGGGTGACGTCACAGTATGTTAAGAGATATGCCTTAACACGCTCGGCCACCGCGTCTGTTTTATTGTATTTTAATTTACTTTAATTATTTTATTTTGTTTCTATTATTTTACTTATTTTAATTTACTTTATATAACTTTCTTTTATATCAATTATTTTAGTTTATTTATTTTATTTTATTTTTAATTATTTTATCTAATGCCTATGGCACACTGGTCGATGAGCGTCGATGAGCATCGATGAGCTCTTCGATGTAACAACAGAACGCACCCGTCATCGACGAAAATTAGAGGCTCCTCTATTTCTATCGAAGAGCTCATCGATGAAACGAACGTGTCTCATTTCACTCGTATCTTTTGTGTTTCATTTCACGTTAGCATATTTTTGAAATTTAGTTTTTCTTTCTCAACTTTAGAAGCTTTTATTGTTTGTCAATGACGGGTGCGTTCTGTTGTTTCATCGAAGAGCTCATCGATGCTCTTCGACCAGTGTGCCATAGGCATTAGGTAGTTTACTTTAATTTCATTTAAATTATTTTTCATAACACATGCACAAGAAACACGTTCTTATTCCCTAATTTTAGAGAGAGAAACACTGGTTTTCTTCCCTAGGTAGGATGTTTCTCTCCCTAGAGACTACGATTATTAGCTGTTTGCGGCGTGCCCTAGGTAACTAGTTACGCAACCCATATTTGACATTTGTCCCGATAAGACAGTAATTTTTGTGCACTTGTTACGAAAAGTATAATATGCTTCACGGGAGGGCGCGATTATCCCTTCGGCCCTCGCTTACGTCTCAGTTTGCCAACTTCACACAAAGGAATAATCGCTTATTTCCCTCCTTTGATGCATAACATACTATTCTCATATTTAATTTAAAATATTATTTTTTTATTTAATTTTTGTTATTATTTGATTTTTTAAATTTTGTATTAAATAGTTTTATTCACAATCAACTCATAATATGCATTTAACATTTAAATGTAAATATTAACACTTAAATCATTGTTCGTTTTATCTAATTTGATGTTCTCTTTCCAAAATGGCTGCTTTTTTCGGTTTGTACCCCTTACATTTACTCTTCAAACATGCTGTCAGCTTGCTATATTTTGAAATATCTATATTTTCGTTAACTTTTATAGTAGCCTTCAACATGGAATACTTTGACCACGCTGATAAAACCGCATAATTTTTCTTGATATTATAAAAATATGAAAACATGACTTCTTCATTTATTACCCTTACTCTCCGTTTTTCTCCCCAGCTCTTAAATTCAGTAAACTCTTTTTCATACAATTCCTTAGACTTCGCTGACAATAAACATCGAGTTGCTTCCCGAGCTTCTTCAAAAACTTTTGTAGGAATAGAGTCAATTTCTTCCATTTTTCATCAAATTCATAAATTTTGTCAATGTAATTAATAAACGATAAACAAACATCCTGTCATAGCAACAAATGCCACAGTGATGCATTTTTCTTGACATGTATCTAGAATTTGATAAATTAAAAATCTGATGTGGACAACACATGACTTCCTTGTACGCGTATTAAACTATAGATATTTTCTTAATTGCACATATTTGACATTAAATCTTTTATTTTTTTATTTTTTGTTCTAATCCATAGCAAACTTAATTTACAAAAAAAAAAACAAAAAATATATAATTTTTAAATGTATATATCTCACTTATACAAAAGGCTAATTAAATAATTCTTAATGTGCTAGACGCAGAATTTAATTCTCTAAAACTTTTATTTGCAGCATTTATTTCTAAAATTAAAATAATACCATTTTTTTCAAGGAAAACTGTTAGCAGCTTCATGTAATGTGCCACTTCCGGTTAGTCTATTTTAACCAAAATCTATTATGTTATTTCCATTGATATAGTAGTCTTATATACCAAATTTGGAAAGTTTTAAATTATATTTGAATATAGTTTTTCATGAAAATCTATTATAGGCTTCAAGTAAAGTACCACTTCCGGTAGTTGTATAATGACCAAAAAGGGAGGTGCACAACTAGATGTTATAACAGTCCTAAATATAAAGTTTAAATTTTTTACGGCTTACCGTTTTTGAGTTATGCGAGATACATACGTACGTACAGTCGTCACGACGAAATTATTCAAAATGAATTCAGGGATGCTCAAAATGCGTATTCCCGCTGAAATCTCAAAACCGAAAATTTTCGCGATTACAATACTTCCTTTACTTCGTACAAGGAAGTAATAATCTGATGTGGACACCACATGACTTCCTTGTACGCGTATTAAACTATAGATATTTTCTTAATTGCACATATTTGACATTTAAATCTTTTACTTTTTTATTTTTTGTTCTAATCCATAGCAAACTTAATTTAAAAAAAAAAACAAAAAATATATAATTTTTAAATGTATATATCTCGCTTATACAAAAGGCTAATTAAATAATTCTTAATGTGCTAGACGCAGAATTTAATTCTCTAAAACTTTTATTTGCAGCATTTATTTCTAAAATCAGAATAATACCATTTTTATCAAGAAAAACTGTTAGCAGCTTCATGTAATGTATCACTTCCGGTTAGTCCATTTTAACCAAAATCTAATATGTTATTTCCATTAATATAGTAGTCTTATATACAAAATTTGAAAAGTTTTGGATTATATTTTGAAATAGTTTTTTATGGGGTAGATGACTCAGTGGTATCGAGTCGGCCTGTGGATCTTGAGAACCATTGTTCGATCCCCACAGCCGACAAACATTTTTCACCTATTTAAATCCCTATGACTCTCTCTCTACTAATATCTTTGGGGGCCGTGATTTGGCGGCTGGTAACCGCACTTCATGCGAAGAAATATATCACTTACCGAGACCTGCTTTGGTAGTGTGCCACACCCAGTAATGGGTAAATGGCGTGATGATATATTTATATTTATTTATATAGTTTTGCATTAAAATCTATTATAGACTTCAAGTAAAGTAGCATTTCCGGAAGTTATACAATGACCAAAAAGGGAGGTGCACAACTAGATGTTATAACAGTCCTAAATACCTCAACTTTCTACGGCTTACCGTTTTTGAGTTATGCGAGATACATACGTACGTACAGTCGTCACGACGAAATTAGTCAAAATGAATTCAGGGATGCTCAAAATGGATATTTCCACTGAAATCTGAGAACCGAACATTTTCGCGATTACAATACTTCCTTTACTTCGTACAAGGAAGTAAAATATGACATTTTATAAAATGAATTAATTTTGAATAAAAGTTTTGATTGTGGATAAAACGTTATATTGTATTCGTGTTTTAGTTGCGCATTATCCATTCAAGATAATTAAATGCTCGAACTTCGTTCTCGCATTTAAATAATCTTTCGTGGATAAAACTTCACCTAAAACACTTATACAATAAATAACTATTATTCATTCTACTTTATTTATATTATTTTATTTTATTGAAAATATGACACTTGACGTTTGTACATTTGTTTTGCCGGCATCATATACCGGGTGGAACATCATACCTGTGTACATAGGCGATTAACATGAAAAAACAGTTTTTCTGTGCGCATTGCTCCCCAAATTATTTTAGGCAAAAATGCTTCAAATAAATGTTGTAGAGCATCAAATTCTGCATCTAAATCAATAAACAGAATTACATTTACATGCGTTATAACGACAGAAATTAAATAAAAACATATTAAAAATTACGTTGAAAAAATCAAATAGCCATGGAAGTGAAACAAAAATAGATAGATGCTTGACGTTTGACAGATCTCCTGATTTAACACCTAGCGATTTTTTTTATGGGGTCATCTTAAATGTAAAATTTATAAGCAACGCCACCAAAATATTAATTCTTTGAGAGAAGCTATCGTGGATAAGTACGCCTTAATCACAAATAGGCAGCTCGCTAATGTACGACATTCGTTCTACAATAGACTTGGTTATTGCTTGGCTGAAAATGGAGGTTTATTTGAATATTTATTGTAATAATAAATTGTAGTGATTATTTTAATGAGAGAATTATTGTTTGATATTTGAATTATAATAGATAAGTTATAATTTATACATGACCAACCCTATAAGAAATAAACGTTTCATTGAAATGTACAATTGTTTATTTATTATTAAATTGTAATCATAGGTAGGGAGTTTTTTGTATGAATTTTATTGAATGATTAATTTGTCGGGGGTAAAATATCAAATAAACAGAAAAACGTCAAGCATTTATCTATTTTTGTTTCACTTCCATGGCTATTTGATATTTTGAACGTAATTTTTAATATGTTTTTATTTAATTCCTGTCGTTACAACGCATGTAAATGTAATTCTGTTTATTGATTTAGATGCAGAATTTTATGCTCTACAACATTTATTTGAAGCATTTTTGGCTAAAATAATTTGGGGAGCAATGCGCACGGAAAAACTGTTTTTTCATGTTAATCGTCTATGTACACAGGTATGATGTTCCACCCGGTATATACTAGTAATATATTGCTGATGCCGTATACCAGCAATGTTATCTAAACGAAAAAGGAAAGAGAGTGAGATATATGCTATCTTACCTTTATCCATACTTGCTTCAAAATGCGCATGCCCGTAATACTGGAATACTATTGGCTAACGCCGAAGTGAGAGAGACATTGCAAATATGTCGAGCTCTCTTCGTCACCGCTTGTGTGAATTTGAATTAGTCTGTTTGCTACATTAGTTCTTCTTCGTTATTATTATGTCACTCAGTTGTTATTCGTGTTTTTCAAAATCTCCTCAAGTTAGTTCAGATGGTTAAATGATTTAATAATCGGAATATTAAATATTTTTATTTACATGTGAATGATTTTGTTCACAGTTTTCCTAAAAACAAGGCAATATGTAACTTATGGACAAAATATGAATCAATAATTTAATATGTACTACTATATTAATCGACATGACCTTTAATTGATAAAATATTTTCAACAAATTTAAAATATGGCGCTAGATTTGAACATGCTAGAAATTGACGTCAGCCAATCGTACTCCAGTATTACGGGCATGCGCATTTTGAAGCAAGTATGGAAAAAAGATAAAATAGCATATATCTCACTCTCTTTCTCTTTTCGCTTTTGGACCCAGTGTCACCAATATATTACTAATAGATATATGACCGGCATCTAAATAACATATTTTTAAAATGGCGTTATTTGAAATTTCTTCATCCACCCTTATTTAATAATTATTTTCACTTCATATCCAACGTTTTAAAAAAAATAAACAAACACATAAATAAAATGACAACTTCAGCCCAAATTAACCGAAGTTGTCACGCTCCCAAACGTTGTCACTTACATAAAAAATCTGATGTGGACACCACATGACTTCCTTGTACGCGTATTAAACTATTGTCATATTTTTAATTGCACATATTTGACATTAAATCTTTTATTTTTTGTTCTAATCCATAGCATAACTTAATTTTTTTTAAATAAAAAATATATAATATTAATATTTACATATCTCGTTTATGCAAAAAGCTAATTTAAAAATTCTTAATGTGCTAGACGCAGAATTTAATTCTCTAAAACTTTTATTTGCAGCATTTATTTCTAAAATTAAAATAATACCATTTTTTTCAAGGAAAACTGTTAGCAGCTTCATGTAATGTGCCACTTCCGGTTAGTCTATTTTAACCAAAATCTATTATGTTATTTCCATTGATGTAGTAGTCTTATATACCAAATTTGGAAAGTTTTAAATTATATTTGAATATACTTTTTCATGAAAATCTATTATAGGCTTCAAGTAAAGTACCACTTCCGGTAGTTGTATAATGACCAAAAAGGGATGTGCACAACTAGATGTTATAACAGTCCTAAATACCTCAACTTTCTACGGCTTATCGTTTTTGAGTTATGCGAGATACATACGTACGTACAGACGGCACGACAAAATTAGTCAAAATGGATTCAGGGAGGGCCAAAATACCTATTTCCGGGGAAATCTGAGAACCGAAAATTTTCTCGATTACAATACTTCCTTTACTTCGTACAAGGAAGTAAAAACACTCTGTATACTCATCGCTTATACTGGCCAGCCTATACACAATATTTACATTTATTAACATTGCATAAAACACGTCATAACATAAACATAGTGGGGTTGAAGCGACGGCGACGCTTACGCCAGGCAACGGAAAGAAACGACGCCAGTCGTGGCGCGAACTCTGTTGAGAGAGGACGTCGATCACCGACGCTGTACGTCGAATTGTATTTGTATTCGTGAATTATTTAATAATAGTAAAGTGTTAAAAAAAGTTTTGAAAAAATATTTTCAAATTTTATGGATTGTGTCGAATTAGATTTGTGAATGTTTTGTGAATTTTTAGTGAATTTAAACAAGTCTATCGTAAATATAATATAAACATACAGGGTGTAACAGCGAAACCAACCACCACCTATATTTTCTTTATTACTATAGTTACAAAAAAATATAATAAAGAAAAGTTGTAGATGACCAAAGCGGACATCTGCTGAAAGAATAAAATAATTTTTTAAACCAGTGGTTCTCAAGTTACAACACAAAGTTATATTTTTTCAAATGGGATTATACATATTTTGCGAGCCTATTCGATAGAGTATTTTTTTCTGAATTCAACCATGTAATCATTTTATATTCTTACATAACAAAAATATTGAGAAAATTCAATATAAAGTTTCGATACATTTTATTTAACATGACACAAAACAGTAGGTCATGATCAATAACAAATCAATACACATAATGATTATAAACCATAAACATTTAATTACCTAATACAATACTCATAATTTATCTTTTCAATAAATACAACAATCACAACTAATTATTATAAATAACAATGAAATTATTTTGATTTGTTATTGATAAATAAAGAAAATATAGTCGGTGGTTGGTTTCGCTGTTACACCCTGTATATAAATTAAAATATATAGACATCGTTGGGGGTCGTATTTTGACGGTATATTAATGTAGGTTTCTCCATTAATTTTTAGTTAACATTTTTATGAAACTGCAATCAAATGCAAATAATGTACACTTTTATAGAAAATCTTAATTGATACTAATTTAGTCGTAATTATATTTTAAAAATTTTTTCTGTTGCCAGACTTAAAAAAACTGGATTTCAAACATGTAATTGCAATCTTTATCATTTAGAAAAATATACAGGGTGTTTCAGGACTAGTGTAACAAACTTTAACAGCTTATTCCTGAGGTCATTTTGAGCCAAAAATGTCATATGAACATAGGTCTTATTCCTTCTAGTTACCGAAATACAAGAGGTTGAAGTTCTATAACTAACAAGGAATTTAGAAATTTTTGTAATCAAGATACTTTCGGAAAACAAGAGTTTTATTGAAAAGTCATACCTTATATGGCTTAATTAATTTTATTTATTAATATTAACGAATACGATTTAGAGAACAAAACATAAAATGACACAATTAAATAGACACAGAACAACATAACCAAACATGGACTAGGTTAACACGATATGAAATAAGATAACAAATTTAAAAGAAATTACAGCAAGTGTTCAAAATGAGCGCCTTGAACTCGTATGCATGTTAATATTAATAAATAAAAATAATTAAGACAAATAAGGTATGACTTTTCAATAAAACTCTTGTTTTCAGAAAGAATCTTGATTACAAATTTGAAAATTTCGTGTTATTTACAGAACTTCAACCTCTTGTATTTTGGTAACTAGAAGGAATAGGACCTATGTTCATATGACATTTTTGGCTCAAAATGACCTCAGAAATAAGCTGTTAAAGTTTGTTACACTAGTCCTGAAACACCCTGTATGAATGAACTTTAAATAACTTTTGTGACAAATTCAAAGTTAAAAAAATAAATAAACTGTAAGATTATCTTTTTTTTTACATTTACAATATTCAGTTTGACTTTCCCTTCACTAAATTAGTGTAAACCTAACGCAACTGACAGTTTTAAATAATTATTAATGGAGTAAGTGCGGGAAGACGATGTTCCCGCATGAGCGCAGTTTTAAGGCTCGAGCGAGTGTGTTTAATAGCGCGAATGAGCGGAAGACGTCTTCACGCACGTAGGACCATCATCTGTAAATGCAACTTGTGCGAGTACACCAGAATCTGCTAATTTATCAATTGCAAACCAAGCTGCTCCAGCAACTTACATTTCTAATTGTCCAAATTTTACTTTTAAATGATTATAATAACACTTGTAACAATTGTGGCTCTTCCCAAACTAAAATTATTGTTTTTTAGTTCAAATATCAAACTTAACCTAAAATAGATTAATCAATTTAAGCATTTTATGTTGTTATAATCTTACTTGTCCATTAAATTAAGTTGTTATATTCCACAATATGTGTTTTGTCTTATTATTTATATAGTATTAGTCGCGTTTTTTGTTTGATTACAATCTGCAAGAAGTTGTATCAATGACGTCTTTAGTTCAGAGGTTGTCAAATAGATGGCACTGGTGCTGACAAATTACTCTTTGAATAAAGGAAAATTCAGGGAAGTTGTATTTTATAAATTAGATTTGATTATTATCAAGACAGATTTATTTTAGAATATTCCAAAGGGCCAGTGTTTTTTGTAATTTTTACAGTCGAGTCGATCGGGAAGCACTTGTTCCAGGTTGAGTGTTGCTTGCGGGAACTGTCATTTTCAAGGTTACGACTACAAAATAGTTATTTGTGTATTAAGAGCGTAAAGTGATTCTTTGTTACTCGAGCACAGTAATTGCAGCGCGAGCTGAAGGAGAGAGCTGCAGTAGTGCAAGGGGAACAAAGACACTTTACGCTAGTGATACACACATAATTGTTTCTACGATTGCATCTTAAAATTATTTAAAAACGTATACGTACTGAAAATAAATTCATTCTGTCAACTGTCAATATGACATGTTTCTGTTTTGTTTGTATCCCTGGTAACTATTGAAATAAGCGCGCATTTAATATCTTTTTCTCGCGTTGCCATTGAAAACGCGCGCATTTAACGTCTTTTTCGCGCGTTGTCATTGGAGACGCGCAAAAAAGATATTTTTCGATTGTTCCACAGAAAACGTCAACTTTACGATGACAAATGAGAGCGTAATTGTCAACTTTTTATAGCAATCGTAAAAAAAAATATTTTTTGAAAAGATGACAATATAAAAAAGTTTTTTTGGGGACTTTTAGAAAAAATATGTTTTTGAGGGAGATTCTTAAAAATGATTCATAAATCACATCCATCTATTCGCTCATATACACCTGTTTTTTTAAATCTTTTACTCACGCCCACTTCTCTAACAACGAAGCGAGATAGATAAGAATGGAAGGGAGCATTGACCTGTGCTTTTATTTGAAAATATATTATTATTTTTTTTTTACATTTATTTAATGAAACTTTATCTAAATTAAAAATAATGGACAGTTCTAGAAGGTTTTAATTGATATTAATTACCATAATTATTTTATACAAATTTTGTGACGTTAGACTTAAAAGAAATTCGCAAAAATTAAAAATATATATCATCCCGCCTTTTACCCATTGCTGGGTGTGGCACTCTGTCTAAGCAGATCTCGGTAAATGATATTATTTATGTAAAGTGCAATTACCTACCGTCAAATCACGATCCCAAAAAATGTTAGTGAAGGGAAAGCCACAGGGGTAGTTTTAATATAGTGTAAATTATTTGTCGGATGTGGGAATCGAACCAGGGTTCTCAAATCCACAAACTTACTCGATACCACTGAGTCACCTACCCATATTTGCATAAATAAATGCACAATACTTGAAACAAACATTTGTCGTGCCACTGGACTGCTACGTTACAATAAATATCAAACAATGAAAGAACAATTTAAATTAAATTAAATTTTGCTAATGTTCATTTATTACTGTAAACTATCAGTCCAGTGACACGAAAAATGTTTGCTGTAAATAATATATACCTCTGCACGAAACTTAATGATATACGTATATAATTTGATATACTGATTATAGAACAAAAAGAATTGATTTGAAATTCCCAAAAATTAAGGTATTACATTCCTATCGAATATTTTTAGTGTCACTGGTTTAATAGTACAAAAAAATCTGAGGTGGACGCCACCTTGTACGCGTATTAAACTATAGATATTTTTTAATTGCACATATTTGACATTAATTTTTTTATTTTTTCTTATTTTTTGTTCTAATCCATAGGAACCTTAATTTAGAAAAACAAAAAATTTATAATTTTTAAATTTAGATATCTCGCTTATACAAAAGGCTAATTTAAAAATTCTTAATGTGCTAGACCTAGAATTTAATTCTCTAAAACTTTTATTTGCAGCATTTATTTCAAAAATTAAGATAATACCATTTTTTCAAGGAAAACTGTTAGCAGCTTCATGTAATGTGTCACTTCCGGTTAGTCCATTTTAACCAAAATCTATTATGTTATTTCCATTGATATAGTAGTCTTATATACCAAATTTGAAAAGTTTTGGATTATATTTGAATATAGTTTTTCATGAAAATCTATTATTCAAGTAAAGTAGCACTTCCGGAAGTTATATAATGACCAAAAAGGGAGGTGCACAACTAGATGTTATAACAGTCCTAAATACTTTATACAGCTTACCTTTTTGAGTTATGCGAGATACATACGTACGTACAAACGTCACGACGAAATTAATCAAAATGGATTCAGGGATGGCCAAAATGCGTATTTCCGCTGAAATCTCAAAATGCGAAAATTTTCGCGATTACAATACTTCCTTTACTTCGTACAAGGAAGTAAAAAGAGTAAAATTATAAATATTAGTAACGTGAAATGCAGAAACTGTTTCTCTGAAACAAGCTATTTAAATATTTCATGTAAAATAATTCGAAAAGCAACATTTCAAAAATTGAAAACGCTGTGCTGAATTTTTTGATTCATCAGCCTGTTTAATAAAGTAAACATAATATTAACCTCAAAATTAACTGTCAGATGACGACAGAAGACAGAAGAAACTGAATAGACTAGATGTGCAAGAGAAAGAGAGAGGACAGTGGCATTAAAATCAATTATTATTTATTAACTGTACTTTTATTTGTTACTTCCTTGGACGAAGTAAAGGAAGTATTGTAATCGCGAAAATTTTCGGTTTTGAGATTTCAGCGGAAATATTGAGTATTCCTGAATCTATTTTGACTAATTTCGTCGTGACGTCTGTACGTACGTATGTATCTCGCATAACTCAAAACCGTTAACCCGTAGAATGTTGAGGTATTTAGGACTGTTATAACATCTAGTTGTGCACCTCTTTTGTTTATCATTATATAACTTCCGGAAGTGCTACTTTACTTGAATCATAGATTTTCATGAAAAACTAATTAAAATATAATCCAAAACTTTTCAAATTTGGTATATAAGACTACTATATCAATGCAAATAACATAATAGATTTTGGTTAAAATGGATTCACCGGAAGTAATATATAACATGAAGCTGCTTACAATTTGAAAAAAATGGTATTATTTTGATTTTAGAAATAAATGCTGCAAATAAATGTTTTAGAGAATTAAATTCTGCGTCTAGCACATTTAATTATTTAATTAGCCTTTTGTATAAGCGAAATAACTAAATTTAAAAGTTACATATTTCTTGTTTTTTTGTAATTAAGTTTGCTATGGATTAGAACAAAAAATAAAAAATTTAATGTCAAATATGTGCAATTAAAAAAATATCTATAGCTTAACACACGTACAAGGAAATTATGTGGTGTCCACATCAGATTTGATTTTTTTTTGGTCTAAACAAAAATACTTTTCATTTTAAATACGACCTTTATACGGCGCCATATATCTACACCCACACACACACACACCTTAAATGTTGCCAACCATGGCAAAAATAACATATCACAGTATTACCAACAAATCCACATAACCACCAATAATATTTTTGAAACTTTATAGTTTTTTTTTTGTCTAGTCGTAGTGGTGGGGCCCCAAGGACTTCAATATTTGCCTATTTTTGCCTAGATTAAAAAAACCTTCAATATAATTAATAAATAAGTAACAACATATAATTAAATTATTAAAAAATAAATAAATTTGTGAATAAACAAAGTCAAGAAACTATCTAACACTAATATTGATCATATTTCAATGTTTAAAATACAAGAAGTTTGAAGGAATTTATAATTATTTACTTTATAATTCCTGTGCTAAGAATATAAACAAATCCAGTTTCTAAGTGAAGAGAATTTGTGATGATGAAGTGCTGAAGAATAACTTCATATTTTATGGTAAGTACATATCGTGCTTGATTGTTTTCTTAAAAGTATTTAGCTAATAAATTATTTATTTTATGAGGAAATGAAATATACTTTAAACAGATTATTATGTAGTGCAAATGAAAGACTATACCAGGTAGGTTTATAAGTTTTGTAAAAAACAACAAAGACAAGATTAAATGTCTTTGAATGCTCATTTGGTGAAAGTAGGTTTAATAATAAAATATCAAACTAAACACTTGTCTAAGTCTCACAAAATTCAGCCTCCAAGTCAAGTTATGAGGGCATTGTCAGAGGCTGGCCAGCACAGTTAGTAACCATAGACGCGTTTCGCTCTTATTAGAGCTCATCAGTATGGTATAACTCACTTCTTCACCTAGAACAAAGTTCACGTGAAGAAGCTGGTGACGAAGAACTGTGCCAGCAGAGAATAAGATCTCGAACAAACAGTAAAATGACATGAGAAGTTCTGTCAAACCGGCAATGCCATCTACCGAAAAAAACAAAGGCTACGAAATAGCAATTTAAATAAGAAACAACAAAAACAAAATTAATTGTCTTTGAATGCTCACTTGGTGAAACTAGGTTTAATAATAAAATTTAAAAAAAACTTCTCTAATTTATTTCAATATCAACCTTTTCATAACTGGTTACGTAAATAACTATTAAATTTCTGAATTGTAAATAAAATATGAATATAGCTATTTTGGTTTTACTTGGAAACGTCTTTCGAATACTAATACACTTCCTGTTCCGGTACAACATGAAAGTTTGTATCAAAATAAATGAACAACGTTGCAACATTGCAAATGTCTGATGTTCGGCTGTTTAAATTTTAAGTTTGAAAGCTCATGAAATAAACAATTGTTAGCCCTGTATTTTATCTTTTTGTTTGGCACTCTGCTGTAGCAGATTTCAATAAGTGATATATTTATGCGCGTTGTCAAATATAATATGAATATAGCTATTTTTGAAAAACGATAAAAAATTGATCGCATTTTCGAAAATGTGTATTTTTACTTCCTTGTACGAAGTAAAGGAAGTATTGTAATCGCGAAAATTTTCTGTTCCCAAATTTCAGCGGCCATCCCTGAATTCATTTTGAGTAATTTCGTCGTGACGTCTGTACGTACGTACGTATCTCGCATAACTCAAAAACGGTAAGCCGTAGAAAGTTGAGGTATTTAGGACTGTTATAACATCTAGTTGTGTACCTCCCTCTTTGGTCATTATATAACTTCCGGAAGTGGTACTTTACTTAGATAATAGATTTTCATGAAAAACTATATCAAAATAGAATCCAAAACTTTTCAAATTTGGTATATAAGACTACTATATCAATGGAAATAACATAATAGATTTTGGTTAAAAGGAACTAACCGGAAGTGATACATTACATGAAGCTGCTAACAGTTTTTCTTGAAAAAAATGGAATTATTCTGATTTTAGAAATAAATGCTGCTAATAAAAGTTTTAGAGAATTAAATTCTGCGTCTAGCACATTAAGAATTATTTAATTAGCCTTTTGTATAAGCGAGATATCTAAATTTAAAAATTATATATTTCTTGTTTTTTGAATTAAGTTAAAAAAAATTAATGTCAGAAAAGTGCAATTAAAAAAATATCTATTGTTTAATACGCGTACAAAGAAGTCATGTGGTGTCCACATCAGATGTTTTCTTTTTACCCCTTTGAAGGGGTTGGGAGGGTAGAGGAGGTGGAGGACAATTGAAACAGCATAAAATATATTTTAAGGTTTCTCAAAACTTTTTTCTTTTTCTTCACCTTAAAAAATATTTTCTTATTTCTCAATTGTCCCCCTCCATCCCTAACCCCCTGAAAAGAGGGAAAATTACACAATTTCTAAGTTGCGAGAATTTTTTATCAATTTTTTTTCATTATATCAAAAAATAATTAATTTTAATAATTAATTTTAATCTGATTTTTCTTTATCAGATTCAAAGTCTATGGAATTTAAATTAATAAAACTCTGATGTGGACAACATATGACTTCCGTGTACGCGTATTATACTATAGATAGTTTTTTAATTGCATATATCTGACATTAAATTTTATTTTTTTTTCTTATTTTTTGTTCTAATCCATAGCAAATTTAATTTAAAAAAATAAGAAATATAAATATATCATCACGTCTTTCACCCATTACTGGGTGTGGAACTTTGCCTAAGCAGATCTCGGTAAGTGATATATTTTTTCGCGTGAAGTGCGGTTACCAGCCGTCATATCACGGTCCCCAAAATATTAGTGGAGGGGGAGCCACATTGGTAGATTTAAATTGGTGAAAATTGTTTGTCGGCTGTGGGGATCGAACCAGGGTTCTCAAGATCCACAGGCCGACTCGATACCACTGAGCCACCTACCCCATAATTTTTAAATTTACATATCTTGTTTATACAAAAGGCTAATTTAATAATTCTTCATGCGCTAGACGCAGAATTTAATTCTCTAAAACTTGTATTTGCAGCATTTATTTCTAAAATCAAAATAATACCATTTTTATCAAGAAAAACTGTTAGCATAGGAACCTTAATTTAGAAAAACAAAAAATTTATAATTTTTAAATTTAGATATCTCGCCTATGCAAAAGGCTAATTTAAAAATTCTTAATTTGCTAGACGCATAATTTATTTCTCTAAAACTTTTATTTGCTGCATTTATTTCTAAAATCAAAATAAAACCATTTTTTTAAGAAAAACTGTTAGCAGCTTCATGTAATGTATCACTTCCGGTTAGTCCATTTTAACCAAAATCTATTATGTTATTTCCATTGATATAGTAGTCTTATATACCAAATTTCGAAAGTTTTGGATTATATTTTAATGTAGTTTTTCATGAAAATCTATGATTCAATTAATGTAGCACTTCCGGAAGTTATATAATGACTAAAAAGGGAGGTGCACAACTAGATGTCCTAAATACCTCAACTTTCTACGGCTTACTGTTTTTGAGTTATGCGAGATACATACGTACGTACAGAAGTCACGACGCAATTAGTCAAAATGGATTCAGGGATGCTCAAAATGCGTATTTTCGCTGAAATTTGAGAACTGAAAATGTTCGCGATTACAATACTTCCTTTACTTCGTAAAACTAAGTAATTAAATATTGAAAAATATCTACGGAATACAGAAAGTGCTAGTTTAAACATTTTTAACTTGAGTGGGATTCGAACCCGAGAGCTTTTCACTGTACTACAAAACAAATTATTTAATAAAAACATATTCATACAGGGTAGAGACAAATTCGTAGTCACACACAATTTATACAACTCGATTTAAATAAAATAATATCTCCAAAATAATTAATTTTTATTAAAAATATCTGATGTGGACACCACATGACTTCCTTGTACACGTATTAAACTATAGATATTTTTTTAATTGCACATATTTGACATTAAATCTTTTATTTTTTGTTCTAATCCATAGCAAACTTAATTTTTTTTTAAATCAAAAAATATATAATATTTAAATTTAGATATCTCGTTTATGCAAAAAGCTAATTTAAAAATTCTTAATGTGCTAGAAGCAGAATTTAATTCTCTAAAACTTTTATTTGCAGCATTCCTTTCTAAAATTAAAATAATACCATTTTTTTCAAGGAAAACTGTTAGCAGCTTCATACAATGTGCCACTTCCGGTTAGTCTATTTTAACCAAAATCTATTATGTTATTTCCATTGATATAGTAGTCTTATATACCAAATTTGAAAAGTTTTAAATTATATTTGAATATAGTTTTTCATGAAAATCTATTATAGGCTTCAAGTAAAGTACCACTTCCGGTAGTTGTATAATGACCAAAAAGGGAGGTGCACAACTAGATGTTGTAACAGTCCTAAATATAAAGTTTCAATTTTCTACGGCTTACCGTTTTTGAGTTATGCGAGATACGTACGTACACACGTACGTACAGACGGCATGACGAAATTAGTCAAAATGGATTCAGGGAGGGCCAAAACACCTATTTCCGTTGAAATCTGAGAACCGAAAATTACAATACTTCCTTTACTTCGTACTAGGAAGTAAAAAGTGGGGATAGAATATTTAATTTTGTGGAACTAAATAAATTTTCAGAGATGCTCAAAATGGATATATTAGTTCTATTTTAATTAATTTGTATTTATATTATTATTATCTTTATTACTCTAATGATTAGAGTCTAATCTATATAACAATCGACACTCACAAACAAATATAATTATAATTCATACGCAGTGCTCTCCCCTCTCTCTCTCTCTCTCTCTCTTTCTCTGTCATCTTTTACCTCTATAACATATTACAATGGTAGGCATCTATTGATCTAGTAAGTATGGTATTCATTATCGAACAAACATAGATGTTATAGCTCCAATATCCCAATATCAGAGATAACGTAACGTGATTAAGCAGATTACTAAAGCGATTGAATTAATTGGAAATAATAGAACGTATTTGTAGTGGGCATAAAGATCAGGGCCGTCTTAAGCATATTCTGCGCCGGGGTGCCGGGTGGTCAGCCTGCGTCACGGCTGTTGTCAACCAAAAAAACGCAATGTAATGTTTAATGTTTCGTTTATTTATTTCTTAAAATTCTTAAATTATACAAATTAAAAATCTGATGTGGACAGCACATGACTTCCTTGTACGCGTATTAAACTATAGATATTTTTTTATTTGCACATATTTGACATTAAATCTTGTATTTTTTGTTCTAATCCATAGCAAACTTTATTTTTTTTTTAAATCAAAAAATATATAATATTTATATTTAGATATCTCGTTTATGCAAAAAGCTAATTTAAAAATTCTTAATGTGCTAGACGCAGAATTTAATTCTCTAAAACTTTTATTTGCAACATTTATTTTTAAAATTAAAATAATACCATTTTTTTTCAAGGAAAACTGTTAGCAGCTTCATGTAATGTGCCACTTCCGGTTAGTCTATTTTAACCAAAATCTATTATGTTATTTCCATTGATATAGAGTAGTCTTATATACCAAATTTGGAAAGTTTTAAATTATATTTGAATATAGATTTTCATGAAAATCTATTATAGGCTTCAAGTAAAGTACCACTTCCGGTAGTAGTATAATGACCAAAAAGGGAGGTGCACAACTAGATGTTATAACAGTCCTAAATATAAAGTTTCAATTTTCTACGGCTTACCGTTTTTGAGTTATTCGAGATACATACGTACGTACAGACGACATGACGAAATTAGTCAAAATGGATTCAGGGAGGGCCAAAATACCTATTTCCGTTGAAATCTGAGAACCGAAAATTTTCGCGATTACAATACTTCCTTTACTTCATACAAGGAAGTAAAAACGAAATGTAATTTTTAATGTTTCATTTATTTATTTCTTAAAATTCTTAAATTAGACACGTAAAACAATAAATTATACAAATTAAAAATCTACACATTTTTTTTTTAATTTAAAAGCCCGGAAAAAATACATCAGTAATGTTTTATTTTATACTATTATTTAATAGGTACCAATTTAAATAAAGATAAAATAAATATATCATCACGCCTTTTACCTATTACTGGGTGTGGCACTCTGCCTAAGCAGATCTTGGTAAGTGATATAATTATGCGCGTTGCCAGTCGTCAAATCACGGCCCCCAAAGATGTTAGTGGTGAGGGAGCCACAGGGGTAGATTTAAATTGATGAAAATTGTTTGTCGGCTGTGGAGATCGAACCAGGGTTCTCAAGATCCACAGACCGACTTGATACCACTGAGCCACCTACCCCATAATAATTTTTATATACGATTAACTAATAATATTATCATTATATATGCGTTTTTAGCTATATAATGCTATATATTAATCCCGCCGGGAATAATGAGTCGGGAATAATGGTCATTATTCCCGCTCGTGAACCAATCAACATGGATCATTGTTTTATTGTGCCATCGGAACAGGGTTGTCATAGCGACTCATATTTCAATTAAACATGCTCGTTGCTAGGTTCACTGTTGTTAACGAATCGAAAACACACAAAACGAAATCATCGTTGAGAAGTTGTCAAAAACGATCTTGCAAATTTTGTTAAATTATTGTGTTTAACTGTAATTGAAAAAATGGACAGTATTACAGAAGACAGTATATCTTCTACACCACCAGAAATAACGAAAATCGCTGATGCTACTACATATGGTTTATTACCGCAAAAGTCCACAAATTTCTATGACAAAGCATACCAAAGTTTTATGGACTGGCGTATTAAAATGAAGACAAATTCGTATTCAGAAAATGTATTGTTGGCATATTTTACTGAATTAGGTGAAAAATACAAATCATCTTCATTATGGTCTTTTTACTCCATTTACTCATTTCAATTAGATGTAAATTTATTAGGTAAATAGATGTAAAATTAATAGATAATAAATAATATAAAAATTGACTAATTTTTATTAAATTAGTCGTATATAAAGTATAGTATACAACTCGCTATAATGGCTATTATTACCTCGGATGATTACAACCCTTGCTCGCTCCGCTCGCTCGCTCGGGAAACAAACTTCATCCTCGGGAATAAGAGCATCCATTATAGCGTCGTTGTATAATATACTAATAATTTATTCTGATTATTTTTATTATTCTGATCCATTAGCAACTCGAATCTCTCATTTAATTTCGAGATAGCCGTGTCAAGTAAATAAAATAAAAACTTATTTTAAATTTTTTCATTGCGTCTAAAATGGGCTCATCTGTAGCCTCGTAATTAAAATGTCTTTTTCGGGGACGTGGACGAGCAGTTTCGGTCATTGTTAGGTGTGTAGTAATAAGAGCTATTTTAACTTGCACATTGTGAGCGGTGTAACAAGTGCCGAAAGCGGTATGAGGTGTGTTTAATAAAATAATTTAATATTGGTGCCAATATTTTTATTTTGTGCATGCATTTGACCTAACAAAGTGTACGAAACGGTGCAATGACGTTGTTTTTTTTTTTTTGGCTTCTTTGGCGGACCAACTACTCAGGTCATATGCCGCCATTACGCCCTGATCCGCGTTTTTAGGTCTTTTAGTCAACAGCAACGCAGGTTTCTCGGGACGGTCACCCATCCAAATACACCCCGCGCGCAACGTTGCTTAACTCGCGTTATCGCTTGGATCAGTATCAACGAGTTGAGCCATGGCCGTTGACAATGACGTTGTTATTGAATGACTTAGGGTTTAATGAAATATCGAAATTTCTAGCGCTCGGCTTAATTTTTACTTGCTTGTACGAAGTAAAGGAAGTATTGTAATCACAAAAATTTTCGGTTTTGAGATTTCAGTGGAAATATGCATTTTGAGCATCCCTGAATCCATTTTGACTAATTTCGTCGTGACGTCTGTACGTACGTATGTATCTCGCATAACTCAAAAACGGTAAGCCGTAGAAAGTTGAGGTATTTAGGACTGTTATAACATCTAGTTGTGCACCGCCCTTTTTGGTCATTATATAACATCCGGAAGTGCTACTTTACTTGAATAATAGATTTTCATTAAAAACTATATTAAAATATAATCCAATACTTTTCAAATTTGGTATATAAGACTACTATATCAATGGAAATAACATAATAGGTTTTGGTTAAAATGAACTAACCGGAAGTGATACATTAAATGAAGCTGCTAACAGTTGAAATAAATAGTATTATATTGATTTTAGAAATAAACGCTGCAAATAAAAGTTTTAGAGAATTAAATTCTGCGCCTAGCACATCAAGAATTTTTAAAATAGCCTTTTGTATAAGCGATATGTCTAAATTTAAAAATTATATATTTCTTTTATATTTTATGGGGTAGGTGGCTCAGTGGCATAGAGTCGGCCTGTAAATCTTAAGAACCTTGGTTCGATCCCCACAGCCGACAAACAATTTTTACCAATTTTAATTTACCCCTGTGGCTCCCCCTCCACTAACATGTTTGACGCCCGTAATTTAACGACTGGTAACTGCACTTCACGCGAAAAAATATATCACTTACCGAGATCTGCTTACGGCAGAGTGCCACTCCCATTAATGGGTAAAAGGCGTGATGATATATTTATTTTATTTTATATATTTCTTGTTTCTTGTATTTAAGTTTGCTATAGATTAGAACAAAAAATAAGAAAAAAAATAAAAATTTAATGTCAATGTCAAATAACGTCAAATATGTGCAATAAAAAATATGTAGATATAGTATAATACGCGTACAAGGAAGTCATGTGCTGTCCACATCAGGTTTTTTTATTAAAATGACTGATATTACAGTGATAATGATAAATTTATATTAAAAATTTGAACCAGGGACCTTTTGTTAGCCGCTACATCACGGCACTTAGGTACAAAGTACTGATGTATGAGACATTATATTGGAAACATTCGATTTATGCTAGATTTTGTACGTGACATGGAATAGCGGTTAGCACGTCCGGCTAGCTGAAGGTCTCTGGTTAGTTAAAATGGATTCAGGGATGCTCAAAATGGATATTTCCGCTGAAATCTCAAAACCGAAAATTCTCACGATTATAATACTTCCTTTACTTCGTACAAGAAAGTAAAAAGTGAAAAGAAATATAAACAAAGTTTGACCAACACTGGATGGCAACGCTTTCAGCAAATATCCTTTTAAAAAAATTCGAGGGTTAGGGCTTGCCCCGCATTAATTAAAAACAAGAAGGTTTAACACAAATACAAAGAAAAAAAGGTTAAAACCTTTCACATACCTTTTAATTGATTTGTACTGGACTGAAGATAATTAAATATTTATTACAATGCTTTGGTTTTATTTAGCGGAACGAGAAATAAATGTAATCTCGTCTCGGACATTTCTCGAAAATAAATATTAGATCTAAGGTTGGGTTTGACAAATATTCTTATGAAATTAGTAGTTAGAAATATAAAATGGATTTAAAGTTTTAGTAAAGAAATAGAAATTTATTTTAGCGCCGTTTTGGCAAATTATTTTGGCTATTTTCAAACCACAGTAAATACAAATTTAATTAGTTACATGTAAAATTGTAGGATCTTTTGTCGAGACAAATGAACCACTCGAGTCTAGTCGTTCAGCAGGGCAAATGAAATGCTCGGGTCTAGTCGTTCAGCGCGGCAAATGAACTGCTCGGATGTACTCGTTCACGCTAGGGTCTAGTCGTTCATGCTCGGGTGTATTCGTTCACATTCAGGTCTAGTTGTTCACCAGGACAAATGAACTGCTCGGGTGTACTCGTTCACGCTCGGGTCTAGTCATTCAGAGGGACAAATGAACTGCTCGGGTGTACTCGTTCACGCTCGGGTCTAGTCGTTCAGCGAGACGAATGAACCGCTCGGGTCTAATCGTTCAGCGGGACAAATGAACTGCTCGGGTCTAGTCATTCCCGTTCGGGTCTAGTCGTTCAGCGAGACGAATGAACCGCTCGGGTCTAATCGTTCAGCGGGACAAATGAACTGCTCGGGTCTAGTCGTTCAGCGAGACGAATGCACCGCTCGGGTCTAGTCGTTCAACGGGACAAATGAACAGCTCGGGTTTAGTCGTTCACGCTCGGGTCTAGTCGTTCAGCAACCAACTGAACCGTTCGGGTCTAGTCGTTCAGCAGAACATTCAAGGTTGCGCATTACATTCGTTAATTAATATTTTATTTGTTATTGCAATTAAAGTTATTTATAATGAGTTTCCGACAAATTTGCTGAATATAAAAAATTTTACTGCCTTCGGTGACGATAAAGTAAAATTTAAATATTGTCCACAAATTCTAAGTTTAAAGACGGATCAATAATTTAATAGACATTTAAAATACAAAACATTTTAATGTATATAAGTTGCAAAATAGAAAATTTAAAAATTCGCAAAACTTATTTAATTTATGTTGATATAGGTACCTACTCGTATAGTTTAAACTTTATAATTTTTAACCGTTTCAACGACTACGTGATTAAACAACATCGGATTTGTTCGTATATTGTCGGAAATTGACCGAGTTTTACGAACAGTATTAAGCTATCGAAACAGCGCTGTGCGCCGGACAGCATCAATCACTCGGATCTTTTTCATTTATCGATCCGGGTCACTTCGTTCACTAAACTGGCTCAATAAAACGGATCGGGTACGAACTATCTATACGAAACATTTTGATTAACTTTCCCTTGAAACATTACCAAAAATAAAATAACAAATTTACGCAAAAGTTTATTATTATTTGGGGAATTTTAATTTGGTTCTTAAATAAATAAATATATCATCACGCCTTTTACCTATTACTAGGTGTGGCACTCTGCCGTAAGCAGATCTCGGTAAGTGATATATTTTTTCGCGTGTAGTGCGGTTACCGGCCATCAAATTTCGGCTCCCAAAGATGTTAGTGGAGGGGGAGCCACAGGGGTTGATTTAAATTGGTGAAAATTTTTTCTAATGACTGATATATTGCACGCGTAATTCTTCAAGCAACCTGTATAATAATTTTATTTGAAATTAGGGAAATTAAGGTTTATATTAAGATTTTTTACCCTACTTTTTGTTTATTCTTCCGCCCTTTTAGGGGCAGATTACAGCGTAAGAATAATTGTAATAAAATTTGTTGTTTAATAGTTATTTACGAAGTAAGTGCGGGAAGACGATGTTCCCGCATGAGCGCAGTTTTGAAGCACGAGCGAGTGTCTTTAATAGCGTGAATGAGTGGAAGACGTCTTCACGTACTGCAATGCAACTTGTGCGAGTACACCAGAATTTATCAAAATTTGGTTTATGGTTGTAGAAAAAATAGTGTACGCAACTCGTGCAAAAAAACCCATCTTTCTGCACTTGATACGTAAATAACTATATAACATAGTGCAATAGTTATTTGTATCCCTAGTCCAGAAACTGCTATTTTGCGAGTGCGAGTATATTTTGAAAGGACGAGCCGCAGGTGAAGCCTTTAAATACGAGCACTCGCAAAATAGTTTCTGGACGCGTAATACACAAGATTTTTCGCGCCGACTTTTTTGTAAATTTAATAAAAAAGTTTAATTTATTACTCACATTCTAAATGTCAGGGAATTTTTGTATGTTGGTATCATCTAATTGTCAGGAGCCTGATTCTGTATCTTACGTGACTACTTGCGGCACCCATACTAACACAGGTATGTCACATGCATATAGTAAACCATCTATCGGACATTTAAAGAACTAATGGGTATGACGTCACTTCTTGCGAGATACGCAAATATAGATGTGTGACTTCCGTAGCTCCTGTTTCTTACTTGCGACACTACCTGTCTCATTCTAACATTATGTTTGTCTTTTACTTTCTTGTCATTTTGCGTTATCAACGCCATATATGCCATAAAGTTGATTAAAATTTGTTTTTGCTCCTTTGTAGCGTTCATAACACGTTTTCTATCTTCTACCATAATAAAATCGTATAAAAAACTACAAAACGATGTTGACAAACAATGACATGTGATTGCAACTGACAGTTATAGTTTCAAAACCATTACCAACACTAAACTTGGCGTGAAAACGTAAAGCACGGAATTCCCTATGCTCGACACCAGAAAAGAATCGGTGACGTCATACATTGTACTAACGCAAATTTAATCACGCAATTGCTCACGCAAGATACAGAATCAACCTCCTGAACTGTACATTTAATTTTAATTAATTATTTATTGTTCATCAATTTACATCTTCAATAAGTTTAATTACACTGTACACTTTATTTAATAAACATAAAACATAATTCATTTCTTTGTCTATTTCACGACTTATCATTCCAGTATTATAACCTAAAAAATCAACATATTTTATTTGGATTTTACTTTGCTAATTCGATTATAATTACTTACAATTTTGTTTAAAATATATGTATAAATATTCTGTTTTCTTGTATTGAAAATACTCAACTATGAATATTTTATCATAATATGTTTACGCCAATGCAATATTTTGACATTTCGTACGTTCAGGAGTTCGCTATACTAGTGATGCCAACATATAACCATAAAAAGTCACTAATGGTTTCCGGACGATTTTTAGTTATGTTATACTGCTAATGCCGGACGGTGGCGCGAAAATTAATCTTTCAGCTAGTCCAGCTAATTTAAACTGATTCGCTTTTGTTTACATGGTTGTTAAAGAGCCATTAACAAGTTAAAATGATGTTTAATGTTTTATAAAGTGTCTTACAAGCGAGTAAACTTATTGAAGTAAACAATTGGTTCTTTTATAATTGCGAGCTATTAAAGTTTTATGTATTGTATATTTATTCGAAATTAATTGGCAAAGTTTATATAATGCTGGTGATCGCGAGAGCGGAACATAGAACTTTAACATGTAAAATGATATTTTTTTAATTTCCTGCGTCCCTGATAATTTTAAAAAGCTTCAAATAAATGTTGTATAAAATTCTACATTAAAATAAATGAATAAATATATCATCACGCCTTTTATCCATTACTGGATGTGGCACTCTCCCGAAGCAGATCTTGGTAAGTGATATATTTTCTTCGCGTGAAGTGCGGTTACAGGCGCGGTGGCCAAGCGTGTTAAGGCACATCTCTTAACATACTGTGACGTCACCCGAACCAAGGTTCGTCAGTTCGAATCCGCCTGTCGACAATGTGTGATTTGCCGTAAAATATAAAAATACAGTTACATGTATTTATCACACTCGGGCGCTATAAGCTAGTCACTTATACGCCTCAAATAATCTGATTAAAGAAACCGGCAGTACGGCAATGTAAAAACTGCGGCTCGGTGTGTCCGAGAGGCCCAGGTCCGACTTGGGCTGTAGTGCCATCAGAAGAAGAAAAAGTGCGGTTACCAGCCGTCAAATCACGGCCCCCAAAGATATTAGTGAAGGGAGAGCCATATGGGTAGATTTAATTTGGTTAAAATTGTTTGTCGGCTGTGGAGATTGAACCAGGGTTCTCAAGATCCACAGGCCGACTCGATACCACTGAGCCACCTACCCTATATTAAAAATCAATAAATGGTATTAATAATTTGATTGCTTTATTACGACAGAAATTAAATTGAAAATGCTGAAAATTAGCTGTAAATTAGGGATGGCCTAGCTTGGAAATGAAATAAAATTGTCGGAAGAAAAAATAATTTTGAATTTTTATGATAAATATATATTTTTTTAATTTACATATCTTGCTTATACAAAAGGCTAATTGAATAATTCTTAATGTTTTTTTCTTTCTCTTCACCTTATTTTTTTTTTATTATTTGTCAATTGTCCCCCTTCATCCCCAACCCCCTGGAAAGAGGGAAAATTGCACATTTTTTAAGTTAAATTTTATCGATTTTATTTCGCATATCAAAGAATAATTAATTTTAATCTGAATTTTCATTATTAAGTTGAGAGTCTGACGAATTTAAATTAATAAAAATCTAATGTAGGCAGCACATGACTTCCTTGTACGCGTATTATACTATACCTACATTTTTTTATTGCACATATTTGACGTAATTTGACATTAATTTTTTTATTTATTGTTCTAATCTATAGCAACCTTAATTACAAAAAATCTGATGTGGACACCACATGACTTCCTTGTACATGTATTAAACTATAGATATTTTTTTAATTGCACATATTTGACATTAATTTTTTTATTTTTTTCTTATGTTTTGTTCTAATCCATAGCAAACTTAATTAAAAAAAAAACAAGAAAGATATAATTTTTAAATTTAGATATCTCGCTTATACAAAAAGCTAATTTAATAATTCTTAATGTGCTAGACGCAGAATTTAATTCTTTTACACTTTTATTTACAGAATTTATTTCTAAAATCAAAATAATACCATTTTTTTCAAGAAAAACTGTTAGCAGCTTCATGTAATGTATCACTTCCGGTTAGTCCATTTTAACCAAAATTAATTATGTTATTTCCATTGATATCGTAGTCTTATATCCCAAATTTGAAAAGTTTTGGATTATATTTGAATATAGTTTTTCATGAAAATCTATTATTCAAGTAAAGTACCACTTCCGGAAGTTATATAATGACCAAAAAAGCAGGTGCACAACTAGATGTTATAACAGCCCTAAATACCTCAACTTTCTACGGCTTACCGTTTTTGAGTTATGCGAGATATATACGTACGTACAGACGTCACGACGAAATTAGTCAAAATGGATGCAGGGATGCTCAAAATGAATATTTCCGCTGAAATCTGACAATTTTCGCGATTACAATACTTCCTTTCGTACAAGGAAGTAAAAACGATTTAAAAGTCCTTGTTTCTAAATTGAACATCGTTAGAAGCTCTCCTAATTGAATGAGCTTTAATATCTTCAATAAATTGCCAGAATTAATTAAAATTAATCGTATTCCTGCTAGTTTTAAAAAGCACTCAAACTTTAATTAGTCGAGAAAAATTATCATACACTCCAATGAATTTTTATAAAACTAATTGAATATGTACTAAGTACCTATATTATTAAACATATCTACATATTTGTGTTAAATAGTTATTTGTGTATTAAGAGCGTAAAGTGATTCTTTGTTACTCGAACACGGTAATTGCAGCGCGAGCCGAAGACGAGAGCTGCAATAGTACAAGAGGAACAAAGACACTTTACGCTCGTGATACACGCATCATTTTTTCTACGATTGCATCTTAAAATTATTAAAAAAAACGTATACGTTCGCAAAATAAATTCGTTCTGTTAACTGTCTATATGACAAGTTTCTATTTTGTTTGTATCCCTGGTAACTATTGAAATAAGCGCGCATTTAATATTTTTTTCGCGCGTTGCCATTGGAAACGCGCACATTTAACATCTTTTTCGCGCGTTGCCATTGGAGACGCGCAAAAAAGGTTTTTTTCGATTGTTCCACAGAAAACCTCAATTTGACGATGACAAATGAGAACGTAATTGTCAATTTTTCATAGCAATCGTAGAAAAAAAATATATATTCAGGGTGTATTTATACTTCGGCACAAAAAGGGTATATACTATAAAACGTACTTATCATGGAACTAAAATATATATTTTTTCTACGATTGCTATGAAAAATTGACAATTACGCTTTCATTTGTCATCGTAAAGTTGACGTTTTCTGTGGAACAATCGAAAAATATCTTTTTTGCGCGTCTCCAATGTCAACGCGCGAAAAAGATGTTAAATGCGCGCGTTTCCAATGTCAACGCGCGAAAAAAATATTAAATGCGCGCTTATTTCAATAGTTACCGGGGATACAAACAAAATAGAAACTTGTCATATTGACAGTTGACAAAACGAATTAATTTTCAGTACGTATACGTTTTTTAATCATTTTAAGATGCAATCGTAGAAAAAATGATGTGTGTATCACGAGCGTAAAGTGTCTTTGTTCCTCTTACACTATTACAGCTCTTGCCTTCGGCTCGCGCTACAATTACCGTGCTCGAGTAACAAAGAATCTCTTTACGCTCTTAATACACAAATAACTATTTTAAGTTCGCTAAATTAAGGATAGATTACTTGAAATGAACATGTTTATGGCCACTGGATTATCGTACTTTATTGCTTGACCTGCTGCATTTAACTAAATTAAATTATTAATTACACAACATCAGACTTTTATTTGGTGTTGTGTAAACAATTACTTGTAAGAAGATTTAAATAAAATTATTAAACATAACTAACAAAATTTTGTATTTAATACGACGCAATTTTTTTGCCAATTTTAATATAGTTTGTTTTTGTTCCATGATCAGTACGTCTAATAGTATATACCCTTTAATTTTTTCCCCGAAGTACAGATACGTCGTCTATAAATAAATAAATAAATAAATGATGAAGAAAATCCGCAAAATTAAATATTATCTCTACTTCTTTTTTTCGTCCTTGTACGAAGTAAATGAAGTATTGTAATCGCGAAAATTTTCGGTTTTGAGATTTCTACGGAAATACGCATTTTGAGCATCCCGGAATCCATTTTGACTAATTTCGTCGTGACGTCTGTACGTACGTATGTATCTCGCGTAACTCAAAAACGGTAAGCCGTAAAAAGTTGAGGTATTTAGGACTGTTATAACATCTAGTTGTGCACGTCCCTTTTTGGTCATTATATAACTTCCGGAAGTGCTACTTTATTTGAATCATAGATTTTCATGTAAAACTATATTAAAATATAATCCAAAACTTTTCAAATTTGGTATATAAGACTACTATATCAATGGAAATAACATAATAGATTTTGGTTAAAATGGACTAACCGGAAGTGATACATTACATGAAACTGCTAACAGTTTTTCTTGGAAAAAAATGAAATATTTTAATTTTAGAAATAAATGCTGCAAATAAAAGTTTTAGAGAATTACATTTTGCGTCTGGCACATTAACAATTATATAATTAGCATATTGTATAAGCGAGGTATCTAAATTTAAAAATTATATATTTTGAGAACCCTGGTTCAATTCCCACAGCCAACAAATAATTTTCACCAAATTAAATCTACCCCTGTGGTTCTCCCTCCACTAATATCTTTGAGGACCGTGATTTGACGGCTGGTAACTGCACTTCACGCGTAAACAAATATATCACTTACCGAGATCTGCTACGGCAGAGTACCACACCCAGTAATTGGTAAAAGGCGTGATGATATATTTATTTATTTTATTTATTAATGGGGTAGGTGGCTCAGTGGTATCGAGTCGGCCTGTGGATCATGAGAACCCTTGTTCGATCCCTACAGCCGACAAACAATTTTCACCAATTTAAATCTACTTCTATGGCTTTCCCTCCACTAATATCTTTGGGGGCCGTGATTTGACGGCTGGTAACCGCACTGCACGCGAAGAAATATATCACTTACCGAGATATGCTACGGCAGAGTGCCACATCCAGTAATGAGTAAAAGGCGTGATGATATATTTATTTATTATTTCTTGTTTTTGTAATTAAGTTTGCTATGGATTAGAACAAAAATAAAAAAATTAATGTCAAATATGTGCATTAAAAATTAATGTAGCTATAGTATAATACGCATACAAGGAAGTCATGTGTTGCCCACATCAGATTATGTTCCGTGATATAAATAGCAATTTCTGTTTTGTCTTGTTCACCACTTCGGCTAGCTACGTTGCCATAGCAATGGCAAGTAATTGAATGTATTTTACGGGATGAGTCATAAAATATACAGCCCGGGTTTAGAGAAGATATATTGCGGTAGTTACTTGTGTGCTGTGGTGGATTTTATAGTTAAGGGATGTTTAAGCGGTTTAGAGAGAATGGAGCAATAATTGCCAATAACAGAGAAAAATAACACATGTGCCAACATTAGAAAATAAAAACACCAGACCTAGGTATACTATTTTCATTTGAAACTTTATTTCTTTAAGTCTTTAATTCAATTTAAGACGTCTGAAATTGAATTTAAGACATCTTTAATTATTTATTGATATCAAAAATGGAACTAAATTTCAATAAATATATCTGTTTATTATATTAAACTAAAATAAAAATAAATTCTTCAACCATTTTCAATTTATTATTGACAACTGGAATACACGCATACGGCCGAACTTCAGATTGGAATAAGTTGCCGAAGCGCGCCAGTTTTAAATTTGAATCAATTTATCATTTTTGACAAAACTGTACGAGAATGAATTCGTTTTTGACAGAAGTGTGCGAGAATGTTCATTCCTGCACAGTTCTGTCACCTTTGTGTGTTTACAATGTACCTCATTTCCCTACCAACAACAAACATACAATGAGCTGATTTCTAAGTGGTCGTAGAAAAAAATATCGATATTTTTGCTGGTTACGCCCCTGCACATGATTTTTTCTTTTTTTTCAAATGTTTTGACAGCTTCTCCTCTGTCTTTTTTTTAATTAACCTTAAAATGACCACATAATGATCTTAAAATAAGCTTTGAATGGCTTTTAAGATTCCCCAAAATCTTATGTTTGATTTTTTTCGGTTTTTTTATGTCTCTTTTATTAGTTTGAGTTTTAAATGACCTTGAACCCGACATGATAGATCTTAACCGACGTCGGTATCGAAATCATAGTCCCCAAAGCCCCTGGTTTAATTATTTATGGATATAAAACATTGAATTTTTGATATCAATAAATAATTAAACATGTCTTTATTTAAATTTCAGACGTCTTCAATTAATTTGAGGCGTCTTACATTCAATTAGAGGCGTCTTTAATTCGCTAAGCATGTCCCAAATTGTTAAACAAAAACAAGTATGGCATGTGAAACTCCGGCATAAAACTCGACCAATTGCCGATAATATACGAACAAATCCGAATTAACTAACCACATAGTTATTGTCACTATAGTTATGTATATATAGACAAAATAAATCAAATAAGTTTTGCACAATTTTTCTTAAAGTTAAAGCCTTAAAAAATTATTTAGTGGACAGTGGATTGATACTGTTGGCAACACTGACTACAACAACTAATTTCGTGTTGTAAATATGGCTTTAGCATTTTTTTTACGATTGCATCTTAAAATTATTTCAAAACGTATACGTACTGAATATAAATTCATTCTGTTAAATATCAATATGACAAGTTTCTGTTTTATTTGTATCCCTGGTAACTATTGAAATAAGCGCGCATTTATAATCTTTTTCGCGCGTTGTCATTGGAAACGCGCGCATTTAACGTCTTTTATTAAATAAAATAATAATTTGTTTGTTGTGTCTGACATTATTTGACATATTGGACCAAAATTGGAAGCTTACTCTAATTTATTTATTTATTCGAGCATTTAATTTAATAATAAAATTAATTATAGCAACTATTATTTTCTGTTTCCTACATAATCTAGACAAATGAACACCTATTATTAAGTTATCTAATTTGTTTTATTTCTCATGCCACTCATGGCTTTAAAGCGGGAATATCCTTTTGCTTCTAACTCGGACATAAGAAACAATTGAACAACAAACTTATACTCTATGAATGCAATTTTTCATTCTGATCATTTTTCTCCGGTACCCTTTTGTTCTAAAATTAATAGGTAAAGAGATATCGCCAAATTAAACTTTTAACATTGAATTTCCTATGTTCGGAAAAAAAGTAGACACCCGGTATAAACAACATTTTAAAATACGCATGAAATTATTAAAACATTGAGCAGTAGCACAATAAACTTTTTTAGAAGTTAAATATTCCAATAGCCTTGATATACTATTTTCATTTTAAACTGGAGGGATCGGCATAAAACGATTAAATGCACCGCAATTACGTTAACAAAGGAACTTAAAATATGACCCGTTATAACTGGTGTCACAAGGTTCGCACAGGGTTATACAGCCCCAGACGTCTTTAATTAATTTTTGGATATCCAAAATGAATTAAAGACGTCTCTAATTCAATTTGAAACGTTTCTAATTAATTTTTGATATCTAAAATCAATTAAAGACGTCTTAAATAGCCACTAAAACTAATAGAAGACGTGTTTTTTAAAATATGTTAATTAGAGACGTCTAAAATTTAATTAAAGACATCTCAAATTGAATTAGAGATGTCTGAAAATGGAATAAAGACGTCTTGAATTGAATTAAAAATGTCTGAAACTCAATACAATTATAAGAATTTAAGACGTCTTGAATTAAATTGAAGACGTCTGAAATTGAATTTAAGACATCTTTAATTATGTATGGACATCAAAAATTGAATTTGTGATATCCTTAATTAATTAAACATGTGTTTATTTAAATTTCAGACGTCTTCAATTAATTTGAGGCGTCTTTAATTCGACAAGCATGTCTCAAATTATTAAACAAAAACGAGTATGGCATGTGAAACTTCGCCATAAAACTCGACCAATTGCCGATAATATACGAACAAATCCGAATTAGTTATTGTCACTATAGGTATACTATTTTCATTTTAAACTGGAGGGATCGGCATAAAACGATTAAATGCACCGCAATTACGTTTACAAAAGAACTCAAAATATGCCTCGTTATAACTGGTGTCACAAGGTTCGCACAGGGTTGTACAGCCCCATTCCCCGGTACGTGTATAATAAAAACAAAAACATTACAATCTTTACATAAGTATATTTCCTTATTTATACGATACAAGTATAATATATTATAAATATACAAACATAATCTAAACATTTACCTACATTACTCAGTCTGATTCGATACAGGATATTTAATCTTCTTATTGTGTAAAATAACTGCTAATTGAATAATTTAATCCGAATTAGTAATTTTTAAATGGTCAATCATCGGAAAAAACCAGACTAATTTTTGGCTGAATACGACCCTTAAAAATGTACTTGTTGTGACCATCGTTAAGCGATTTGGGGTAGCCGCACTAATGGATTTCATTGTAGTTATATGGGACAGGGACGTTTAATCGTTTTATGCCGATCCCTCCAGTTTAAAATGAAAATAGTATACCCAGGTCGATGATTCCGATGCCGAGGTCGGTTAAGCTCTATCACGTCGGGTTCAAGGTCATTTGAAACTGATACTAATAAAAGAGACAAAAAAAATTGAAAAAATTCATACATAAGTATTTTAGGGAATCTTAAAAGCCATTCAGAGCTTATTTCCAGTTCATTATGAGGTCATTTCAAGGTTAATTTTTTTAAAAAGACAGAGGAGAAGCTGTCAATACATTTGAAAAAAAATAAAAAATCATGTGCAGGGGCGTAACCAGCAAAAATATTAATATGTTTTTCAACGACCAGTTAGAAATCAGCTCATTGTATGTTTGTTGTTGGTAGGGAAATGAGGTACATTGTAAACACACAAAAGTGACAGAACTGTGCAGGAGTGAACATTCTCGCATAGTTCTGGCAAAAATGATAAATTGTTTCAAATTTAAAACTGGCGCGCTTCGGCAATTCATTCCAGTCTGAAGTTCGGCCGTATGCCGTATTCCAGCTGTCAATAATAAATTGAGAAAGGTTGAAGAGAATTTATTTTATTTTAGTATAATATTATAAACAGAAATATTTATTGTAATTTAGTTATTTATTATTATTAGTGATATTGAATGTAATATTGTTACAATTATTGAAAATGATTTTCGGTGAACATGAAGTTTGAAGGTTATGATTGAAGTAGTTTTGATTGTCCACGCTAATAGTTGTTGATGTCGAACATCTATTTCAGATATTATTTGTATTATTTTATTTAATATTTGTTTTGTTGTTACAGCTAGTTGCTAGGATACTAACTTTGAAATGTCATTCTGGAATAGTGAAATTGGGACATCTTTATTATTGAAAAATACATTTTTCTACTTTCGTTAGGAAATAGACGTTTTATTTCACTTATTTGAGTTAGGTAATGAACTACATTATTTACATAGTGAAATAATGAAGTAACATCATCATCATCTGTGGCACTACAGCCCATATCGGGCCTGGGCCTACCGGACACACCGAGCCGCAGTTTTTACACTGCCGTACTGCCGGTTTTCGTAGTCGAATGCTACATTATTTAAGGCGTATAAGTGACTAGCTTATAGCGCCCGAGTGTGATAAATACATGTAACTGTATTTTCTATTTTTACGACAAATCTCACATTGTCGACAGGCGGATTCGAACTGACGAACCTTGGTTCGGGTGACGTCACAGTATGTTAAGAGATGTGCCTTAACACGCTCGGCCACCGCGCCTCTGAAGTAACATAGCAACACAAAAAAAATAAGATATCTTGGTAGACGAATTCTGATGTGTTATTCTTTTATTTTTTGAATTTATAACTGTCATTAATATATCAAAATATCATAATTTCAAAAACGCTCTTTCGTATTTATTAGAACGGAAGTAGAAAAAATATTGTATGAAACTAGTAAGGAAATGAAGGTTATTACCTTACTTATGTGTTTACATAACTCGTTCTGCAAATTTCACATACGTAAGGTAATAACCTTCATTTCCTTACTAGTTTCATAAATAGCTATAATACGGCTATAATATCGTGGTCGTAGAATAAGTGTAGTGTACAACTCGCATGGAATGCACATTTCATACTTATTGTACAATATACTATCCCCACAGCCGACAAACAATTTCCACCAATTTAAATCTACCCCTGTGGCTCCCCCTTCACTAACATCTTTGGTGGCCGTGATTTGACGGCTGTTCACGCGCATAAATATATCACTTACCGAGATCTGCTTACGGCAGAGTCCCACACCCAGTAATGGGTAAAAGGCGTGATGATATATTTATTTATTTATACTATTATAAGTTCATAACTTCCATTTATTTTAATATAATCCATTAAAAATAATGAGCAACATTAATTCAATACAGACATAATAATAAACCCTCCATTCATTGTTTCAAAACATATCGAAACAAAAGCAATCAATTTAATCATCTCTGTCTAATTAAATCAAAAACAAAAACATAGAAACTTATCCCTGCTGTCGAAGCTTAAAATTTGAACAAGTTTTAGTTGAAAAACAAGTATTGTTTCTGTGAGAAAACAAAATACATTCCTTAGATGTTGATTGGGAGAGCGCGGATTTTAGGCATTTTGTTTATTGGTTGTACTGTAAGCAGAACATATTTTGTTTGAGATCTGAACGTTTCACGAAAAATGCTGCCGTTTATTTTGCTTATTTTGACATTTTTCGCAGTTTTAAGCCTAGTTTAGTTTGTTTGAAGTTTGCAGACAATGATGTACTTTGATTAAAACAATTATACTGAACAAATTGTACAAACTAATAAAGACAATGCAAGTCCAGTATAATTGTTTTAATCCTAGTTTTGTTTATAAGTGCTTATTTTTGCGTATAAGTGCTTATTAGTGTTTATTTGAAGTTTATTGTGCTACTGCTCAATGTTTTAATAATTTCATGCGTATTTTAAAATGTTGTTTATATCGGGTGTCTACTTTTTTTCCGAACATAGGAAATTCAATGTTAAAAGTTTGATTTGGCGATATCTCTTTACCTATTAATTTTAGAACAAAAGTGTACCGAAGAAAAATGATCAGAATGAAAAACTGCATTCATAGAGTATAAGTTTGTTGTTCAATTGTTTGTTATGTCTGAGTTAGAAGCAAAAGAAAATACACGCTTTAAAAAAATTATCAGAGTGGCATGAGAAATAAAACAAATTAGATAACTTAATAATAGGTATTTATTTGTCTAGATTATGTAGAAAACAGAAAATAATAGTTGCTATAATTAATTTTATTATTAAATTAAATGCTCGAATAAATAAATAAATTAGAGTAAGCTTCCAATTCTGGTCCAATATGTCAAATAAAGTCAGACACAACAAACAAATTATTGTTTTATCTCTCAAACTTAAAATGTGTATATTTTTTTTCTATTTTTTTCATTTTAGTGAACCATTCGGGGCCCCCAGAGTCACGGGCCCCCAGCACTTGCCTAGTTTGCCTAGGCGAAAAGACGGCCCTGGTCTTGCCATGTAGTAACTTTAGTTCATATGTTGTTGTTGTTTGCCATCTTCGGTCAAGTTGTTTAAATAGAGATTTAATATGTTTTGTTTAATATCTATCATTTTTGTAATTTTGTATTTTTTCTATTTATTTTTAAGTTGTGAATATATCTTAATAAACATTAAATTTTGAATATTTGATTAAATTATTCGCCCAGCTTCTGCTCGTGTTACACAAATATCAGTTTGAATAGTTAGTATCTTTCAAACTGTCACAATTTACATGTGAGTGTGCTTTACTGTTACATTATGAAATATGTATTTATGCATTTATTTATCATTATAGTTAAAACCCGGATTTTTAGGCAATTGCCTAGATTCAAATTTTAATATACTTCAGGCAATTTCGTTTTTCTATACATAGGTAATATGTTTACGTGTAATGGAAGGTTTTTTTTTCGTGCCTTAGAGCCTATTTTTTCTATATTTTGGTTATTGTGCCTATTTTACCTTATACAGCCTATTTTGCCTATTTTTGTTGCCTATTCTAACTTTTATTAAGCAGACAAGGTTTATCATCTACTTCGTTGACTAATTCAGCACTCGACAAAGTGTTTCAACCTAACCTATAATATTACTTTAATCAAGTTTTTGTGTGTGAATTTAAAATGCCGAAAGAAAAAACGTTTTTTAGTCAAAATTTTACGTGGGAATTGAATTGTCTTTGCCATTAATCAATGGAGCTGAGATAACTTTAGACGATATGGCTAAATATAAGAACGCCTCTGTCACATTTTGTGATTTCGAACGAAGTTTTCAACTTACAAGCAAGTTCTGACAGACCGAAGATAGTGCCTTTCATAGAGCAATTGCTCGTAATATTTTGTGAATTAAAGTATACTACATAATTTGAATTTGCATAATAGTTAATAAAATGAGAACCCTACATTATTATTTTTCAGATTGCGTTAATTTTTGTTTAAAATTATTATTGTTGTCTAACGAAGAGTAGATACGAGTACCAATCGTTTATTTTTTTTAAAACAAATTATTTACATTTAGGCTGCCTAAAATCCCGCCTATTTTAGAGTAATTACCGGCCTAAATGCCTGCTTATTTGGGTGTTTTTAAGAGCCTAAATATCCGGGCTTTAATTATAGTTATTGTTGAATTCTAGAAAAGGTAAATGTTTATTATAATATTATTTAATAATCTGACATTGTACAGTTTTGTTTATTTTAGGGTTATAATTGCATTTTTCTATAAGAAATGTAAAACATGACTAGTATTTATTGCTGCAGAACCCGTGTTTAATTTGAGTATTTCGTATATTTCATGAAGTTGCAGTAAGGTTACCCACGGGCATATTAAGTTGCATTTAGAATTTCTGGCATCATTGGTTGAGGTTATGATGTTTTCGAGATATGTCGCCCACATTTACTGCAAAAATGGTAGCGAAAGTACTTCGCAATGAATTTATTTATTTATTTATTATTCTACAGGTTGTATATCCAAATTACAGATTAATATTATAATTATTTTAAACAAAGGAATGACAGAGTTGAAAAACAAACAAAAAAATAATATAAACTCATATAAGAAATTACATATTGCATATGCATACATCGAATAATAATTTGTTCGTAACACATGCACAAGAAACACGATCTTATTCCCTAATTTTAGAGAGAGAAACACTACTTTTCTCCCCTAGGGAGAGAAACATCCTACCTAGGGAAAGAAATGTTTCTCTCCCTAGAGACAACGATTATTAGCTGTTTGCGGCGTTTCCTAGGTAACTAGTTACGCAACCCATATTTGACATTTGTCCCGAAAAGACAGTAATTTTTGTGCACTTGTTACGAAAAGTATAATATGCCTCACGGGAGTGAGTTATACTATACTGATGAGCTCTAATAAGAGCGAAACGCGTCTATGGTTACTAACTGTGCTGGCCAGCCTCTGACGATGCCCTCATAAGGTGACTTGGAGGCTGAATTTTGTGAAACATAGCCAAGTGTTTATTTTATATTTTTTATTAAACCTTGTTTCACCAAGTGTTGGATGACAATTAATTTTGTCTTTGTTGTTATTCTCAATTTAATTTATTTGATGTAAATAGTAATGATTCCAAATATTGCAACCATACTCAAGTTTACTTCGTATAAACGATATGAAAAAGGACTTCAATCTATTTATGTTACGGAAGTTATGAGTTATGAGAAATATTAACCCTATGGTTTTACAAGCATCGGCTAAAATTCGCTCAATGTGCAAGTTAAATAAAAAATTGCTTTCAAAATAAATTCCTAGATCTTTAATAGAAGTTACTCGATCCAGAGAGATATTGTTCACAGTGTAATTAAAACTTAATACTTCCTTTTTTTGATAAACTCATTACCCAATGTAAGTTTCTGAGTTATCTAAATTTAAAAATAAATAATAAATAAATAAATATATCATCACGCCTTTTACCCATTACTGGGTGTGGCACTCTGTCGAAGCAGATCTCGGTAAGTGATATATTTTGTCGCGTGAAATGCGGTTACCAGCCGTCAAATCACGGCCCTCAAAGATATTAGTGGAGAGGGAGCCACAGGGGTAAATTTTTAAATTGGTGAAAATTGTTTGTCGGCTGTGGGGATTGAACCAGGGTTCTCAAGATCCACAGGCCGACTCGATACCACTGAGCCATCTACCCCACATAAAAATGTTGGAACTATATTTGGACATCTTGCTTATTGTATGATGTCGTATATTTTGTCTTGTAGGTTTGGCATGTCAGAAACTAATATAAAATAAAATAAATATATCATCACGCCTTTTACCCACTACTGAGTGTGGCACTCTGTCGAAGCAGATCTCGGTAAGTGATATATTTTGTCGCGTGAAGTGCGGTTACCAGTCGTCAAATCACGGCCCTCAAAGATATTAGTGGAGAGGGAGCCACAGGGGTATATTTTTAAATTGGTGAAAATTGTTTGTCGGCTGTGGGGATCGAACCAGGGTTCTCAAGATCCACAGGCCGACTCGATACCACTGAGCCATCTACCCCATAAAACTAATGATATCCTTAAATAATGAAAGATGTCTTAAAATCAATTTCAGACATTTTCAATTAATTTGAGACGTCTTAAATTGAATTAAAGACGTCTTAAATTAATATAATGTATTGAGTTTGAGACATTTCTAATTCAATTCAAGATGTTTTTATTCGATTTTCAGACATCTTTAATTCTATTTAAGACGTCTATAATATAAATTTGTCTTTATTAAAATTTAGAGGTCTCTAATTAATATGCCATGTCAGAAACTAATGAATACTTTTACCATGTCAGGGGTGGGCCTCTTATTTACATATTTTTTTAACTATTTCAACCCAAAAAGAATCTACCAGGAGGTTGATTCTGTATCTTGCGTGATCAGTTGCGTGATTAAATTTGCGTTAGTACAATGTATGACGTCACCGATTCTTTTCTGGTGTCGAGCATAGGGAATTCCGTGCTTTACGTTTTCGCGCCAAGTTTAGTGTTGGTAATGGTTTTGAAACTATAACTGTCAGTTGCAATCACTTGTCATTGTTTGTCAACATCGTTTTGTAGTTTTTTTATACGATTTTATTATGGCAGAAGATCGAAAACGTGATATGAACGCTACAGAGGAGCAAAAACATATTTTAATAAACTTTATGGCAGAGATGGCGTTGATAACGCAAAATGACAAGAGAGTAAAAGACAAACATAATATTAGAATGAGACAGGTAGTGTCGCAAGTAAGAAACAGGAGCTACGGAGGTCACGCATCTATATTTACGTGTCTCGCAAGAAGTGACGTCATACCCATTAGTTCTTTAAATGTCCGATAGATGGTTTACTATATGCATGTGACATATCTGTGTTATTATGTGTGCCGCAAGTAGTCACGCAAGATACAGAATCAGGCTCCTGGACAAATTTTCACGAGGATCCAAATATTTTAAAAATAATGTTAAAAACAATAGAATTTAATTTCTGCCTTCTCGGGCTAGTAGTGAAAAAACTAGTATATAAACCACGGTTGAGAAGATCATTATTGACCATGCGCCTTGTACCCCTCGGTTGCACCTCGGCGCTGGCTCAATAATGATCGTCTTCTCAACCTTGGCTTATAATATACTATTATTTTGTGTTATGTGAAATAGTATGTTATGCATCAAGGGAGGGAAACAAGCGATTATTCTTCGATTTGAGCTCAAGCCTCCGGCCCTCGCTTACGTCTCGGTTTGTCAACTTCACACAAGGGATAATCGCGCCCTCCCGTGAAGCATATTATACTTTTCGTAACAAAAATTACCGTCTTATCGGGACAAATGTCAAATATGGGTTGCGTAACTAGTTACTTAGGAAACGCCGCAAACAGCTAATAATCGTAGTCTCTAGGGAGAGAAATATCTCTCTAGGGAGAGAAACATGGTACCTATGGAAAAATAATGTTTTTCTCCTTAGGGGAGAAAAGCAGTGTTTCTCTCTCTAAAATTAGGGAATAAGAACGTGTTTCTTGTGCATGTGTTACGAAAACTAAATTTTTGTACTCATACATTAAAATGTGTTGTTTCGCGTCGCCTACGCAACGACCGAAACGTCAATTTCCCGCACTCGTTCGGGACATTTTAGAAAAAACACTCCAATTTCTAAAACACTTATTAAAAAACTATATTTATAATATAAAAGTATAGTATCTCAAACACCCTTTTGCGTAATAATAATGAAAGAAAATGATGGAATATTGAATGAAATTTAATTTTAAAATGATAAATTTAGTGCATTTGGTTCACAATGTTGGCAACGAAATAACAGCACTCGACAGCAGTGGAAACACATAACCTACAAACGTAAGATAAATTGTAACAACATAGATATGAAATTAAACAAGTTTATTCAATTTACTGTATACTACAAATAAAATTAGTAAATAATATAACACTCTTTATTTTCATTGCATTAAAATTAAATCAATTGAAATTTGACATGACTGTGAAGTTAGTTATAAAATGGTTACAAAGCAGTGTTATGTGTGTATGATTGTTTTGTGGAATGTTTATATTTATAGTACAACTTTGTCAATTTGAAATACTAACTCCTGGCACAACTTGGTTTGTTTGAATGGATTGTAAAGCTGGCGGCACATGAACATTTATAGCAGCAGCAGCAGTTTCTGTTGAAGTACTTGCACATGATGATGATGATTATATAGTTTTACACTTTTCGTACAAAAAATATTGTACAAACCTCTTGCGTGAACTAGGTTCCCGGATTCGTTCTATGGCAGCACTCGCAAGCTCGCGCCGCCAAACACTCATCCGGGAACCGATCGTTCCCGCACTTGGTATGTAAATAACTATTGTATTATTGTATAGAACTTAATAATAAAGGCCTTCTAAAATTGAGTCAATTCTGTGGCTGCAGAAGAGAATAAATTTTCATCTTGATTTAAGGAAGCTTATACGTCACTGTTAAAAGAAAAGGCGATAAATCGTCTAAGTTAAATAAAATGTCTTTCCCAGCTTAGGAACAGAGATATAAAGAATTTAATAGAATGATGAATGCGTGGTGCGATAATAGAATATACGTGAAACTTTTATGTGGTATTGAGACGAGCTGTGGATACCTAAAGTTAAAGCACAATTTTCATCAAATTAAAATTCCCTTGTGGCGTTTTGAGAACAGTGATTTGACGGCTGGTTATACGTATAAATATATCATTTACTGAGATCTGTTGTGACACTGTGCCACAACTAGTAATGGGTAAAAGCTGTGATAATATTTATGTAGAACTAGCATGTTTTACAAGTTAAAAAAAACTGAAGATATTTTTATTTTTACATAATTTTGAGAGTTTAAAAATATGGGATAAGTGGCTCAGTGGTATCGAGTCGGCCTGTGGATCTTGAAAACTCTGGTTCAATCCCCACAGCCGACAAACAGTTTTCACTAATTTAAAATCTACCCCTGTGGCTCCCCCACCACTAACATCTTTGAGGGCCGTGATTTGACGGCTGGTAACCGCACTTCACGCGGAAAAATATATCACTTACCGAGATCTGCTCCGGGAGAGTATAGATATATTTATTTATTGCTATCTACTTATTACAAAATTTAATTTAAAAATCTGATGTGGACACCACATGACTTCCTTGTACGCGTATTAAACTATAGATATTTTTTTAATTGCAGATATTTGACATTAAATCTTTTATTTTATTTTTTGTTCTAATCCGTAGCAAACTTAATTTAAAAAAAAAACAAAAAATATATAATATTTAAATTTAGATATCTCGCTTATACAAAAGGCTAATTTAATCATTCTTAATGTGCTAGACGCAGAATTTAGTTCTCTAAAACTTTTATTTGCAGCATTTATTTCTAAAATCAAAATAATACCATTTTTTTCAACTGTTAGCAGCTTCATGTAATGTATCACTTCCGGTTAGTCTATTTTAACCAAAATCTATTATGTTATTTCCATTGATATAGTAGTCTTATATACCAAATTTGAAGTTTTGGATTATATTTGGATATAGTTTTTAATGAAAATCTATTATTTAAGTAAAGTAGCACTTCCGGAAGTTATATAATAACCAAAAAGGGAGGTGCACAACTAGATGTTATAACAGTCCTAAATACCTCAATTTTCTACGGCTTACCGTTTTTGAGTTATGCAAGATACATACGTACGTACAGACGTCACGACGAAATTAGTCAAAATGGATTCAGGGATGCTCAAAATGTGTATTTCCGCTGAAATCTCAAAACCGAAAATTTTCGCGATTACAATACTTCCTTTACCTCGTACAAGCAAGTAAAAAATATTTAAAAATGTTTGCGGAATACAGAAAGTGCTAGTTTAATCATTTTTAACTTGACTGGGATTCGAACACGAGACCTTTTCACTGTACTACGAAACAACTAATTTAATGAAAACATATTCAAACCGGGGAGAGACAAATTCATAGTCACTCATAATTTATACAACTCGAATGAAATAAAATAATATCTCCAAAATAATTAATTTCTCATCTTTAACTATAAATTTAAATAACAACAAAGACAAAATTAATTGTCATCCATACACTTGGTGAAACTAGGTTTAATAAAATATAAACTAATCACTTGGCTAAGTCTCACAAAATTCAGCGATCAAGTCACCTTATGAGGGCATCGTCAGAGGCTGGCCAGCACAGTTAGTAACCATAGACGCGTTTCGCTCTTATTAGAGCTCATCAGTATGGTATAACTCACTTCTTCACCTAGAACAAAGTTCACGTGAAGAAGCTGGTGACGAAGAACTGTGCCAGCAGAGAATAAGATCTCTAACAAACGGTAAGATGACATGAGAAGTTCTGTCGAACCAGTAATGCCATCTACCGAAAAAAGCAAAAGCTACGCAATAGCAATTTAAATAACAACAAAGACAAAATTAATTGTCATCCATACACTTGGTGAAACTAGGTTTAATAAAAAATATTAAATAAACACTTGGCTAAGTCTCACAAAATTCAACCTCCAAGTCACCTTATGAGGGCATCGTCAGAGGCTGGCCAGCACAGTTAGTAACCATAGACGCGTTTCGCTCTTATTAGAGCTCATCAGTATGGTATAACTCACTTCTTCACCTAAGTTCACGTGAAGAAGCTGGTGACGAAGAACTGTGCCAGCAGAGAATAAGATTTCTAACAAACGGTAAGATGACATGAGAAGTTCTGTGGAACAGGCAATGCCATCTACCAAAAAAAAGGAAAAGCTACGCAATAGCAATTTAAATAACAACAAAGACAAAATTAATTGTCATCCATACACTTGGTGAAACTAGATTTAATAAAAAATATAAAATAAACACTTGGCTAAGTCTCACAAAATTCTTCCTCTGACGATGCCCTCATAAGGTGACTTGGAGGCTGAATTTTGTGAGACTTAGCCAAGTGTTTATTTAATATCTTTTATAAATTTAAGCCCCAAATAAAATTCCTTAAAACAAATAATGAAAACGCTAAACTGAAAAAAAGGATGGTAAAACAATAAAACACGCTTAAAATTGGATTCTTATTTTATTCTTGACGTATGTCTCATTTACATCGCAAATTGAAACTAAAACTGCCAAGAAAAGACAAACGTTTAAAACGAACAAAGATAAACTAAACAATTGCGTGCTCAGTGTTCAATAAATTGTCTTAATGGATGATAAATTTGAAATGGATTTAAATCTAGAGTTTCTTTGTGTTTTCCTTATTCCAATCATTGTTAACTTAACTAAAGCTTTTTAACAATCAAACCTTTTTAAATGTAGTATTTATTTGTCTTTGTTTATACAAAATTAATACAGTGGCGACTCGTTAAATATGGACACAAAGTTAAAAATAAATATCAGTGAATAAAATATGTTGAGAATAATGTTTAATTTAGTTATTTATTGCTCGTAATGTAAATGTCATTTAGATATGTTTTTGTTCCAAATGATTGGTAACACTGTAGTAACTTAAGATATAGATGTCACTAGCTGTAGGAAAACAACCATTTTGTGTTTATGTAAAATTGTAAGGTAGTATTCGTAAATCCGCCATTATGGGCAGTTGTGTTAAAACGTTACTCAGAAAGTATAATAAAAGTGTTCATATAATTTTCCTAATTAACTTCTATCATTTCTCATCAATTCACACTCCACAGTAAATAATCAACATCTCAACAAAATAAAATAAATATATCATCACGCCTTTTATTTATTATTGGGTGTGGCAGTCTACCTAAGCAGATCTTGGTAAGTGATATATTTATGCGCGTTGCCAGTCGTCAAATCACGGCCTCCAAAGATGTTAGTGGAGGGGGAGTTACAGTGGTAGATTTAAATTGGTGAAAAATGTTTGTCGGCTGTGGGGATCGAAGCAGGGTTCTCAAGATCTACCACTGAACCACCTACCCCATTGTAAATTATAAATAATTTAAATAATAAATTGCAAAATACGACACAATACAATATTTCTAATATTTATATAATTATCAGTATTATATAATAATGGGGTAGGTGGCTCAGTGGTGGATCTTGAGAACCCTGGTTCGATCCCCGCAGCCGACAAACAATTTTCACCAAATTAAATCTACTCCTGTTGTTCCCCCTTCACTAATATCTTTGAGGGCCGTGATTTGACGACTTGCAACGCGCATAAATATATCACTTACCGAGATCTGCTTAGGCAGAGTGCCACACTCAGTAATGGGTAAAAGGCGTGATGATATATTTATTTTTCTACTTCCGTTATTAAATAGACGTTTTATTGCAATTATTTGAGTTAGGTAATGAACTGCATTATTTAACTAGTGAAATAATGAGGTAACATAGCAACAGATATCTTGGTAGACGAATTCTGCTGTGTTATTCTTTTATGTTTTAGAATTTATAACTGTCATTATTATGTCAAAATTTCATAATTTCAAAAACGCTCATTCGTATTTATTACACCGGAAGTAGAAAAAATATTGTATGAAACTAGTAAGGAAATGAAGGTTATTACCTTACTTATGTGTTTACATAACTCGGCTACGCCTCGTTCTGCAAATTTCACATGCGTAAGTAATAACCTTCATTTCCTTACTAGTTTCATAAATAGCTATTACCTAATTCCGTTATGAAAAGTCCTGTTTTACATCAATTTTTGAGGTTATGAAATATCAATTTTTTCATAACTGTCATTCAAGAGTTATGTAAGGAATTCTTTACATAACTAGTTACGTAATGAATGTTGACAGTTTGAACTTTCTCAAAATGCAAATAACGGAAAATACTATTTATTAAAATGTTTAGGATTTATATACCTTGAATAATGTTTCTGGTATGAAACAGTTGACGGGAAAATTAGCAGATTCTTCGATATCAGAAGGAAGGTCTGTCTCGGATTCAGAACTCATTTTCAATGATGACATAATCTTTAAATTTAAACATTTTATTCATTTATTTTCACGGCAACGCTTTGGTAATTTTGAAATATACTGAGCTGTCATAAACCTAGAATTTTATGTGTTTTAAACATTATTTTAGCGGAATTAGATAAAATACGTTATGAAAACACGATATTGTTTGACTCACATAATTTACGAAACTCGCTTCGCCCGTTTTGGCAAATATTATGTTCGTCAAACAATATCAACCTTTTCATAACTGGTTATGTACATAACTATTAATTAATTTTAAGATATCAGGCATGATCCGTGGGCAAACAATAAGAAGAATTATGGTAGATATTTGAGCGAGGACAATAATATTGAATATATAGATAGTTACTTGTTGAGTTTCAACAAAATAATCTTCTAATGTTGCCTGTTTCATCTCGGGAAATGAAAGCCGGGTTCACAAGAGGCAACTAGTTGCAGCAATCGATTGACGCTTTTGCCATAGTTACACGATAATAATTTAAATGTGTTTCTACGTGTACAACTTTAAATAGATCAATGCAATTTTCATTCTAGATATACCGGGTGACCCGGAAAACATGGTTACTTCCTTCGCAAAAATATTCGCGGTATTAAAGACACTCGCTCCTTGCAGTCGCTCATGCGATATCGTCTTCCCGCACTTACTTCGTAATAGTAGTTTATGTAACAAGTACATAATTTAGGTCTTTATTGGACGAGCCGAATTTGATGGCAGAGCGAGCGCAGCGAGCGAGGCTAATAAATAAGGCGAGTCTATAAAGTCCGATTATGTACGAGTTGCATACAACGTTTTATGTTCGACTGCATGCAGAATATTTTCTCTTAAAATATGATTATGTCAATACCTATATTTAAAACATTTAATTGCATCTCAAAGCGTGCTTCGTTGTTATGCATTTGTTGCTTTATTTATCAAATTGTCAAAGTGAAAAATGTGTTGAAATGGATGAAGACATTGAAGACGTTCCAAAAGAAATAAAAGATCTTGCATGTAATGCAAGAGAATATCTAACAATTGTATGAAGACACATATAATACATACAGATAATGGTGTTTCAATATTTCTTTTGAATTTTGTTTTAATGTGACATTGACAGCAGTCCAATTTTACATTTTTATCGTACTAGTCTAAAAAAGTACCCGATTATGGACAGTAAACAGTGTCGTAAAACAAGGTAATATGATGCAGTCGAACATAAATAACTATTTTGTATTAGGTGTTTTTTTTTGCGCAAAAGAATGTAAATTTTAGTCATTCGAATGCGCCAAAAAACAAGAATTTCGCTCACAAAATACAAAAAAACTTTGTTTCTACTTCAATAGTATAAATATATCACTTATTGAGATCTGTTTCGGCAAAGTGCCACACTCATTAATAGGTAAAAGGCGTGATGATATATTTATATTCATCTATTTAAAACAACCCCTGTGGCTCTCTCTCCACTAACATCTTTGGCGGTCATGATTTGACGACTAGCAACGCGCATAAACATATCACTTACCGAGATCTGCTACGCGACAAGTCGAGAAAAAAGTTACAAAATTGTAAATTATAAATAAATAAATATATCATCACGCCTTTTATCCATTACTAGGCGTGGCACTCTGCCTAAGCAGATCTCGGTAAGTAATATATTTCTTTGCGTAAAGTGCGGTTACCAGCCGTCAAATCACGCTCCCCAAAGATATTAGTGGAGAGGGAGCTACAGGGATAGATTTAAATTGGTGAAAATTGTTAGTCGGTTGTGGGGATCGAACCAGCGTTCTCAAGATCCACACGCCGACTCGATACCACTGAGCCATCTACCCTATTGTACATTATAAATCATTTCAATAATAAATTTATAAATACGACACATTTAACAAACACAGATAGATTAATTTTATTATGTTTTTAGATTTTTACAAATCTTGTACAAAAGATTGGCAAATAATGGTTACATATAAACTTAATAATATACTTATATAGTAATACTTAACGAGAGTTCTTCATTTAACAAACATACAATACAATATTTCTAATGTACTCCACTAAACTGATAAAACTTTCGAATAATTACACAACTACTAAATAATGGAAATAACTAATTACTAAAGTTCCTCATATATAACTGGCTACACAGCCCACTGTGTAATACGTACTCCATTTCAAAATTACACATCTGATTCTAAGAACATCAATCGATAGTCTAAAAATAGCGATGAATGAATCCCTGAAACGAATAAACGAGAACCCTTCTCAACGCCCAACATCGCATGTAAACGTGAGCTCAACACGGCGATGTCGCGGCACGACACAATACAACAGAACAGAACAATACCAATGAGCATAATCATAAATAGACAAGACATGCATTCAAATACATATATACTATTTTTATTTTAAACTTGAGGGATCGTCATAAAACGATTAAATGCACCGCAATTACGTTTTTGTACTTATACATTAAAATGTGTTGTTTACGCAACGACCGAAACGTCAATTTCCCGCACTCGTTCGTGAAATTTTGGAAAAACATTCCAATTTCTAAAGCACTTATTAAAAATCTATATTTATAATAAAAAAGTATAGTATCTTAAACACCCTTTTGTGTAATAATAATAAAAGAAAATGATGGAATATTGAATGAAATTTAATTTTAAAATGATAAATTTAGTGGATTTGGTTCACAATGTTGGCAACGAAATGACAGCACTCGACAGCAGTGGAAACACATAACCTACAAACGTAAGTTAAATTGTGACAACATAGATATGAAATTAAACAAGTTTATTAAATTTGCTGTATACTACAAATGAAATTAGTAAATAGTGTAACACTCTTTATTTTCATTACATTAAAATTAAATCAATTGAAATTTGACATGACTGTGAAGTTAGTTATAAAATGGTTACAAAGCAGTGTTATGTGTATATGATTGTTTTGTGGAATGTTTATATTTATAGTACAACTTTGGCAATTTGAAATACTAACTCCTGGCACAACTTCGTTTCTTTGAATGGATTGTAAAGCTGGCGGCACATGAACATTTATAGCAGCAGCAGCAGTTTCTGTTGAAGTACTTGCACATGATGATGATGATTATATAGTTTTACACTTTTCGTACAAAAAATACAAACCTCTTGCGTGAACTACACTCATCCGGGAAGCTAGTTCACGCAAGAGGTTTGTATTTTTTGTACGAAAAGTGTAAAACTATATAATCATCATCATTATGTGCAAGTACTTCAACAGAAACTGCTGCTGCTGCTATAAATGTTCATGTGCCGCCAGCTTTACAATCCATTCAAAGAATGGCGTAGACAACGCCAAACAACACATTTTAATATATCAGTACAAAATAGTTATTTACGAAGTGCGGGAAGACGATGTTCCCGCATGAGCGCAGTTTTGAAGCACGAGCGAGTGTGTTTAATAGCGCGAATGAGCGGAAGACGTCTTCACGCACGTAGGACCGTCATCTGTAAATGCAACTTGTGCGAGTACACCAGAATCTGCTAATTTATCAATTGCAAACCAAGCTGCTACAGCAACTTCCATTTCTAATTGTCTAAATTTTACTATAAATGTTTATAATAACATTTGTAACAATTGTGGCTCTTTCCAATCGAGAAATATTGTTTTTTAGTTGAAATATCAAACCTAACCTAAAATAGATTAATTAATTTAAGCATTTTATGTTGTTATAATCTTACTTTTCCATAAAACTTCAAATGATCGTGAACCTGAGGTGATAGAGCTTAATCGACCCTGGCATCGGAATCAGCGACCCCAAAACTCCTGGGTACATAGGTCCGGTGTTTTTTTATTTCCTTGTACGAAGTAAAGGAAGTATTGTAATCGCGAAAATTTTCGGTTTTGAGATTTCAGCGGAAATACGCATTTTAGCCATCCCTGAATCCATTTTGACTAATTTCGTCGTGACGTCTGTACGTATGTATGTATCTCGCATAACTCAAAAACGGTAAGCCGTAGAAAGTTGAGGTATTTAGGACTGTTATAACATCTAGTTGTGCACCTCCCTTTTTGGTCATTATATAACTTCCGGAAGTGCTACTTTACTTGAATAATAGATTTTCAAGAAAAACTATATTCAAATATAATCCAAAACTTTTCAAATTTGGTATATAAGACTACTATATCAATGCAAATAACATAATAGATTTTGGTTAAAATGGACTAACCGGAAGTGATACATTACATGAAGCTGCTAACAGTTGAAAAAAAATGGTATTATTCTGATTGTAGAAATAAATGCTGCAAATAAAAGTTTTAGAGAATTAAATTCAGCGTCTAGCACATTAACAATTATTCAATTAGCCTTTTGTATAAGCGAGATATCTAAATTTAAAAATTGTATATTTCTTAATTTTAGATTTATTGGTTACATTTTTCGAGTGTTTGTATGCAATTGTGTGGAGTTCACCTTCAAAAACAAGGGCAGAAAGACGCTCCCTTCCTCCCTCATCTTTTTTACTTCATTTTCAGTTTTTACTATACAGTGTGTAACTGCAATTGTGTTAAATGTATTTTTAAACAAGCGCAGGCGATGCTGCCTTCATTTCTTATAGATTCGTTGTTAGAGAAGTGGGCGTAAGTGAAGATTTACGAAACAGGTGTACAGGAGCGAATGGATGGATGTTTGTTGTGTGATGATGGATTTTGGTTGTGAGGAAGGAAAGAGTTCGTATGGAGGAAGTGTTAATGTGGTTGAAACGAGTATCGTGTGTCAGGATGAGAATGTTGACGGGTTCGTGCTACCCCATTTAATGGGCTATAGCGTGATGTTATGTATGTATGTATATTTCTTGTTTTTTTTTCAAATTAAGTTTGCTATGGATTAGAACAAAAAATAAGAAAAAATAAAATATTCAATGTCAAATATATGCAATTAAAAAAATATCTATAGTTTAATACGTGTACAAGGAAGTCATGTACTGTCCACATCAAATTTCTTCAATATACAGGCTGTTTCACAACTTAGAGCAAAAAATTAAAGGGTATATTCTGTATGACGTGCTGATCATGAAACAAAAAGATTTTTTTTAAATTCGAAAAATTAAGGGTTGTTTACCCAAAACATTTTTGTAGTACTGCACTGGATTCGCTTTCCTATTAAACACAAACAATGAAGTAGGTATCAACTACGAAAGAATATTTACACAATTCAATTATTAGCAGTTATTTATAATAGAATTTTATTTAATTAATAACTTTAACATAATCATCCACCCAGTGGCAGTGGCAACGAAAAATTTTGGACTGGATACATGGAAAATAGTTTTGCGATTTAAAAAAAATTCTTTTTGTTTCATGATCAGCACGTCGTACAGAATATACCCTTTAATTTTTTGCTCTAAGTTGTGAAACAGCCTGTATAGTTTAATACGTGTACAAGGAAGTCATATGCTGTCCACATAAGATTTCTTCAAAATATATCTTTTAACCTTTGTGAGTAATTAATTGTACAGTCTCGTTTTGTTTCTATATTTATTCAAATATAAAACAACCCCTCCTACAAATTCACCTACAAGCTGTCACTGGTTCAACACCTGCTTTTAAACCTACATTTACAAATTATTAGCCAAATTAACCCTTATACCAAATAACCCACCCGTATCTGTCAGTGTGTCATGTCTGTATTATAATAGTTTCTGTTGCCCTGATACATTCATACTCTATTCCGTTTCTAATCCGATCTGCTGTTTTGGTCGAGACCTGGGATTTCCAAGGCAACTAACAAAATTACATGCAATCTGTTAAGTTAGTTCAACTGTTTAAAACATGAACGGAAACGCGGGGTGTTGGTGTAATGCTACTGAATTAGTTATAGGTTGGTAAGACTGCGAGAAATGTATTGTTGTGTGTGGAGATACGTTTAAAGTTACTAAAACTTATTTTATCCAACACCCACTACTTATAAAGTCATTATTGTTGTCATTTTAGATTAGTAAAGTGGCTTATAAGTCACACGTGAGTTATAAGTCATAACTCACGCATAAATTAAGACTTGTAACTCACTGTTGATTTTAAATATAACAAAGTTGAAAAAAGGTTGCAGCTGTAGTATTCGAAATGGAAGACGAGAATTTTATTCCCGAAATAATCATTAAGGAAGCGGATAAAGCGGTTGTTGATATTTTACCAAAAGAGTCTAGAACTTCCTATGAAAAACACTTTCATTTATACCTTTGACGTTTCTAGTTGTCATCCAGTCTTCAAACATATGAAATTCTTTTTCATAGGAACTTCTAGAATTTTTTGGTAAAATATCAACAACCACTTTTTCCGCTTCCTTAATGATTATTTCGGGAATAAAATTCTCGTCTTCCACTTCAAATACTACAACTGAAACCTTTTTTCAACTTTATTTATTTAAAAAATTTGAGTAACCTAGACAACAAAACAAGAAAGTATGGCTAACTAAAATATTATTTGAAATGTAGACAATTGTGTCCAAATTTATATTTTAATGTCTTAATTGTAGTTGTTGAATAAAATTTCGTATGCCACTCGTGTGTTATTACAAATAAGTCACTTCAGAAAATTATTCCCCTCGGCCTGACGGCCTCGTGGACTAATATTTTTCTCGCGTGACTTATTTGTAATATAACACACTTGTACCATAAATAACTATTATATACGACTAACTAATAATATTATCATTGTATATCCTTTTTTTGCTATATAATGCTATATATTAATCCCGCCGGAAATAATGAGTCGAGAATAATGGTCATTATTCCCGCTCGTGAACCAATCAAAATGCTTAAAACATGGATCATTGTTTTATTGTGCCATGGGAACAGTGTTGCCATAGCGACTCATATTTAAATTAAACATGTTCGTTGCTAAGTTCACTGTTGTTTACGAATCGGAAACAAACAAAACGAAATCATCGTTGAGAAGTTGTCAAAAACGGTCTTGCAAATTGTGTTAAATTATTGTGTTTAACTGTAATGGAAAGAATGGACAGTATTACAGAAGACAGTATATCTTCTACACCACCAGAAATAACGAAAATCGCTGATGCTACTACATATGGTTTATTATCGCAAAAGTCTAAAAATTTCTATGACAAAGCATACCAAAGTTTTATTGACTGGCGTATTAAAATGAAGACAAATTCGTATTCAGAAAATGTATTGTTGGCATATTTTACTGAATTAGGTGAAAAATACAAATCATCTTCATTGTGGTCTTTTTACTCCATTTATTCATTTCAATTAGATGTAAATTTATTAGATAAATAGATGTAAAATTAATAGATAATAAATAATAAAAAAATTGACTAATTTTTATTAAATTAGTCGTATATAAAGTATAGTATACAACTCGCTATAATGGCTATTATTACCTCGAATGATTACAAACTTCATCCTCGGGAATAACAGGGTGGCGATTCAAGTAACATTAATAAATTCCCTGACTTTTCCCTGACTAAGTAAAAAAATTCCCTGACTTCTAGAATATTGACTTATTTATGAATTTATGGTTACATTTCATATATTATATCATATATTGTAATATAATTGTTTTTTTTTATTAAATTTATAGTAAAAGCAAAATCAATTTGTGTTTCTAAACAGGCAAAGACACAACCTTAAATATTGCATACAGAAAAAACATAGCGCGGTAGAAACGTTAGACAAAACAAAACATATTTCAATTAGTAAACATCCTTCGGTTATATTTTCATAGATGGCGGTTATCACTCTTAAGAAGCAATAAAGGGTATTTGTTGTCAATAAGGGTATACTATCTATCTAATAAAAGGTATTCTGCCAATAAAATCTAAAAATAACTAAATACATTTTGAAATAAAAGTTTGAAGTTATTTTTCTAAAATTAAATTAAAAAATTTAAAGAACAAAAAACTGTTTTCCCTGACATGGAATAAAATTCCCTGACTTTTCCCTGACTTTTGCAGAAATATAAAATTCCCTGACTTTTCCCGGTTTTCCAGGTTAGTCGCCACCCTGAATAAGAGCATCCATTATAGCGTCGTTGTATAATATACTATTATTTTATGTATTCAATTCATTATAATTAAAATGTTGTGACATTAATTAACAGTGGGGGTAACAAAAGTCATAATTAAAAAAAAAATAGTAAAAATTCAGCCGGCAGGTCGGTTTGAGACCCTGTGTTCGATTCCAATCGCTGATCCAGATGTCGTATAAAATCGATCCTAACGCCCAGGAACCTGCAAGGAGAGAGACAAGTTATAAATTAATATGTAGGTGTATGATTCATATAAAATTCTAGAGAATTTTTGTTGTAATTTTAAGAAATTTTTTCTACGATCACTTAGAAATCTGCTAATTGTATGTTTGTTGTTGGCAGGGAAATGAGGTACATTGTAAACACACAAAAGGGACAGAACTGTGCAGGAATGAACATTCTCGCAGAGTTCTGTCAAAAATGATAAATTATTTCAAATTTAAAACTGGCGCGCTTCGGTAATTCATTCCAGTCTGAAGTTCGGTCGTATGCCGTATTCCAGCTGTCAATAATAAATAAATGTAAAATGAATGACAACAATGCAGATATTTATTTGTTTCACGTGTTTTGTTATTCATTTTACCTTGTTACATTTTGTTTAATTTCGTATAGCCACCTAGATTAGTTGAATAAAAATAATTTCTGACATTTCTCAATTATCTTATTTATCTCGATTTTTTTCATATACATTTATGACAAGTAATACATCGTTGAAAAGAGAAAAAAACGGCGGTTTTTATTTTAATAAAATAATTCTGGGTTCCCATTTGAAAAATAAAAGTTGATAGTTGTATCATGTAAACCTGACTTTATAAACAATTTCTATATGTGTCATAAAATAGTATATTTAATATACGAAAACTTCCACATGAAGAAAATTTGTCTATTTTTTATTATAAAAAGTTAAGAGCGGGGGGGGGGGGGTGTTCGTCTTCCCAGAATCGTCCTATATATATATATATATATATATATATATATATATATATATATATATATATATATAATGTTTTCTTATCAGGGAAAATTGACACTATAGATCAATGAACATCATTGAGTTTCTCTGTAATTTAAAGTATTTATTTATATTTACATAGTATTTTTATAATTTATTCTCTACTATTTACAAAAACCTCACCTGTAATTTAAAGAAACGACATTTAATGCTATTAATCACAATGTCAGTTCCCAACAATAAAATTGATAAGTAATTTATATGACGTAAGATTAATTTACACGTGCTCGCAATTGTTCTTCGACCGTGTGTGTAGCCTACTACCATCCCGACGCTTAGGCGCGGTAATATTTAAATTAGGGAATTATAGTTCCCTTACATCACCCCCCGTGGGGAAGAAAATAATGACAGTCCGTGTTCACAATTTAACCTTCCATTTCCTCTTCTTTTTCTTCAGATGCTGATGTTGGTAGTAGTTTAGAGATATGGAAAAATTTTGATTCTGCCTTCCTGTGGTCTGTATCGATTCTGTAGATTGATTTAGATAACTTTTCTACGATTTTATAAGGTCCAATCATCAATTCGTCTAGTTTTTTCCTATTTAGTTTGTTACCGTTTTCCACAAATACCATGTCATCAACATTGAAGTCAAAGTGTTTACGGTTTTTATCATAGATTTTTTTGTTATAATTATGATGTTTTATGCTGTTTTCTAGAGCAATTTTTTTGTCTTTGATCCAATTTTTCTCAATATTGCTATTTTGTATTAGTTCGCTTGGTAACATTATAGTATTTGTACCGTTCATCAAATATGTCGGCGCATATTTTGTGACCGTGTGTTTTGTGTTGTTGTATTTGTGCACACATTCTTGAGCTATAGTCGTCCAAGCTATCTTCTTTTCATTTTCATTGATTTTGCACCTTATTCTATTCACTAACGTTTGGTTTAAACGTTCATTTAAGCCGTTAGAAAAAGGTGAATTCACAGCTGTGAAAATTATTGGTATTGAATTTATGTCCAGGAAATTTTTAAATTCTTTCGAGTTAATACCTGGATATTGGTCTGAGAGGATTATACCAATATCTTCATCTATAATATTGTTTAGAAGTTTAATAAAGTCAGATGCATTTTGAGTCTTTGAAGTGAGTATGTAAGCATAACGAGTGAAATGATCGACAAGAAGGTGCATGTACTTTTTCGTTGATCGAGTTCCTCCGAAACCACCGATCGTGTCAATCGAAATAATCTCAAAGGGTTTTGTTGCTGGTCCCAAGTGCGACAGAAGTCCATACTTCTTTCGTCCTCTTGACTTGTTTTTAATACATACTATGCAGTTTCTACACATATTTAGAATATTTTTTGTTAGGTTTTTTCGCAGTATAAAATGGTCCAATCATCCTCTGCATTTGATGAACGCCTATGTGACATAAGTCTTCATGTACTTTCTTAATCAATTTCAAGCTGAAGTCCTCTGATAGTGCGATTTTCTCCTTTCCTTTGATTTTTTTATAGTAAACATTTTGCTTGGCAATAAGTATTTTTTTCTTTTTTTGTAAATCTATATTGTTCTCTTGGTCTTTTAGAATATCTTGTACTTTTATTAAATTAACAATTTTCAACTGATCTTCCATGTTTTCATCCGGCTCCAAAACTGGATTTCTGCTGAGACAATCAGCTTCTAAATTATACTTTCCAGGAGAATACTTGACATTAAAGTCATATTGAGACAGGTAGTATATCATATCACCGAGCTCCTCGTCAGTCCTTGATTTAAGATTAAGATTTTCTAAAGGCTTGTGATCACAAAATACGGTAAATTTTTTATTTATTAATCTATGTTGCCAATACTTGACACACTCCTTAATAGCTAGACATTCGAGATAAATAGCTTTTTTCTTTTTTTGTGCATCATTCAATTTTTTTGAAAAGTATGCAACGGGTTTCTCCTGGTTTTCTTGTGGTTGTTTAAGTATACCACCCACACCTAGTAAACTGGCATCTGTATAAATGTATATAGGCAATTTAGGATCGAAGATTGCTAATACTGGTTGGGTGCATAATATACTTTTCAATTTATCCATTGATTCTTGACATTTCCTAGTCCAGTTGAATGCCTGGCCTTTTCTCAGCAAGTTATGTAGAGGATCCAGAATCATCGCAACATTTGGGATATATTTGTGATAAAAATTTATTTTCCCTAGAAATTGTCTCACGTTCTTTTGTGTTTTTGGAATAGGAAAGTTTTTTATTGATATTAGATTGTCTTTCATTGGCCTAATAAAGTTATTCTGTATTATGTGACCCAAGTATTTTACTGAATCTGCGGCGAACTTACACTTCACAAATTTTAACCTAAATCCCTCACTTTCTATCGCTCTAAACAGCTGTGTTAGGTGTTCAATGTGATTCTCAAATGATTTTGAAAAAACCAATATGTCATCTATATAGCTGACTGTGAAACTTGAGAGCTTATGTTTCCTCATTATATTGCACATTATTCTTTGGAATATAGCTGGTGCTGTCTTAAGGCCAAAAGGAAGACAGGTCCATTGATAATGGCCTTCTTGTGTGACGAAACCAGTCTTTGGTCTGTCTGTGATGCGTAATGGTATTGACCAGAATGCTGAATTAATATCTAATGTCGAGAAAAATTTACAGTCTCGTGTTCTTTCTACCAGATCCTCGATAAGTGGGAAGGGTTGCGATTGGGGTATTACTATTTTATTCAGATCTCGAAAGTCGATGCACAGTCTCGATTTTTTTTCCTCGTCTCTTTTATAGGCCAGTGTTACTGGTGCTGAGAATGGGCTATAGGATTCCTCAATTAATTTTTTATTCAATAGCTTAGCAATCTGACTTTCAATTTCTTTTTTGTCCTCACTTGAGCAACGGTATGGTCTTTTACTGCAATATTTTTCCGTTATTAGGTCAATATGTGCTTCATATCCTGTAACTGTGCCTATATCATACTTATCTTTGGCGAAAACAGACTTGTTTTTCAGTAGTAATTTATCTATTTCAATTTGCTGATTGTAGTCAAGGTGGTTTACATGAATCTCGAAGTTTTTCTCCTGTACATGTTCATTAAAGTTTATCAAGTTTGGGTCTTCGAGACTTTTTGAAGTGTTATCCTTTTTAGTTTCAAGCTTCTTGAGATTTTCAGAAGTAGTATTAGTTTTATCATTTTTCATAATTTTTGAAATGATGTTTTCTTCTGATTTTATATTTTGTATTTCTTTAGCAGTAATTTCATCTTTCGTTGGCAATTTTTGTTGAATTTCTAAATTCTCATTTTGAGTTAAGTAGAAATTTTTTATACAGTCTAAGCCAATTAAGAAGTCATAATCAAAATTTTTCTCATCAATAACAAAAACACCAACTTTTTTCTCTACTTTGAAAATCTTAATATCAAGAAGTACTCTACCAGTTGCCTTTTTTACGCCATTAATTGTTTTCAAGTTAGTATCATTTGAGTGATTATTTTGTTTATTGTTTAATTTTAATAATCTTGAATTTACTAGTGATACGTTTGAGCCCGAGTCATAGACTCCAGAAACTTCAAGATTATTATTTAATACTAGTTTGATTTTAATTAATGGCGGCACCACTAGTTTTTTGAATCTTCGTCTTGTAATTCGCATTCCAATTCTGAGTTATTTATAAGTTTAATATGATTCTTTTTTTCCATCTTGTCATCTTCTGATCTGAACCAACAATTAGATTCTGAATGGTAGCGTACACCTTTTTTCAATTTTTCACAGATGCTGCATCTTTGTTTGCTTTCTTTATTTGTATTTATATTTGCATTCACAGTATTCTTTTGTTTAGTGAACTTCTTATTGTTTACGAGATGTTCCAGCTTTCCAAGCTCGTTAAATAAATCTTTTGTTTCTAATATCTCTTCTTTATTAATCCTATCAGTTACAAAATTAGGTAGACCAGCAGCAATGATATCTATTAGTGTACCTTGGTCAATTGATCTTCTTATTTCTAACAGAAGTTTTTCTTTTCTTATGGCAAATTCTAATAATGAACCTGTTTGATACCTATAAGATATAGCATATTTGCTAGCAGACCAACCTTTTTTTGCATAGGTATGGCAAAAATTTTGTCTCCATTCTGACCATTCTGATTGCAAAGATAGTTTCATTATCATAGAGTTATACCAATCCAGACAAGATTTTTCCAAGAATAGTCTGAAGATTTCAATTTTTTCTGTATCGCTGGTTATGTCAAACCTCATACATTCTTTCTCGAAGAATTCAATCCATTGACTCGCACTACTGTTTTTACCGTCGAATTTTTCTAAAACAAATCTTTCTGCTGCTCTTCTTATATTTTGTTTTTTGTTTTTATCTTGATTTTCAACTAATTTTTCTAAAATTTTAGCAATTGTGCCTTCCTCATCATTTAATTTTGTTGAACTATGATTACCTTCTTCAATTTCCTCTAAGAATTGTTCTGCAAACATCATATTTCCGTCGTCATCCATATAAGTTGTTCTCAATTCATCTGTCACAGTGAACCAAATATTTCTAACTTGATGTCTTTTTTTCAAGCTATTTTTTACTCTGGTAAAATTTGTTGTGTTGAATATTGCCTTATGGCTTGACGCTGCTTGATATTCTTCAGGTATTAAATATGTTTTATTACCCTCAGTGGTGATTGAGGTTATGGCGATATAATTGGACTTCCCATCTGGTGTCGATTTTACTTTGAAACCAAACTGTAGCCTTTCCATTATTCTTGATATATTACAAAAAATGTCGTTTTATAATGTTTTCTTATCAGGGAAAATTGACACTATAGATCAATGAACATCATTGAGTTTCTCTGTAATTTAAAGTATTTATTTATATTTACATAGTATTTTTATAATTTATTCTCTACTATTTACAAAAACCTCACCTGTAATTTAAAGAAACGACATTTAATGCTATTAATCACAATGTCAGTTCCCAACAATAAAATTGATAAGTAATTTATATGACGTAAGATTAATTTACACGTGCTCGCAATTGTTCTTCGACCGTGTGTGTAGCCTACTACCATCCCGACGCTTAGGCGCGGTAATATTTAAATTAGGGAATTATAGTTCCCTTACATATATATATACCGGGTGTCTACTTTTTTCCGAACATAGGAAATTCAATGTTAAAATTTTGATTTAGCGATATCTCTTTACCTATTAATTTTAGAACAAAAGTATACTAAAGAAAAATGTTCAGAATAAAAAACTACATTCATAGAATATAAGTTTATCGTTCAATTGTTTCTTATATCCGAGTTAGCAAAAGAAAATACACGCTTTAAAGCAATTATCAGAGTGCCATGAGAAATAAAACAAATTAGATAACTTAATAATAGGTATTTATTTGTCTAGATTATGTAGAAAAACTAAAATAATAGTTGCTATAATTAATTTTATTATTAAATTAAATGCTCGAATAAATAAATTAGAATAAACTTCCAATTCTGGTCCAATATGTCAAATAATGTCAGACACAACCATATATATACTAGTAATAAATTGCTGATTGCCGTGTACCAGCAATGTTATCTAAACGAAAAAGGAAAGAGAGTGAGATATATGCTATCTTACCTTTATCCATACTTGCTTCAAAATGCGCATGCCCGTAATACTGGAATACTATTGGCTAGTAACGAAGTGGGAGAGACATTGCAAATATGGCGAGCTCTCTTCCTCACCGCTTGTGTGAATTTGAATTAGTCTGTTTGCTACATTTGTTTGTGACTATCTTCTTCGTTATTATTATGCCAGTCAGTTGTTATTCGTGTTTTTCAAAATCTCCTCAAGTTAGTTCAGATGGTTAAATGATTTAATCATCGGAATGTTAAATATTTTTATTTACATGTGAATTATTTTGTTCACAGTTTTCCTAAAAACAAGGAAATATGTAACTTATGGACAAAATATGAATCAATAATTTAATATGTACTGCTATATTAGTCGATATGACTTTCAATTGATAAAATATTATCAACAAATTTAAAATATGGCGCTTGATTTGAACATGCTAGAAATTGACGTCAGCCAATCGTACTCCAGTATTACGGGCATGCGCATTTTGAAGCAAGTATGAAAAAAATATAAAATAACATATACATATCTCACTTTCTTTCCCTTTTCGCTTTTGGACCCAGTGTCAACTCTATATTACTAATAGATATATGGACACAACAAACAAATTATTGTTTTTTTTCTCATGGCACTCTGATAATTGCTTTAAAGCGTATATTTTCTCTTGCTTCTAACTCGGACATAAGAAACAATTGGACAACAAACTTATACTCTATGGATGCAGTTTTTCATTCTGAACATTTTTTTTTAGTACACTTTTGTTCTAAAATTAATAGGTAAAGAGATATCGCTAAATCAAAATTTTAACATTGAATTTCCTATGTTCAGAAATAAAAGTAGACGCCCGGCATATATATATATATATATATATATATATATATATATATATATATATATATATATATATATATATATATATATATATATATACATATTATTATTATTAATAATGTTTGGATTATTTTCGTTCGTTTTTAATTTATTTAAATGTTATCACTAAATGGAATAAAAGTTATTGACATTTAACTATTTATATGAAAAATATTCAGTTCCTGTTAATATCGTTAGCAATATTATAATATCTATTCTCCATTCTCTAACAATACAAAATAATATCCACATTTTTTACATTTCTAGCATATTCCGCATGAATATTTTCCATTGTAGACATCGCACGTTCGCTCATTCAAGGCCGGGGTGAAATCCCCAGAGACGTGAGACCCGCCCTGAAATGAATGAATAATTTTCAGATATTTTTAAAAGAACCGGAAACGCAAATACATGGCGTGTATGAATGAAAAATTATCGGAAGTTATTAAAAAAAGGTTAATAAAGTATAGAACAAAAAATAAGTTGTAAAAGTATTTAGTAATATGGTATAAATAAGTACTTATTGCCTATTAATGGGTGTGGCATACAGGTGAAGCAGATATTGGTAAGTGATATATTTATGCTTGAAAATTGAGAGCTACAGGGGTTGTTTTAAATAAATGAATATAAATATATAATCACTCCTTTTACCAATTAATGGCTGTGGCTTTCTGCCGAAACAGATCTCAGTAAGAGATATATTTATACTATCGAAGTAGAAAATAGTTATTTGTGTATTAAGAGCGTAAAGTGATTCTTTGTTACTCGAGCACGGTAATTGCAGCGCGAGCCGAAGGCGAGAGGTACAATAGTGTAAGAGGAACAAAGGCACTTTACGCTCGTGGTACATACATAATTTTTTCTACGATTGCATCTTAACATTATTCAAAAACATATCCGTACTGAAAATAAAATAGAGCGTTCCCAATGGCAACAAGCGCTTTTAATATATTTTTTGATTGTTCCACAGAAAACGTCAATTTTACGATGACAAATGAGAGCGTAATTGTCAACTTTTCATAGCAATCGTAGAAAAAAAATTTTTTGTATTTTGTGGGCGAAATTATTGTTTTTTGGCGCGTTCGAATGATTTTTTTGTATCAACTAAAAGTTATATTCTCTTGCGTAAAAAAAACACTTAATACAAAATAGTAATTTAGGAAGTAAGTGCGGGAAGACGATGTTCCCGCATGAGCGCAGTTTTGAAGCACGAGCGAGTGTGTTTAATAGCGCGAATGAGCGGAAGACGTCTTCACGCACGTAGGACCGTCATCTGAAAGTGCAACTTGTGCGAGTACACCAGAATCTGCAAATTTATCAATTGCAAACCAAGCTGCTTCAGGAATTTAAATTACACAAAGTAAAAAAGTATCTATATATATATTAAAAGACAGTTAATTGTTTTTATATTGCGGGAACTCATAAATAAATAACTTTTTTCTACGATTGCTATGAAAAGTTGATAATTACGCTCTCATTTGTCATCGTAAAGTTGACGTTTTTTGTGGAGCAATCGGAAAATATCTATTTTGAGCGTCTACAATGGCAATGCGCGAAATAGACGTTAAATGCGCGCGTTTCCCATGACAACGCGCGAAGAAGATTATAAATGTGCGTTTTTTTTTTTTTTTTTTTTTTTTTTTTTTTTTTTTTTTTTTTTTTTTTGGCTTCTTGGCGGACCAACTACTTAGGTCATATGCCGCCATTACGCCCTGATCCGCGTTTTAGGTCTTTTTGTCAACAGCAACGCGGGTTTTTCTCTGGACGGTCACCCATCCAAATACTCCCCGCACGCAACGTTGCTTAACTCGCGTTATCGCTTGGATCAGTATCAACGAGTTGTGCCATGGCCGTTGACAAAAATGTGCGTTTATTTCAATAGTTACCAGGGATACAAACAAAACAGAAACTTGTTATATTGTCAGTTGACAGAACGAATTTATTTTCAGTACGTATACGTTTTTTAATTATTTTAAGATGCAATCGTAGAAAAAAATATGTGTGTATCACGAGTGTAAATTGTTTTTTTTTCCTCTTACACTATTGCAGCTCTCGCCTTCGGCTCGCGCTGCAATTACCGTGCTCGAGTAACAAAGAATCACTTTACGCCCTTAATACACAAAAAACTATTTTCTAGAACTGTCAAAATTTTTTCACTTTTTTCACTAATATCAATAATAAGTACGTGATTTTTTCATCTTTTACATTACCATGACAACGCGTATTTTGCGCATTATTTTGCACCCTAGTGCGCAAAATCCTCATTTTGTATTCTAGTCCGCAAAATGAGTATCTCGCGCACGCTCCCAAATTATTTGTTGTCAGGTTTCATTAGTTACAACACATCAATAGTATCAAATTCATATTATTGTTGATTGTTTTCCTTCAATTTACTTAAATAAATCAATAAGTATTGTATTATTCTTTATTTACAGTTGTATGAAAAATGTTGTTTGTATTTCGTAGACAAGGTTCTTGTTTTTTGGCGCGTTTTAATGACTTTTATTGTCTCTACTAAAAGTAACATTCTCACGCACAACAAAAAAACACTCATTTTGCGCATTTAATACAAAATAGTTATTTGTGTATTAAGAGCGTAAAGTGATTCTTTGTTACTCGAACACGGTAATTGCATCGCGAGCCGAAGGCGAGAGCTACAATAGTGTAAGAGGAAAAAAAAACAATTTACACTCGTGATACACACATAATTTTTTCTACGATTGCATCTTAAAATAATTAAAAAACGTATACGTACTGAAAATAAATTCGTTCTGTCAACTGACAATATAACAAGTTTCTGTTTTGTTTCTATCCCTGGTAACTATTGAAATAAACGCACATTTATAATCTTCTTCGCGCGTCTTAAAATTATTTAAAAAACGTATGCGTACTGAAAATAAATTCATTCTGTCAACTGACAGTATGACAAGTTTCTGTTTTGTTTGTATCCCTGGTAACTATTGAAATAAGTACGCATTTATTATCGCGCGTTGCCATTGGAAACGCATAAAAAATATATTTTTCGATTGTTCTACAGAAAACGTCAACTTTACGATGACAAATAAGAGCGTAATTGTCAACTTTTCATAGCAATCGTAGAAAAATAACTTTAATTGCAGTAACAAATAATATATTAATTAACGAATGTAATGTGCAACCTGACACAAATCTACTTGCATTCTATCGTTCGAGTCATTCTTTCGCTTTCCGGATCGGGAAAGTTCGTGTTTCCGGGCTAAGAAGCCGAGAGTCGAGCGGTTCAGTCGTCCCGCTGAACGAATTTACCATTAGTACCATAGACCACAGTCATATAGTCAGTACGGTGGTGTACATAGCGATACGGAATTCGAATCTGGAGATCCCGAGTTCGAATCGCACTCAAGCTAAAAATGAACTATCACACTACGACTCGGTGAGTGCGGACCCTGTACTGTAATTGGGATTAAATTCCTGTTGTACAGCGTAACATACATAAATAAATTAACGAAACTCAAATAGATGTATAAAATCAGCCATTTCAGTGAGTAGGGTTGTGCCGTGGTCAATTGACCGGTCAAACGACTGGTCAATTGACAAAAAATATTTGACAGCCTAATAATACTGTCAAATAATCTAAATGGAACCGCCACGACATCTGTTGTTCAATAGAAATAGCTACTTACTCAGGGGCGTATCTGGGGTACTTGGCGCCTGGGTTCTGAAGCAGAACGTGGCGCCCCGAGGCGTGCGCCGCAGGCGAAAATTTTGGAGCATAAAAATGCGATACGGTACTCCAAATATGTGAAATTTTATGCTTTACGATACAGAAAAAGTAAGGCAGTAAGCCGACATGCTGTACTATGTGAAACTTGCGTGTAGATTTAGAGCAATAAGCTAACTCATGACAAATAATATGTTATTCACCTTAGCGTAGAATAATAGAACATTGTTTGTCTAGAAAAATAAATATTTTTTAAATAAATATTTTATTATATAGTTTCTAATAAAATTAAATAAAGATACAAAAAAACAAAAGTTCACTACATACAATTATACAAATAACAAAATAACATATCAATACATGTAAATTAAATTTACAATAAAACTACTTAAATACTCATAACTATACCGCGCGTTCCACGTAAAGGTTGGCATAGGGAAATAACATGGGAAAAAAGGTTTTTGTAAATAAAAAGTGTCCGGTAAAAAATTATGGTATAATATTGCACATGACGATACTAGACCTATCCACACACATTATTTCATACAGATTACTTCATTTTAATGCCACAAATTAGAGAAATTAATGAAAATAGTTCGAGAAAATCGCCTACTAATTATGATTTTTTGTGACAGCTTTGTCATAGAAACAGAAGCTGTCACTATAACCGTCAAGATTTGTTGTGAATATTAAGAAATCTTGACAGTTAACTTTATATTTCAAACATTAATCACATTACTTCGCGATCTTTTGTAATTAAAGGCCTTAGTATATTTGGTATTCATTTAATTACTTTATTTATTTTACAAATATTTATTTTAACTTTTGCCGTCTGCCGCTCTTTTATGCTGGCGCCCGGGTTCTGGGAACCCCAAGAACCCTGGGTTGGTACGCCCCTGTACTTACTATTATTACATGAATATAACTAGTTTTGTATTCTAGGTTCTGGAGAATTTGCTTACTTTACTTTACAAATAAAATATATACATATTATTTAATTTCATTACGTCTTTTACTTTATTTTGCCCTTTATTTTGAATTTGATGTGGTTTTGTTTATTAGTTGTTGTTGGTTTTTGATTTTCAGTAATATTGGATGTAGTAAACAGTACTATATTAATAAATTACAATTTTAATTGTGATTTTTATTAAATGTTTCTTGGTCAATTGACCGGTCAAATAGTCGGTCAATTGACCGAAAAATATTTGACTGGTCAAATGCACAACCCTATCAGTGAGTCCTTGTCAAAAAATCACAAAAATAAATAGAAATCTTTATTTAAATAAAATTCTCTACATAGGTGGCTCAATGTCAAACACTCCTACACTGTACATGACGTCATCACGTGGCGTATCCTTTGTCTACCTACACCTACTATTTATTACCCCCTCTACCACATGATAAGTTGTCAACGTCACGGTTCACGATTCATTCCGAGAATTGCTAGAAGGCGGCGAGCGCTACAAGTTGATTCAACATCAAGATAGCGTAGACGTCAGCACGCTAGCGGTCAAAGCTACCTTCATTGGTAAATGACCTCTTTGAAAAGGGGTCTTAATCTATTTTTAAAGTTAAATTTATGACCCTCCGCTTGCCGGGCAGAGACGCTAACCGCTACACCACGTCACCTGTGTCCGACGTATGGCATCAACCGAATTCTTCTGTCATAGTGTCTAAGCCTAGACTCCACTACGCGCGAGTCTCAAGCGGGAAAAACTCGCACGCGTTATAATCAGTGCACTAGCCTCCACCCACTACAAAAACCATTGTATACTGTGAGGTGGACGCTGCAACACGTCTATTTTTTTATAGTTATTCAAACATTAAACAAACTGCTAGTTTTTCTTCTGTAGATATGGCTTTCCTAAATTTTGTGTCCTTTTTTTTATGCTGTCTTTTATATGATCGTGTATAAAATTAAATTATTCGCGGCTCATTCGACAAAAATTAAAAAATTGTTTGTTGTCTAATTTTGGTAATAATTTTATATAATGTTCGTAAAGTCCTTTTTTACTTCCTTGTACGAAGTAAAGGAAGTATTGTAATCGCGAAAATTTTCGGTTCTCAGATTTCAACGGAAATAGGTGTTTTGGCCCTCCCTGAATCCATTTTGACTAATTTCGTCATGCCGTCTGTACGTACGTATGTACGTACGTACGTATCTCGCATAACTCAAAAACGGTAAGCCGTAGAAAATTGAAACTTTATATTTAGGACTGTTATAACATCTAGTTGTGCACCTCCCTTTTGGTCATTATACAACTACCGGAAGTGGTACTTTACTTGAAGCCCATAATAGATTTTCATGAAAAACTATATTCAAATATAATTTAAAACTTTCCAAATTTGGTATATAAGACTACTATATCAATGGAAATAACATAATAGATTTTGGTTAAAATAGACTAACCGGAAGTGGCACATTACATGAAGCTGCTAACAGTTTTCCTTGAAAAAAATGGTATTATTTTAATTTTAGAAAGGAATGCTGCAAATAAAAGTTTTAGAGAATTAAATTTTGCGTCTAGCACATTAAGAATTTTTAAATTAGCTTTTTGCATAAACGAGATATCTAAATTTAAATATTATATATTTTTTGATTTTTTTAAAAATTAAGTTTGCTATGGATTAGAACAAAAAATAAAAGATTTAATGTCAAATATGTGCAATTAAAAAAATATCTATAGTTTAATACGTGTACAAGGAAGTCATGTGGTGTCCACATCAGATATTCTTTATTAATGTTGCTCTTCCACCATTTACGTTTTCTTTTAAGATTTAATAAAATTAAATTACTTTTAAATTCATCATTGAAACCACTTGGTCCTGAATCCAACAACAGTAAATGATTGAGATCCATTTTGCTGCAGTCAATGGTACATACTAAGGTACCTCGCTTCAAGTGGAGTCGTACGCCTCCGTACGGGGCGGAATTCCTATTCGTTCCTATTCTGTACCAACCTCGCGTGTAGTGGAGTCTAGGCTTAACGTAGCATCGATCCCAAAGACTCCTATATCTATGATAGGCATTGACAACGGGTTTCGTCTACAGCGACACAGTTCTGATTTATAGGGAATCATTCCACGAACTAATTTTTAACATATGACTTCGACTGAACGTACAGTAATGAAGATAATTTTAAAGTTAAATTAAAGGTGACGTGGTGTAGCGGTTAGCATCTCTGCCCGGCAAGCGGAGGGTCCCTGGTTCGAATCCAGGCGTCATCCGAATTGTTCTGTCATAAATTTAACTTTAAAATTATCTTCATTACTGTACGTTCAGTCGAAGTCATATGTTAAAAAAGTCTTAATATATGTTTTATACAAAGATATTTTAGGCTTTGGGTGATGGAGATTTGTAAATTTGTAAATTGATGAATAAAATCGCAATGAAACTTGTGATTTTCACCAAAATTAAAATAAATAAATAAATATATCATCACGTTTTTTAACCATTTCTGGATGTGGCACTCTGCTGAAGCAGATCTCGGTAAGTTATATATTTATGAGTAAAGCCCGGATATTTAGGCTCTTAAAAACACCCAAATAAGCAGGCATATAGGCCGGTAATTACTCTAAAATAGGCGGGAGTTTAGGCAGCCTAAATGTAAATAATTTGTTTTAAAAAAAATAAACGAATCCTTTTTCTAATATTGGTACTCGTATTTACTCTTCGTTAGAAAAAAAATACTCATTTTAAACAAAAATTAACACAATCTGAAAAATAATCATGTAGGGTTCTCATTTTATTAACTATTATGCAAATTCAAATTATGTAGTATACTTTAATTCACAAAATATTACGAGCAATTGCTCTATGAAATTTTCGAAAAGGGACTGTCTTCGGTCTGTCAGAACTTGCTTGTAAGTTGAAAACTTCGTTCGACATCACAAAATGTGACCGGGGCGTTCTTATATTTAGCCATATCGTCTAAAATTACCTCAGCTCCATTGATTAATGGCAAAGACACAATTGAATTGCCACGTAAAATTTTCACTAAAAAACGTTTTTTCTTTTGGCATTTTGAATTCACACACAAAAACTTGATTAAAGTAAATACTTTAAATATTATTGGTTAGGTTGAAACACTTTGTCGAGTGCTGAATTAGTCAACGAAGTAGATGATAAACCTTGTCTGCTCAATAAAAGTTAGAATAGGCAACAAAAATAGGCAAAATAGGCTGTATAAGATAAAATAGGCACAATAACCAAAATATAGGAAAAATAGGCTCTAAGGTACGAAAAAAAACCTTCCATTACACGTAAACATATTACCTATGTATAGAAAAACTAAATTGCCTGAAGTATATTAAAATTTGAATCTAGGCAATTGCCTAAAAATCCGGGCTTTATTTATGAGCGTTGCCAGTCATCAAATCACGGCCCCCAAAGATATTAGTGGAGAAGGAGCCACAGGGGTAGATTTAAATTGGTGAAAATTATTTGTTGACTGTGGGGATCGAACTAGAGTTGTTAAGATCTACAGGCCGACTCGATACTACTGAGCCACATTTAATATCTTTTTTCTCGGATTGCTATGAAAAGTTGACAATTACGCTCTCATTTGTCATCGTAAAGTTGACGTTTTTTGTGGAACAATCGAAATAGTTATTTGTGTATTAAGAGCGTAAAGTGATTCTTTGTTACTCGAACACGGTAATTGCAGCGCGAGCCGAAGACGAGATCTGCAATAGTGTAAGAGGAACAAAGACACTTTACCCTCGTGATACACACATCATTTTTTCTACGATTGCATCTTAAAATTATTAAAAACGTATGCGTACTGAAAATAAATTCGTTCTGTCAACTGTCAATATGACAAGTTTATGTTTTGTTTGTATCCCTGCTAACTATTGAAATAAGCGCGCATTTAATATCTTTGTCGCGCGTCTCCAATGACAACGCGCGCAAAAGATATTTTTCGATTGTTCCACAAAAAACGACAATTTTACAATGAAAAATTAAAGCTTAATTGTCAACTTTTCATAGCAATCGTAGAAAAATAAATATATCATCACGTCTTTTACCCATTACTGGATGTGGCACTCTGCTGAAGCAGATCTCGGTAAGTGATATATATTTGGCGTAAAGTGCGGTTACCAACCGTCAAATCACGGCCCTCAAAGATGTTAGTGGAGGGGAAGCCACAGCGGTAGATTTAATTTGGTGAAAATTGTTTATCGGCTTTGGGGATCGAACCAGGGTTCTGAAGATCCACAGGTCGACTCGATACCACTGAGCCACATTTTATATTTTTTCGATCGTTGCGCCATTGGAGACGCGCAACAAAGTAATTTTCAATTGTTTTACAGAAAACGTCTACTTTACAATGTCAAATGGGAGCGTTTCCAATGGCAACGCGCGCTTTTAATATCGCGCGTTGCTATTGAGGTTATTTTTCGATTGTTCCACAGAAAACGTCAACTTTACGATGACAAATGAGAGCGTAATTGTCAACTTTTCATAGCAATTGTAGAAAAAATGTATACGTACTGAAAATAAATTTATTCTATCAACTGTCAATATGACAAGTTTCTGTTTTGTTTGTATCCCTGGTAACTATTGAAATTAGCGCGCATTTAATATCTTTTTTCTACAATTGCTATGAAAAGTTGACATTTACGCTCTCATTTGTCATCGTAAAGTTCACGTTATCTGTGGAACAATCGAAAAATATCTTTTTTGCACGTCTCCAATGGCAATGCGCGAAAAAGATGTTAAATGCGCGCGTTTCCAATGGCAACGCGCGAAAAACATATTAAACGCGCGCTTATTTCAATAGTTACCAGGAATATAAACAAAACAGAAACTTGTCATATTGACAGTTGACAGAATGAATTTATTTTCAGTACGTATACGTTTTTTAATAATTTTAAGATGCAATCGTAGAAAAAACGATGTGTGTATCACGAGCGTAAAGTGTCTTTGTTCCTCTTACACTATTGCAGCTCTTGTCTTCGACTCGCGGTGCTCGAGTAACAAAGAATCACTTTACGCTCTTAATACAAAAATAACTATTTTGTACTCGTAACTTTGAAAATCTGGAACAAGTGCTTCCCGATCCACTCGATTGTAAAAATTGCAAAAAAACACTGGCCCTTTGGAACATTCTAAAATAAATCTGTCTTGATAATAATCAAATCTCATTTATAAAATACAACTTCCCTGAATTTTCCTTTATTCAAAGAGTAATTTGTCAGCACCAGTGCCATCTATTTGACAACCTCTGAACTAAAAACGTCATTGATACAACTTCTTACGGATTGTAATCAAACAAAAATCGCGACAAATACTATATATATAATAAGAAATAACACATATTGTGGAATATAACAACTTAGTTTAATGGAAAAGTAAGATTATAACAACATAAAATGCTTAAATTGATTAATCTATTTTAGCTTAGGTTTGATATTTGAAGTAAAAAACAATATTTGTAGTTAGGGAAGAGCCACAATTGTTACAAGTGTTATTATAAACATTTATAGTAAAATTTTAACAATTATAAATGGAAGTTGCTGGAGCAGCTTGGTTTGCAATTGATAAATTAGCTGATTCTGGTGTCCTCGCACAAGTTGCATTTACAGATAATGGTCCTACGTGCGTGAAGACGTCTTCCGCTCATTCGCGCTATTAAACACACTCGCTCGTGCTTCAAAACTGCGCTCATGCGGGAACATCGTCTTCCCGCACTTACTTCCTAAATAACTATTTCGTTGCAGACACACGCATTAAAAAGGGGTCATTTTAATGCACGTTTGACACATTTTTAAAAAATGAATTATTTGAAAAAAGCATATTTATGTACAAATGTCAAAAAAAAATTACTTTTTTTCATTATAATCAGTACACGTAGTACATAATTATTTCATCAATTACATTCAAATGAAAACGCGTACTCGTATTCTGCGCAAGCGAGCTCCCGGCTTTTTACTTCCTTGTACGAAGTAAAGGAAGTATTGTAATCGAGAAAATTTTTGGTTCTCAGATTTCAGTGGAAATACACATTTTGAGCATCTCTGAATCCATTTTGACTAATTTCGTCGTGACGTCTGTACGTACGTCTGTATCTCCCATAACTCAAAATCGGTAAGCCGTAGAAAGTTGAGGTATTTAGGACTGTTATAACATCTAGTTGTGCACCTCCATTTTTGGTCATTATATAACTTCCGGAAGTGCTACTTTACTTGAATAATAGATTTTCATGAAAAACTATATTCAAATATAATCCAAAACTTTTCAAATTTGGTATATAAGACTACTATATCAATGCAAATAACATAATAGATTTTAGTTAAAATGGACTAACCGGAAGTGATACATTACATGAAGCTGCTAACAGTTTGATAAAAATGGTATTATTTTGATTTTAGAAATAAATGCTGCAAATAAAAGTTTTATAGAATTAAATTCTGCGTCTAGTACATTAAGAATTATTCAATTAGCCTTTTGCATAAGCGAGATATCTAAATTGAAAAATTATATATTTCTTGTTTTTTGTAATTAAGTTTGCTATGGATTAGAACAAAAAATAAGAAATTTAATGTCAAATATGTCACATCAGATTTTTACACTTTGTTTTGTTGTTTACGAGTTTCATATCGAATCTACCCTCAAACTTTAATTCCTACCCCGGAATGAGCAACATTCTTTTCCTGCATTTGTGAAAAAAAGAGCAAATTTGCGATCATAATTAGTCGCTCCTAAGTCAATTACACAAATTACAACGATACAATGAGCAACTAATTGCATCTTGCAATTTACAAATTTGTGTTCATTCGCGCAGCAAAATGCTAAATAATGTATTATTTGCCAGAGCCGGACTATAATCATTTGCGGATCGTAAAAGTTAACTATTATTTATAATTAAATAGCAATAACAAATATTGCGAGATACTAAATGTATGGGGTAGGTGGCTCAATGGTGGATCTTGAGAACCCTGGTTCGATCCCCACGACCGACAAACAATTTTCACCAATTTAAATCTACCTCTGTGGTTCTCTCTTTACTAATATCTTTGGGGGCCGTGATTTGACGGCTGGTAACCGCACTTCATGCGAAGGAATATATCACTTACCGAGATTTGCTACGGTGGAGTGCCACACCCGGTAAAGGGTAAAAGGCGTGATGATATATTTATTTATATATTTTACTAAATGTCCCTAAATCATTTTAAAATACAGGATTTAAAATAAAAAATCTGATGTGGGCACCACATGACTTCCTTGTACGCGTATTAAACTATAGATATTTTTTAATTGCACATATTTGACTTTAAATCTTGTATTTTTTTTTCTAATCCATAGCAAACTTAATTTTTTTTTAAATCAAAAAATATATAATATTTAAATTTAGATATCTCGTTTATGCAAAAAGCTAATTTAAAAATTCTTAATGTGCTAGACGCAGAATTTAATTCTCTAAAACTTTTATTTTCAGCATTCATTTCTAAAATTAAAATAATACCATTTTTTTCAAGGAAAACTGTTAGCAGATTCATGTAATGTATCACTTCCGGTTAGTCTATTTTAACCAAAATCTATTATGTTATTTCCATTGATATAGTAGTCTTATATACCAAATTTGGAAAGTTTTAAATTATATTTGAATATAGTTTTTCATGAAAATCTATTATAGGCTTCAAGTAAAGTACCACTTCCGGTAGTTGTATAATGACCAAAAAGGGAGGTGCACAACTAGATGTTATAACAGTCCTAAATATACAGTTCAATTCAACTTTCTACGGCTTACCGTTTTTGAGTTATGCGAGATACATACGTACGTACGTACGTACATACGTACGTATAGACGGCACGACGAAATTAGTCAAAATGAATTCAGGGAGGGCCAAAATACCTATTTCAGTTGAAATCTGAGAACCGAAAATTTTCGCGATTACAATACTTCCTTTACTTCGTACAAGGAAGTAAAAACAAGAAATATATAATTTATAAATTTAGATATCTCGCTTATATAAAAGGTTAATTTAATAATTCTTAATGTGCTAGACGCAGAATTTTATTTATTTGCAGCATTTATTTCTAAAATCAAAATAATACCATTTTTTTCAAGAAAAACTGTTTGCAACTTTATGTAATGTAACACTTCCGGTTAGTCCATTTTAACCAAAATCTTTTATGTTATTTGCATTGATATAATAGTCTTATATACCAAATTAAAAAAGTTTTGGATGATATTTGAATATAGTTTTTCATGAAAATCTATTATTCAAGTAAAGTAGTACGAGTACTTCCGGAAGGTATATAATGACCAAAAAGGGAGGTGCACAACTAGATGTTATAACAGTCCTAAATACCTCAACTTTCTACGGCTTACCGTTTTTGAGTTATGCGAGATACATACGTACGTACAGACGTCACGACGAAATTAGTCAAAATGGATTCAAGAATGCTCAAAATGCGTATTTCCGCTGAAATCTCAAAACCGAAAATGTTCGCGATTACAATACTTCCTTTACTTCGTACAAGCAAGTAACAAATGCAAGATATGAAACGAACATTGCGTAGCATTTTACACCATTCATTCACACTTCTGCCACAATTCTACTTTAATGACTAGTCATCCAATTTGCCATCTCGCAAATCGGGACATTCCAGTTCCGCTGCGAGCGACTGAATGCTATTAGCCTGTTTTATGTGAAATATCTCCGCGCGTTGCTCGTCGTAAAATATTGTAAATTGTAAAAGGAAACCGCGTAGAAAGCTTGATGAAAAGAATTAGCAAAATTAATGATAATAAAAGACAAAATATCATAATTTTTCATGTTTCATTTTTTTTTAATTATGACCAGTTGTCAACCCAGGAGCGTATCTGGGGTACTTGGCGCCTGGGTTCTGAAGCAGAATGTGGCGCCCCGAGGCGTGCGCCGCAGGCGAAAATTTTGAAGCACAAAAATGCGATATGGTACTCAATATACGTGGAATTTTATGCTCTACGATACAGAAAGAGTAAGGCAGTAAGCCGACACTCCGTACTATGCGAAACTTGCGTGTAGATTTAGAGCAATAAGCAAACTCATGACATAATTATAATATGTTATTCACCTTAGCGTAGAATAATAGAACATTGTTTGTCTAGAAAAATAACTATTTTTTAAATAAATATTTTATTATATAGTTTCTCATAAAATTCAATAAAGATACAAAAAAACAAAAAGAAATTAGTTTACTACATAGGTACATTCTAATATACCTAAACCTAAATAAAACTATATAGTTTACATTTTACAATTGCACATAATAGCACAAACAATTATACAAATAACAAAATAACATATCAATACATGTAAATTAAATTTACAATAAAACTACTTAAATACTCATAACTATACCGCGCGTTCCACGTAAAGGTTGGCATAGAGAAATAACATGTGAAAAAAGGTTTTTGTAAATAAAAAGTGTCCGGTAAAAAATTATGGTACAATATTGCACATGACCATACTAGACCTATCCACACACATTATTTCATACAGATTACTTCATTTTAATGCCACAAATTAGAGAAATTAATGAAAATAGTTCGAGAAAATCGCCTACTAATTATGATTTTTTGTGACAGCTTTGTCATAGAAACAGAAGCAGTCACTATAACCGTCAAGATTTGTTGTGAATATTAAGAAATCTTGACAGTTAACTTTATATTTCAAACATTAATCACATTACTTCGCGATCTTTTGTAATTAAAGGCCTTAGTACGATAGTAGGTACCTATATTTGGTATTCATTTAATTACTTTATTTATTTTACAAATATTTATTTTAACTTTTTGCCGTCTGCCGCTCTTTTATGCTGGCGCCCGGGTTCTGAGAACCCCAAGAACCCTGGGTTGGAACGCCCCTGTCTCAACCTCAAACATTGATGTTTTGACAGATAAAACGTCAAGCATTTATTTATTTCTTTTGTTCAATTCCATGGCTATCAATATTTTCAACGTAATTTTCGACATTTTCATATTTAATTTCTGTCGTTATAAAGCACGTAAAAGTAATTATGTTTATTGATTTAGATGCAGAATTTGATGCCCTAAATCTTTTATTTGACGTGTTTTTGCTTAAAATAATTAGGGAAGCAGGAAATTGCAAAATACTGATTTCCCATGACCGGCTGAGTGAGTCACCACCCTGTATATATATACCGGGTATTGACAAATTGCGGGGCACTTATAATACCTTCTTTATTTATAGAAATATCAAAATGAAAATTGATCTGCGCAAATATATGATAGCATATTTTTTATATATAACCAATAAAAATATCAGTTTCGGATTAACCGGCAATAGCAGCAACTTTCTTATTATAAATGGAACACCCTGTATATATTTATATTTAATTCTTAATACAATGGTGCACAAGGTTGGCCTGATTTAAATCTTGATTTAAATCAGTGTGATTTTTTTTAAATCTCCGATTTCAATTATTTTTTGATTTTTTTTGTGAATTTTGAATTAATTTAATTTAAACAAACCAAGTGTCTGAATAAAAATTTGTTTAACAAACATTTTTAAGGTTTTTTGTAAAACAAACAAAATAATTTTCAATATTTATTAAATAAATTAATATTATACAAATCACAATATTCATTTAATCATTGAAAAAATATAACTAAACGAAATCATTCATTCTGATGATAAAATGTCAGTCTCATTTATGTTACTATTATTCGTTAGTTGTTTTAAAGTTATGATAATTGAACGCAAATAGCAATTTGCCTTCCTTTTCAACACCTAATTTATTTCATAATTTGGTCACCCAAGTTGTAAATACGTCTAGTCGAGCATCTAGTTTCAGAAAGTCGTGTTCAAACTTGTAATGTGTGATAATAAATCGAAACTACATATATATTTGTTTAAATTTATATAAATAGTTAAATATTAATTACTTTTACTCCATTTAGTGATGTGATGTAGAGAAATGAAAGAATAATAATAATTTAAAAAAATAATTAAAATAAATCAGGGACTTTGGTTTATTTTTCAAGTAAATATTTTATTATTGTTGTGTATCATTGTTTCAAGCTTTCATTATTTTAATTTTTCATTATTGATGTCTTTCATTGTTGTAATATTTTATTGTTATCATCTTTCATCAATGTAATATGTCATTGTTGCTGTCTATTATTGTTGCAATCTTGCATTATTATAATATTTCATTGTTGCTGTAGTAATATTTCATTGTTGCAATCTTTAATTGTTTTGATTAGATTTTCTTCAAAGAAAAACGGAACGAACAGAAAAATATTGTAAATCGTGTTAACCGGCGATTAATAATCTTGATTTGCTTTTGCGTTATAATGTTTCGATTATTAATCATTTTTAAAACACTTAAAAGTTAAACATTTATTTATGTTATAAAAGGGCTTTAGTATCTGCAATTTTTATTATTAAAATTATTTGAAAATGTGTATTATTTCTGTTTATTTTAAAATAAATTGTTAAAGTGACATCTTCTGTTTAAATTATCCAAAATTCTTGACAACCTATTAGTAGCCCTCGTACAAGACAAATTCTATAATCTCGGAAATATGTTAAATCCGGTTCTGGCCGTGGAAATGTAAATATTGAAACCGCCCGGCGTTCGACGTAATCAATGGATGAAAAACTCGCATTAGTCGAATTGAAAATGAATGAAATTCAATTGAAAGTTTGTGGCGAGGAAAATTGAAAATTGGGTCTGTCATCGCCAACAAGTTAAGAATATTAATTAATTGAGAATAAGATCTCAACAAGTTTTAAATTTAAGAAAAGTTTTTTAATATTGTTTTTACTTGGCGGAATTACTAGCGAACTACATAAACATGGAAACTTTTATATGGTGAGCGAGAAACTAATAATCATATAAATTAGGTAAAAGACAAAGATAGATAGTGGAGGCTGGAGGCTCGCTCGTATATTATTGAATAATAATGCGATTTAGCAGAATAATAAAAATCTGATGTGGACACCACATGATTTCCTTGTACACGTATTAAACTATAGATATTTTTTTAATTGCACATATTTGACATTAAATCTTTTATTTTTTGTTCTAATCCATAGCAAACTTAATTTTTAAAAAAATCTAAAAATATATAATATTTTAATTTAGATATCTCGTTTATGCAAATAGCTAATTTAAAAATTCTTAATGTGCTAGACGCAGAATTTAATTCTCTAAAACTTTTATTTGCAGCATTCCTTTCTAAAATTAAAATAATACCATTTTTTTCAAGGAAAACTGTTAGCAGCTTCATGTAATGTGCCACTTCCGGTTGGTCTATTTTAACCAAAATCTATTATGTTATTTCCATTGATATAGTAGTCTTATATACCAAATTTGGAAAGTTTTAAATTGTATTTGAATATAGTTTTTCATGAAAATCTATTATAGGCTTCAAGTAAAGTACCACTTCCGGTAGTTGTATAATGACCAAAAAGGGAGGTGCACAACTAGATATTATAACAGTCCTAAATATAAAGTTTCAATTTTCTACAGCTTACCGTTTTTGAGTTATGCGAGATACATACGTACAGACGGCATGACGAAATTAGTCAAAATTGATTCAGGGAGGGCCAAAACACCTATTTCCGTTGAAATCTGAGAACCGAAAATTTTTGCGATTACAATACTTCCTTTACTTCGTACAAGGAAGTAAAAATGTTTTTTCACTACTAGCCTAGCAACATGCCATTATTGACTTCGATTTGAGTCGTGAAATTGTAACTACCCCTGTGGCTCATCCTCCCCTAAGGTCATTGGAGACCATGATTTGACGGCAGGTAACCGCACTTCATGCGAAGAAATATATTATTTACCGAGTTCTGCTATGGCGAGTGCCACGCCCAGTAATGGGTAAAAGGCGTGATTATATATTTAACTATTTGTCCGTCAGTACGGAGGTGTGGATAGCGATATGGAATTCGAATCCGGAGATCCCGAGTTCGAATCTCATTCAAGCTAAATAATTATATGAACTACCACACTGCGGCTCGGTGAGTGCGGACCCTGTACTGTAATTGGGATTAAGTTCCTGTTGTACAGCGTAATATAAATAAATAAATAAATAAATATTTAAATAAGATTCATTAGTTATGGAAGGATGCTGAACTGGATTCAATGTCAATGCTTCCTGTTTAATTTTCAACAATTTCCGTAATGTACGAAGCACGCTAATTATCTGTGTCGTACATGACAATATGAATCCATTCAACCAACCATCGTTTGATATAACCGCCATATTACTGACGTCATTGTGGTTCAATCGCTTCTTGCAAATTGCTGTTTGTATGGAATGATGTCGTGTAATATGGTATATATATATATAGAGAATAGCGTTGAATAATGATCTATACCTATGAATAAAGCCCGGATATTTAGGCACTTAAAAACACCTAAATAAGCAGGCATATAGGCCAGTAATTACTCTAAAATAGGCGGGATTTCAGGCAGCCTAAATATAAATAGTTTCTTTAATACAAATTATAAACTAATTATTTTTCTTATATTGTTACTCGTACTTTTCATTAGAAAAAATATTCATTTTAAACAAAAATTAACGCAATCTAAAAAAAATATTTAGGGTTCTTATTTTATTAACTATTATATAAATTCAAATTAGGTAGTATACTTTGATTCACAAAATATTACGAGCAACTGCTAAATGGAATTTTCGGAAAGGGACTGTCTTCGGTCAGTCAGAACTTGCTTGTAGCTGAAAACTTCGTTCGATATCATAAAATGTGACAGAGGCGTTCTTATATTTAGCTATATCGTCTAAAGTTACCTCAGCTTCATTGATTAATGGCATAGGAGCAATTGAATTGCACATACAATTTTGACTAAAACTTGATTAAAGACAAAGTAAGTACTTTAAATATTATAGGTTAGGATGGAACACTTTGCCGAGTGTTGAATTAATCAACGAAATAGATGATAGATGGCATTGTCTTGTCTGCTCAATAAAAGTTGAAATAAGCAACAAAAATAGGCAAAATAGGCTGTATAAGGTAAAATAGGCACAAAAACCAAAATATAGGAAAAATAGGCTCTAAGGCACGAAAAAAAAATCTTCCATTACACGTAAACATATTACCTATGTATAGAAAAACTAAATTGCCTGAAGTATATTAAAATTTGAATCTAGGCAATTGCCTAAAAATCCGGGCTTTACCTATGAATTATGAGGAAAGTTGCAGATTATTACAATTTAAGATTCGAGATATTCAGGGTGATTTTGGGAAGACGCCCCCCACCCTTAACTTTTTTATTATAAGAAATAGAAAAATTTTCATCATATGGAAGTTTTAGTATATTAAATATACTATTTTATGACACATATAGAAATTGTTTATAAAGTCAGGTTTACACGACTATCAAATTTTGTTTTTCAAATGTGAACCTAGAATTATTTTATTAAAATAAAAACCGGCATTTTTTTCTCTTTTCAACGATGTATTACTTGTCATAAATGTATATGACAAAAATCGAGATAAATAAGATAATTGAAAAATGTCAGAAATTATTTTTATAAAAAATTAATGACAACAATGCAGATATTTATTTGTTACTTGTTTCACGTGTTTTGTCATTCATTTTACATTGTTACATTGTTTAATCTCGCATAGCCATCTAGAATAGTTGAATAAAAATACCATGAAGTTGCCAAGTATTGACATAACTATGTTTTACACCATCAGCTTGGCTGCGTATTTTCTCAACAAAATCAAATTTCATAATGAAATATTTTAACAGATTTGATAGTCGTGAGAATTAAAATTAAAATCAACTACATATTATGAACATATTCGAGTGATTGTCTATAGTTTTTTCCGAAAGTCAATAGAAGTGTATCGTGTTTGGTATCAAACTAAATGATTTGAAGAGAGTTTTTAAACAGAATTATGAAAAATTGTGATTCACTGATTGTCAATTGTTTTTCTTTTCTAAAAGTAATTAAAAACGTGTCGTGTTTGGTATCAAATTAAATGCAGAATAATTACAAATTATAATCGAATGATTGCCAATTGTTTTTTCCAAAAGTCTTTAAAAATCTATCGTGCTTGGTACCAAACTAAAATATTTAAAGAGAGCCTTCGCATAGACATATTAAAGACAGACAAAACAAAATTAGGTCAACTGATTGTCAATTGTTTATTTCTAAAGTTGTTAGAAACATATCGTGTTTGATATCAAATTTGAAGTTTTGAGGCGATATAGAAGCCAAAATCAGGGGCGTATCTGGGGCACTTGGCGCCTGGGTTCTGAAGCAGAATGTGGCGCCCCGAAGCGAGCACAAAAATGCGATATGGTACTCAAAATACGTGGAATTTTATGCTCTACGATACAGAAAGAGTAAGGCAGTAAGCCGACACGCCGTACTATGCGAAACTTGCGTGTAGATTTAGAGCAATAAGCAAACTCATGACAAACAATATGTTATTCACCTTAGCGTAGAATAATAGAACATTGTTTGTCTAGAAAAATAACTATTTGTAAATAAATATTTTATTATATAGTTTCTCATAGAATTAAATAAAAATACAAAAAAAAAAACAAAAAGAAATTAGTTCACTACATAGGTACATTCTAATATACCTAAACCTAATTAAAACTATATAGTTTACATTTTACAATTGCACATAATAGCACAAACAATTATACAAATAACAAAATAACATATCAATACATGTAAATTAAATTTACAATAAAAATACTTAAATACTCATAACTATACCGCGCGTTCCACGTAAAGGTTGGCATAGAGAAATAACATGTGAAAAAAGGTTTTTGTAAATAAAAAGTGTCCGGTAAAAAATTATGGTATAATATTGCACATGACGATACTAGACCTATCCACACACATTATTTCATACAGATTACTTCATTTTAATGCCACAAATTAGAGAAATTAATGAAAATAGTTCGAGAAAATCGCCTACTAATTATGATTTTTTGTGACAGCTTTGTCATAGAAACAGAAGCTGTCACTATAACCGTCAAGATTTGTTGTGAATATTAAGAAATCTTGACAGTTAACTTTATATTTCAAACATTAATCACATTACTTCGCGATCTTTTGTAATTAAAGGCCTTAGTACGATAGTAGGTACCTACATTTGGTATTCATTTAATTACTTTATTTATTTTACAAATAATATTAAGACGCAGTATTTGTGTTCTTTTAATATACTCATATTTATTTTAACTTTTTGCCGTCTGCCGCCCTTTTATGCTGGCGCCCGGGTTCTGGAAACTCCAAGAACCCTGGGTTGGAACGCCCCTGGCCAAAAATTGTAATCGACTGATTGTCAATTGTTTTGACCTAAATGTTATTGAAACTGTACTTATTTCAGTTCTAATGAAAGATCTGAGAGATGATGTAAAAATAAATCAGCAAAGAGTTGATAGCAAATCATTTTCGAAAAATTTGTAAACTGTAATTTTTTACAATATCAATAGGTACTCGACTATATGGTATATAAAGTAACAAGTTTAAAAAAATACTTTTCTTCAAGAGCTGCGGAGCCTAGCTGAGGGTCGGCGAAGCCGACCTGATCGCTAGTATTATACTAAAATAAAATAAATTCTTCAATCATTCTCAATGTATTATTGACAGCTGGAATACGGCATACGGCCGAACTTCAGATTGGAATGAATTGCCGAAGCGCGCCAGTTTTAAATTTGAAACAATTTATCATTTTAGACAGAACTGTGCGAGAATGTTCATTCATGCACAGTTCTGTCACTTTTGTGTGTTTACAATGTACCTCATTTCCCTACCAACAACAAACATACAATGAGCTGATTTCTAACTGGTCGTAGAAAAAAATAATTGTGTTTTAGCTGTAATAACAACGTTAATATTTGCCAATAACAATTATGTGTTTTTTTAGTTCAGTTAAAAACAATCCCTGAAGGAAATTAGACAAAATAGACCGATTTCTATTTGTTTAAATGTCATATATTAAAGTTATACAACTTGTAAACATAATTCTAGCTCTAGGCTCTCACTCGACTTGGGAGTTTATTGTTTGGAATCGATGTGGAAACCGTTTTAATCATGAACTTATTCAGGACTGTAAGAGTTGAAACAGTAGCGTAACTAGTAAATAAATTCAAATTGTATTATTTGAATTGTTTTTATAATTATTTGTCTTTTAAAAATATGGAGTGGCCAGCTAAGTGCTGTAACCCGGGTTCAATTTCCACTAATTTAAACCTACCTCTGTGGCTTCCTCTCCACTTACATTTTTAGGGGTTGTGATTTGACGACTGGCAATGCACATAATCTTGCAAATATCTGCTACGATAGAGTGCCACATCCAGTAATGGGTAAAAGGCGTGATGATATATTTATTTTATTTATTTAAATACCCATAACCTTAAATTTCAATTTACCTTTTACTGTTATGAAAAGTCGTGTTTTACATGAATTTTTGAGGTTATATCAACTATCATTGAAGAGTTATGTAAGGAATTGTTTACATAACTAGTTACGTAATGAATGTTGACAGTTTGAACTTTCTCAAAATGCAAATAACGGAAAAAACTATTTATTAAAATGTTTAGGATTTATATACATTGAATAATGTTTCTGCTATGAAACAGTTGACGGGCAAATTAGCAGATTCTTCGATATCAGAAGGAAGGTCTGTCTCGGATTCAGAACTCATTTTCAATGATGACATAAGATTTAAATTTAAACATTTTATTCATTTATTTTCACGGCAACGCTTTGGTAATTTTGAAATATACTGAGCTGTCATAAACCTAGAATTTTATGTATTTTAAACATTATTTTAGCGGAATTAGATAAAATACGTTATGAAAACGTGATATTGTTTGACTCACATAATTTGCTAAACTCGCTTCGCTCGTTTTGGCAAATATTATGTTCGTCAAACAATATCAACCTTTTTATAACTGGTTACGTAAATTACTAATCTGTCATGCGATTCAAACAAATAACAGACAAAACAGTATCATCACCTTGGAAACGGTTTAACATGGCTAACTGTAGAATAAAACAGAATAAAAGTTCAAACAGAAAATGGCAAAATTAAATATTTTCATCCAGTTTTTTATCATTATTGAAACGGTTGCAGATAAAATAGTGTCTGTTTCTCGAACAGAAAGTATCCTATTTTCTGTTGTAGATACACAAATAACTATTTCAACTATTTTAAGGTTAGTTTAAGTAGCAAAATGAAGCTTTGTTGTAGTTCCAATTCTCGCCACTATGAGCGCACTCGTATATTTAAAAATTCCAAATCATTGCTAATAAATATTAACATATTAACCTAAAATCAAGCTTCAAATCTGAAACTGCACACTGTCCTAAAATTAATAATATGTGTGAGAGCTTCGCCAAGCTTTGCGCTTTTCACTTCTACATCCATTGAAACACAGCCACACTCGTATAAAACAGGAAGTTACCCTACCCAGCAAGAACATCAAAGGCTATGCGGTTTCAAGATGGATGTGCCTCTACGGGGAAAATAACGAACTCGCATTTCGAGTTTTTACGCGGTCGGTATTGAAGGACTCTGTACTGATGTTTGGCGTCTATGTTTTCTATAATGTTGAGAGGTTTTTTTTTTAGATTTATAAATTTAAAAACCAGATTTTAGTGTTGTACTCATACATTAAAATGTGTTGTTTCGCGTCGCCTACGCAACGACCGAAACGTCATTTTCTGCACTCGTTCAAAATTTTGGAAAAAACACTTATTAAAAAAGTATATTTATAATATAAAAGTATAGTATCTCAAACACCCTTTTGCGTAATAATAATGAAAGAAAATGATGGAATATTGAATGAAATTTAATTTTAAAATGATAAATTTAGTGCATTTGGTTCGCAATGTTGGCAACGAAATGACAGCACTCGACAGCAGTGGAAACACATAACCTACAAACGTAAGGTAAATTGTAACAACATAGATATGAAATTAAACAAGTTTCTTCAATTTACTGTATACTACAAAGGAAATTAGTAAATAATATAACACTCTTTAGTTTCATTACATTAAAATTAAATCAATTGCAATTTGGCATGACTGTGAAGTTAGTAATAAAATGGTTACAAAGCAGTGTTATGTGTATATGATTGTTTTGTGGAATGTTTATATTTCTAGTACAACTTTGTCAATTTGAAATACTAACTCCTGGCACAACTTCGTTTCTTTGAATGGATTGTAAAGCTGGCGGCACATGAACATTTATAGCAGCAGCAGCAGTTTCTGTTGAAGTACTTGCACATGATGATCATAATTATATAGTTTTACACTTTTCCTACAAAAAATACAAACCTCTTGCGTGAACTAGGTTCCCGGATTTGTTCTAACACTCATCCGGGAACCAGTTGTTGCCGCACTTGGTATGTAAATAACTATTTTAATCAGCAGGCCGTTTCTTTTAAAATAACTATTACAAAATTTCTAAAAAAATGTTTATACTTAATTCAAATGTGTTTATTTGCTATTAATTAGTGTCGTATAATATTCAGTATTATTTATAAATAGTGACAGAGTGTGCCGGAATCAGGCTTAAAGCTTTTTTATTGATTCAAATTATAAAATTAGGTTTAGCTTTTAAACCAATTAAATTAATAAATTGGTACATAGAAAACTCAATTAATACACTGATATAATTAATAATTATTGAAAGGTATTGATAGGTAATTATAAAAAAAATGATGTGGACACCACATGATTTCCTTGTACGCGTATTATACTATAGCTACCTTTTTTATTGCACAAATTTGACGTAATTTGACATTAAATTTTTAAATTTTTGTTCTAATCCATAACAAACTACAAAAACAAGAAATATATAATTTTTAAATTTAGATATCTCGCATATACAAAAGGCAAATTTAATCATTCTTAATGTGCTAGACGCAGAATTTAATTTTAAACTTTTATTTGCAGCATTTATTTCTAAAATCAAAATAATACAATTTTTTTAAACTGTTAGCAGCTTCATGTAATGTATCACTTCCGGTTAGTCCATTTTAACCAAAATCTATTATGTTATTTGCATTGATATAGTAGTCTTATATACCAAATTTGAAAAGTTTTGGATTATATTTGAATATAGTTTTTCATGAAAATCTATTATTCAAGTAAAGTAGCACTTCCGGAAGTTATATAATGACCAAAAAGGGAGGTGCACAACTAGATGTTATAACAGTCCTAAATACCTCAACTTTCTATGGCTTACCGTTTTTGAGTTATGCGACATACATACGTACGTACAGACGGCACGACGAAATTAGTCAAAATGGATTCAGGGATGCTCAAAATACGTATTTCCGCTGAAATCTCAATACCGAAAATTTTTGCGATTACAATACTTCCTTTACTTCGTACAAGCAAGTAAAAATGACGATCTAAATTTAGTTGAATTATCATATATAATATAACAAGTAGTATGAAAATTGCTGAAAATATTTTGACATAAATTATCAGTTGTTATGGAAATGGAAACATAACGAGTGCGAAGCACGAGTTGTGTTTCCTATTTCCGTAACAACGAATGTATATTTATGTCAAAATATTATCTGTCAATTTTCATACTACGAGTTGTATTCGGCTTGAGAATTTACCAAACAAGAGTTAATTAACAAGAATAGTTAGGTATTTATTTGCACAGTGATGAAAATTCTACATTTTTTCAGTGTACATTTAATATTCAAAATTGACGTTTATGAAAATATTGAAAATATCATTTATTTTATTCGTAACCAAGGATATTAATAAAAGTGGTATTTCCGATGAAATTTCACTAGTGATGAATTTCCGACGAAATGTACATTTCATTGGTTCATTTTCAAACAAATTCGTGATCCTATTGGTTGACAGTGACGTGTGGTGAATTCTCAGAAATTTATTGAAATTCGTAAAATTTTACGAATTTGCGTAGGGTTTTCATTTTTTTATAGGTACACCTAAATTACATCTTTTTAAAAATAGTTATTTTTGTACTTAGTGCGTAAATTAATTTTGTTGCGTGTGAGAATGTCACTTTTATATCAGTCGACTGCGCCAAAAAACAAGAATTTCAACAACTGTCAAAAAAGAATAATACAATAATTATTGGTTTATTCAATTGAGGGAGAACTATAAAAACATATTTAAATTTGGTACTGCTGATCTGTTTTAACCGAATGACCGTGGAAAAAAACTAATTTGGGAGCGTGTGAGACTGTGCCTTAACGGCTGCCAATGCGCATAAATATATCACTTATCCAGATCTGCTGCAGCTGGGTGCTTCACTCAGTAATGGGTAAAAGGCGTGATGATATATTTATATTATTCTTTGAATGAAAATTATTTAAATAAAAAAAAATTGTTTGCTTGTACCACACACCGGAAGTAAAATATTTTTCATAATATACAGGTTGTTTCAAAATTATTACAAACAAAATTAGGGTTAAATAGTTATTAAGGAAGTAAGTGCGGGAAGACGATGTTCCCGCATGAGCGCAGTTTTGAAGCACGAGCGAGTGTGTTTAATAGCGCGAATGAGCGGAAGACGTCTTCACGCACGTAGGACCATCATCTGTAAATGCAACTTGTGCGAGTACACCAGAATCTGCTAATTTATCAATTGCAAACCAAGCTGCTCCAGCAACTTCCATTTCTAATTGTCAACATTTTACTATAAATGTTTATAATAACACTTGTAACAATTGTGGCTCTTCCCAATCTAAAAATATTGTTTTTTTAGTTCAAATATCAAACCTAACCTTAAATAGATTAATTAATTTAAGCATTTTATGTTGTTATAATCTTACTTTTCCATTAAATTAAGTTGTTATATTCCACGATATGTTCTTTTTCTTATTATTTATATAGTATTAGTTGCGATTCTTATTTGATTACCATCTGCAAGAAGTTGTATCAATGACGTCTTTAGTTCAGAGGTTGTCAAATAGATGGCACTGGTTCTGACAAATTACTCTTATTTCTCAAACTTTGAATAAAGGAAAATTCAGGGAAGTTGTATTTTATAAATTAGATTTGATTATTATCAAGACAGATTTATTTTAGAATGTTCCAAAGGGCCAGTGTTTTTTTGCAATTTACAGTCGAGTCGATCGGGAAGCACTTGTTCCAGATTGAGTGTTGCGTGCAAGAACTGTCATTTTCAAGGTTAGGAGTACAAAAATAACTTTTTTCTGCGATTGCTATGAAAAGTTGACAATGTCGCTCTCATTTGTCATCGTAAAGTTGACGTTTTCTGTGGAACAATCGAAAAATATCTTTTTTGCGCGTCTCCAATGGCAACGCGCGAAAAAGACGTTAAATTTGCGCGTTTCCAATGGCAACGCGCGAAAAAGATTATTTCAATAGTTACCAGGAATACAAACAAAACGATTTTAGTTTTAGACATATACCTACGTTTTTTAATAACTTTAAGATGCAATCGTAGAAAAAATTATGTGTGTATCACGAGCGTAAAGTGTCTTTGTTCCTCTTGCACTATTGCAGCTCTCGCCTTCGGCTCGCGCTGCAATTACTGTGCTCGAGTAACAAAGAATCACTTTACGCTCTTAATACACAAATAACTATTTTGCGCGTCTCCAGTGGCAACGCGCGAAAAAGATATTAAATGCGCGCTTATTTCAATAGTTACCAGGGATACAAACAAAACAGAAACTTGTCATATTGACAGTTGACAGAATGAATTTATTTTCAGTACATATACGTTTTTTAATAATTTTAAGATGCAATCGTAGAAAAAATTATGTGTGCATCACGAGCGTAAAGTGTCTTTGTTCCTCTTACACTATTGCAGCTCTCGTCTTCGGCTCGCGCTGCAATTACCGTGTTCGAGTAACAAAGAACCATTTTACGCTCTTAATACACAAATAACTATTTCTCCAACTGTCAAAAAATGTTCATTTTTTTTCACTAATATCAATACGCAAAGTACGCGATTTTTTCATTATTTACATTACCATGACAACGCGGATTTTGTGCATTAACTACCATCTTAGAGTGTAAAATGAATATTTTACGCCCTGTTTCGCATCCTAGAGCGCAAAATAAGTATTTCGTGCACGCTCCTAAATTATTTTTTCTACGATTGCTATGAAAAGTTGACAATTACACTCTCAGTTGTCATCGTAAAGTTGACGTTTTATACGGAACAATCGAAAAATAACTTTATATAAATATACCATTTACCGAGATCTGCTACAGCAGAGAGCCATACTCGCTAATTAATTTTTTATTTCAATGATTTTAACCTAAGTTTATGATTTTTTTAAAAAACAATTTAAAAATCTACCCCTATGGCTCCCCCTTCACTAATATCTTCGAGGGCCGTGATTTGACGGCTGGTAACTGCACTTCACGCGAAAAAATATATCACTTACCGAGATCTGCTTCGGCAGAGTTCCACACGTAGTAATGGGTAAAAGACGTGATGATATATTTATTTATTTTCACCAAATTAAATCTATCCCTGTGACTTTGGGGGCCGTGATTTAACGGCTGGTACCCGCACTTCACGTGAAGAAATATATCATTTACCTAGATCTGCCACGGTAGACTGCCACACCCAGTAATAGGATGAGCTCGTACTTACGTATTCAATATCAGAAATAATTTTTACTTGATAACAACAAAGACAAAATTAATTGTCATCCATACACTTGGTGAAACTAGGTTTAATAATATTAAATAAACACTTGGCTAAGTCACACAAAATTCAGCCTCCAAGTCACCTTATGAGGGCATCGTCAGAAGCTGGCCAGCACAGTTAGTACCCATAGACGCGTTTCGCTCTTATTAGAGCTCATCAGTATGGTATAACTCACTTCTTTACCTAGAACAAAATTCACGTGAAGAAGCTGGTGACGAAGAACTGTGCCAGCAGAGAATAAGATCTCTAACAACAGGTAAGATGACATGAGAAGTTCTGTCGAACCAGTAATGCCATCTACCGAAAAAAGGAAAAGCTATATAGCAATTTAAATAACAACAAAGACAAAATTAATTGTCATCCATATACTTGGTGAAACTAGGTTTAATAAAAAATATTAAATAAACACTTGGCAAATTCTCACAAAATTCATGGTTACTAACTGTGCTGGCCAGCCTCTGACGATGCCCTCATAAGGTGACTTGGAGGCTGAATTTTGTGAGACTTTGCCAAGTGGTTGTTTAATATTTTTTATTTACTTTTTTGATATAGTTTACATTTTAAATATGATGGCGTGATGATATATTTATTTTTATTTATATAAAACTCCTCCAGCCTCCCGCCCCGCACCGCGCGTGTCACTTTGGCTTTAGATACGTCATTGATCCTATAAGGACAGTAACATTGAAATTCGATTTATATTATTAATTATTCATAATATCTATTATTAAAAATACCGTTTATGAAATACGGAAATTCGGTAACGTAATTAGTCTGGACTTGGAAACAGCGGACGCGGAAGTTTATACGCGTGTAATCGTAAATAAATCAAAATTATTTATTTTATAAAAGTTGGGATATATACAGGATGAGTCTGGGAAGACGAACCCTCTCTTAACTTTGTTATTATAAGAAATAGAAAAATGTTCTTCATATGGAAGTTTTAGTAGATTAAATATACTATTTTATGACACATATAGAAATTGTTTATAAAGTCAGGTTTACATGATACGACTATCAACTTTTATTTTTCAAATGGGAACCTAGAAATATTTTATTAAAATAAAAACCACCTTTTTTTCTCGTTTCAACGATGTATTACTTGTCATAAATGTATATGAAAAAATCGAGATAAATAAGATAATTGAGAAATGTTACAAATTATTTTTATGCAACTATTCTAGGTGGCTATGCGAAATTAAACTAAATGTAACAAGGTAAAATGAATGACAAAACACGTGAAACAAGTAACAAATAAATATTTGCATTGTTGTCATTCATTTTACGTCGAATAGTCGAATAAAAATTAATTCATGATGGGGTAGATGGCTCAGTGGTATCGAGTCGACCTGTGGATCTTGAGAACCCTGGTTCGATTCCAACAGCCGACAAACAATTTTCACCAATTTAAATCTACCCCTGTGGCTCTCCCACCACTACATCTTTGGGGGCCGTGATTTGACGGCTGGTAACCGCATTTCACGCGAAAAAATATATCACTTACCGAGATCTGCTTAGGCAGAGTGCCACACCCAGTAATGGTGATGATATATTTATTTATTTATGAATTCATTTTGACTAATTTCGTCGTGACGTCTGTACGTACGTATGTATCTCGCATAACTCAAAAACGGTAAGCCGTAGAAAGTTGAGGTATTTAGGACTGTTATAACATCTAGTTGTGCATCTCCTTTTTTGGTCATTATATAACTTCCGGAAGTGCTACTTTACTTGAATAATATATTTAAACTATATTAAAATATAATCCAAAACTTTTCAAATTTGGTATATAAGACTACTATATCAATGCAAATAACATAATATATTTTGGTTAAAATAGATTAACCGGAAGTGATACATTACATGAAGCTGCTAACAGTTGAGAAAAATTGTATTTTTTTGATTTTAGAAATAAATGCTGCAAATAAAAGTTGAATTAAATTCTGCGTCTAGCACATTAAGAATTATTAAATTAGCCTTTTGTATAAACAAGATATGTAAATTTAAAAATTATATATTTCTTGTTTTTTTGTAGTTTGCTATGAATTAGTACAAAAAATAACAAAATTAATGTCAATGTCAAATTACGTCAAATATGTGCAATTAAAATAATGTAGGTATAGTTTAATACGAGTACAAGGAAGTCATGTGCTGACAACATCAAATTTTTTAAATTATTTCAGGAGATAATATCAATATCCCCTACTTACTTTACACCCTGTATATAGTTTCTATTATTACTATAACACAATTTGATATTTTATTTATTTATTTTAAATTTTATATCTTTAAATTGAACCCATTTAATTCTGCACTCAAGCGAGAAATATCCTTGGTACGCTCCTGTCCCATAGTTAATCGTCTTTCAATTTATCGTTTCAGAAACCAATACTCCAAATTCCACTGATACCATAATCCCCTTAATACGGTTCTGCTCCAATATTTCACCCAGCTCTTATATAGCTGTTATTATCATTATTTACGATGTAATCGTTTCAATATAAAATCGAGCTGTTGAGAGAATAAAAACAGGAAAAGATGGCCTCTATGGCAGCAGTTCTTATATATATATATTGTGGAATGTAGGTCAGTGGTTCTCAAACTTGTTTTTCCATGGGCCAAAATAGTTTTCAGCTATTGGTTGAAGGATGATAATTGAGGAACACAAAATAGTATGTTATGCATCAAGGGAGGGAAACAAGCAATTATTCCCGCGTGTGAAGTTTTCAGACCGAGACGTAAGCGAGGGTCGAAGGCTCGAGCGGAAGTCGAGGTTTGTCAACTTCACACGCGGGATACTCGCGCCCTCCCGTGAAGCATATTATACTTTTCGTAACAAGTGCACAAAAATTACTGTCTTATCGGGACAAATATCAAATATGGGTTGCGTAACTAGTTACCTAGGAAACGCCGCAAACATCTAATAATCGTAGTCTCTAGGGAGAGAAACATGCTACTTAGGGAGAGAAACATCCTACCTAGGGAGAGAAACATCCTAGGGGAGAAAAACAGTGTTTCTCTCTCTAAAATTAGGGAATAAGAACGTGTTTCTTGTGCATGTGTTACGAAATAGTTATTTGTGTATTAAGAGCGCAAAGTGATTCTTTGTTACTCGAACACAGTAATTGCAGCGCGAGCCGAAGGCGAGAGCTGCAATAGTGTAAGAGGAACAAAGACACTTTACGCTCGTGATGCACACATAATTTTTTCTAGGATTGCATCTTAAAATTATTAAAAAACGTATGCGTACTGAAAATAAGTTCGTTCTGTCAACTGTCAATATGACAAGTTTCTGTTTTGTTTGTATCCCTGGTAACTATTGAAATAAGCTCGCATTTAATATCTTTTTCGCGCGTTGCCATTGGAGACGCGCAAAAAAGATATTTTTCCATTGTTCCACAGAAAATGTCAACTTTACGATGACAAATGAGAGCGTAATTGTCAACTTTTCATAGCAACCGTAGAAAATAGTTATTTTTATATTAAGTGCGCAAAATGAGTGTTTTTTTGTTGCGCGTGAGAATGTTACAATAAAAGTCATTCGAACACGCCAAAAAACAAGAATTTTGGCCACGAAATACAAACAACATTTTTTCTACAACTGTAAATAAAGAATAATACAATAATTATTGATTGATTTAAGTAAATTGAAGAAAAACAATCAACAATAATATGAATTTGATACTATTGATGTGTTGTAACTAATGAAACCTGACAACAAATAATTTGGGAGCGTGCGCGAGATACTCATTTTGCGCACTAGAATACGAATACTCATTTTGCGCACTAGGGTGCAAAATAATGCGCGAAATACGCGTTGTCATGGTAATGTAAATGATGAAAAAATCACGTACTTCGCGTATTGATATTAGTGAATTAAATGAACATTTTTTGACAGTTGTAGAAAAAAGTATTTGATTTTATGAAGCAGTTTCGTTTCATGGACGCTATCACGAATGAAGTGTTTTTTTTTTTTATTAAGTGCTTTGGAGTGAAATTGTTTTATTTTAAATGACTACTTATATAGAGTGTTTCTTGTTCGAGGGCTCCAACTATGATCGTAAGAAGTAGAAGAGACACGACTTCGTTTAATTTGGACAATAGTAAAAAAAATGTATAGGTTATTAGATTTACAATAAATATAATAAATATATTATCACGCCTTTTACTCATTACTGGGTGTGGCACTCTGCCGTAAGCAGATCTTGGTAAATAATATATTTCTTCATGTGAAATATGGTTACCAGCCGTAAAATCACGACCTCCAAAGATGTAAGTCAAGAGAGAGCAACAAGGCATATTTTTAAATAAATAAAATAAATATATCATCACGCCTTTTACCTATTACTGGGTGTAGCACTCTGCCATAGCAGATCTTGGTAAATAATATATTTCTTTATGTGAAATGCGGTTATCAGCCGTCAAATCACGACCCCCAAAGATGTAAGAAGAGAGAGAGCAACAAGGAATATTTTTAAATAAATAAAATAAATATATCATCACGCCTTTTACCTATTACTGGGTGTAGCACTCTGCCATAGCAGATCTTGGTAAATAATATATTTCTTCATGTGAAATGCGGTTACCAGCCGTCATATCAGGACCTACAAAGACGTAAGAAGAGAGAGAGCAATAAGGAATATTTTTAAATAAATAAAATAAATATATTATCATGCCTTTTACCTATAACTGGGTGTGGCACTTTGCCGAAGCAGATCTTGGTAAATAATATATTTCTTCATGTGAAATGTGGTTACCATCTGTCATATCACAGCCCCCAAATATGTTAGTGGTGAGGGAGCCACAGAGATAGTTTTAAAAATAAAAATACATATATTACCACGCCCTGTACGCATCACTTGGTGTGGAACGCCACCGTAGCAGATCTTGGTAAATAATATATTTCTTCATGTGAAATGCGGTTACATCTGTCATATCACAGCCCCCATAGATGTTAGTGGTGGGGGAGCCACAGGAGTAGATTTAAAAATAAAAATACATATATTACCACGCCTTGTACGCATCACTTGGTGTGGAACGCCGCCGTAGCAGATCTTGGTAAATAATATATTTCTCCATGTGAAATGCGGTTACCAGCCGTCAAATCGCGGTCATATTTTGAATCTGGTAGTGAAAATTCAGATTAAAATTAATTATTTTTTTATAAGTGAAAAAAAACGATAAAAAGTTATCGCAACTTTCCAGGGGGTTGATGCTGGAAGGGGTTGATGGTGGAGGAGGTGGGGGACGATTGAGAAATCAAAATATTTTTTAAGGTGTCACAATTTTTTTTATTTTTCTTTACCTTCAAAAATATTTTCTTGTTTGTCAATTGTCCCCCTTCATCCCCAACCCCCTGGAAAGAGGGAAAATTGCACATTTTCTAAAATGCGAAAATTTGTTATTGATTTTTTTTCGCATATTAAAAAATAATTAATTTTAATCTGAATTTTCATTAATAAGTTCAGAATCTGACGAATTTAAATTTAAAAAAATCTGATGTGGGCAGCACAGGACTTCCTTGTACGCGTACTATACTACACCTACATTTTTTTATTGCACATATTTGACGTAATTTGACATTAATTAAATTTTTTATTTTTTGTTCTAATTCATAGCAAACTTAATTACATGAAACTAGAAATATATAATTTTTAAATGTACATATCTCGCTTATATAAAAGGCTAATTTAAAAATTCTTAATGTGCTAGACTCTAAAACTTTTATTTGCAGCATTTATTTTAAAAATTAAAATAATACCATTTTTTTCAAGAAAAACTGTTAGCAGCTTCATGTAATGTGCCACTTCCGGTTAGTATATTTAAAAAAAAATCTTTTATGTTATTTCCATTGATATAGTAGTCTTATATACCAAATTTCAAAAGTTTTGGATTATAGTTCAATATAGTATTTCATTAAAATCTATTATTCAAGTAAAGTAGCACTTCCGGAAGTTATATAATGACCAAAAAGGGAGGTGCACAACTAGATGTTATAACAGTCCTAAATACCTCAACTTTCTACGGCTTACTGTTTTTGAGTTATGTGAGATACATACATACGTACAGATGTCACGACGAAATTAGTCAAAATGGATTCAGGGATGCTCAAAATGCGTGTTTCCGCTGAAATCTGAGAACCGAAAATTTTCGCGATTACAATAATCCCTTTACTTCGTACAAGGAACTAAAAACACATATTGTGGAATATAACAACTTAGTTTAATGGTAAAGTAAGATTATAACAACATAAAATGCTTAAATTAATTAATCTATTTTAGGTTAGGTTTGATATTTGAACTAAAAAAACTAAATTTTTAGTTTGGGAAGAGCCACAATTGTTACAAGTGTTATTATAAACATTTATAGTAAAATTTGGACAATTAGAAATGGAAGTTGCTGGAGCAGCTTGGTTTGCAATTGATAAATTAGCAGATTCTGGTGTACTCGCACAAGTTGCATTTACAGATGATGGTCCTACGTGCGTGAAGACGTCTTCCGCTCATTCGCGCTATTAAACACACTCGCTCGTGCTTCAAAACTGCGCTCATGCGGGAGCATCGTCTTCCCGCGCTTACTTCGTAAATAACTATTTACATACCAAGTGCGGGAACGATTGGTACCCGGATAGCTGCCATAGAACAAATCCGGGAACCTAGTATTTTTTGTACGAAAAGTGTAAAACTATATAATCATCATCATCATCATGTGCAAGTACGTCAACAGAAACTGCTGCTGCTGCTATAAATGTTCATGAGCCGCCAGCTTTACAATCCATTCAAAGAAACGAAGTTGTGCCAGGAGTTAGTATTTCAAATTGCCAAAGTTGTACTATAAATATAAACATTCCACAAAACAATCATATACACATAACACTGCTTTGTAACCATTTTATAACTAACTTCACAGTCATGTCAAATTTCAATTGATTTAATTTTAATATAATGAAAATAAAGTGTTATATTATTTACTAATTACATTTGTAGTATACAGTAAATTTAATAAACTTGTTTAATTTCATATCTATGTTGTTACAATTTACCTTACGTTTGTAGGTTATGTGTTTCCACTGCTGTCGAGTGCTGTTATGTCGTTGCCAACATTGTGAACCAAATGCACTAAATTTATCATTTTAAAATTAAATTTCATTCAATATACCATCATTTTCTTTTATTATTATTACGTAAAAGGGTGTTTGAGATACTATACTTTTTTATTATAGTTTTTTAATAAGTGATTTAGAAATTAGAGTGTTTATTCCAAAATTTCCCGATCGAGTGCGGGAAATTGACGTTTCGGTCGTTGCGTAGGCGACGCGAAACAACACATTTTTCGCGCCACCGTCCGGCATTAGCAGTATTACATAACAAAAAATCGTCCGGAAACCATGTGTTGCCGGCCGAGGCCGGCAAAAATTAGTGACTCTTTATGGTTATATGTTGGCATCACTAGTATAGCGAACTCCTGAACGTACGAAATGTCAAAATATTGCATTGGGGTAAACATATTATGATAAAATATTCATAGTTGAGTATTTTCAATACAAGAAAACAGAATATTTATACATATATTTTAAACAAAATTGTAAGTAATTATAATTGAATTAGCAATGTAAAAATAAAATATGTTGATTTTTTAGGTTATAATACTGGAATGACAAGTCGTGAAATAGACAAAGAAATGAATTATGTTTTATGTTTATTAAATAAAGTGTACAGTGTAATTAAACTTATTGAAGATGTAAATTGATGAACAATAAATAATTAATTAAAATTAAAAGTACAGTTCTGACTTTTAGATGATACCAACATAAAAAAATTCCCTGACATTTAGAATGTGAGTAACAAATTAAACTTTTTTATTAAATTTACAAAAACGTCGGCGCGAAAAATCTTGTGTATTACACGTCCAGAAACTATTTTGCGAGTGCTCGTATTTAAAGGCCTCGCCTGCGGCTCGTCCTTTCAAAATACACTCGCACTCGCAAAATAGCAGTTTCTGGACTAGTGATACAAATAACTATTAATGTATGAGTACAAAAATAACTATTCAGTGCATCGAATTATATATACCCTTTAATATTGAAATACCCTGTATAATTTCATGAACACCTTCACTCAAATATATCTAAATTTAAAGTGCATTTCGTCATAATTTGAATTTTGGTTCAAATCGAATGAGATTCCAATAACTTAAGACTACATAAAAAATAATAAAAAAAAATCTGGTCCCAAATGATAAGTTTCATATCTGTGATTCCCCCAGGCAGTAGTATTTGCTTTAAGCCCGTATAATATAACCTTTCCCTATCAGAATGTTAAGAAACGACATACGTAAGACGTTATATATAAAAGGAAAAGCTTTATGCCTCAAGTCAAATTTGATTGAAGCTATGAAAAAGATCAGAGAAGGCTTATGAATGAATGTCAATCCGAGAATAAATCGTCTATATGAGATGAGCAGACAGGGACAGCGTAGATTTATTTTCCTTAAAGGGTTCTGGATAAATATTTAATATATTTATTGATTTAGCAATTTTATTTTTAATTTAATAGTTATTTAGGTAACCAGTTGATATTTATTTATTTATTTATTTATGTTACGCTGTACAACAGGAATTTAATCCCAATTACAGTACAGGGCCCGCACTCACCGAGCCGCAGTGTGGTAGGTCATATAATTTATAGCTTATGTGCGATTCGAACTCGGGATCTCCGGATTCGAATTCCGTAATGCTATTCACACCACCGTATTGTTAGAGGAACATAATATCTACCGGAGCAGATCTCAGTAAGCAATATATTTATGTGTATGAAGTGCGGTTACCAGCCGTCAAATCACGACCCGTAAATATGCTTTAGGTTGGAGCTACAATTTAGTGAAAATTGAAAATAACAAATAAAAATGAAATATATAATGACATCTTTCATTTATTACTGGGGCCGTAGCAGATCTCAATCATATATTTATGTATATGAGGTGCTGTTACCAGCCGTCAAATCATGCCCTCTTCCTCAAAGATGCTATTTAAAAGGAAGCCACAAAGGAAGTTTTAATTTGTTGTAAATTTAAAATGATCAAAATAATCACGCCTTTTACCCATTACTGGGTGCGGCACTTTGCCGTAGAAGATCACAATAAGTGACATATTTATACACATCCAGTTACAGCCGTCAAATCACGACCCCAAAGATGTTAAAATTGTTTGCATGGGTATCGAACCCGGAACAACTACCTTAAAAGACACATAATTTAATTGTTTTAAGTTGTTTTTGTTACTAAATTTGTTGCTTTAGTTTGTTAAGTTGTATAACACTGTTACATTTTGTTTATTTTCACATAGCCACCTATAATATTTGTATAAAAATTATTTCTAGTATTTCTCAATTTTCTTATTTTTCTCGAATTTTTTCAGATACATTAATAAAAACTAATACACCGTTGAAAAGAGAAAAAAATGGCGGTTTTTATTTTAGTAAAATAATTATAGGTTGCTATTTAAAAAATAAAAGTTGATAGTCGTATCTTGTAAACCTGACTTTATAAAAAATATCTACATCTGCCATCAAATAGTATATTTAAAATAATAAAACTTTCATATGAACCATTTTTTTCTATTACTCATAATAAAAAAGTTAAAGGGGGGGGGGGCGTCTTGCCAGACTCACCCTGTATATATATATATATATATATATATATACAGGCTGGTGACTCGCTCAGTCAGTCACAGGACTTTAACATGAAAAATCAGTTTTTTGCTATTTCCTGCTTCTCTAATTATTTTAAGCAAAAACGCGTCAAATTCTGCATCTAAATCAATAAACAGAATTACTTTTACGTGCTTTGTAACGGCAGAAATTAAATATGAAAATGACGAAAATTACGTTGAAAATATTGATAGCCATTGAATTTCTGCCGTTACAAAGCACGTAAAAGTAATTCTGTTTATTGATTTAGAAGCAGAATTTGATGCCCTAAAACTTTTATTTGACGCGTTTTTGCTTAAAATAATTAGAGAAGCAGGAAATTGCAAAAAAAAATTCCCATGTTAAAGTCCTATGACCGGCTGAGCAAGTCACCATCCTGTATATATATAAATACATTGTATCGGAGTGTCAGTGTCACATTATAATTTTAGTATTATTTTACATTTGTGTTACCATCTGCCATCCCTCAATAGAATTCATATCAAATGTAGTAATTATTAAAAATATTTTGGTCAGAAAATGACTTATAACTTAAAATGTGTATATTTTTTTTCAATTTTTTTCATTTTAGTCGAACGATTCGGGCCCTTAGAGTCACGGGCCCCCAGCACTTGCTTAGTTTGCCTAGGCGAAAAGACGGCCCTGTTCATGTTAGAACAAGAATAATTACTGACATCATAAATAAATTACTATAATAATAATAATAATAAAATAAGGCGATATTAAATTATTTTAATCGCAACCTATAACGAATTTTCAATACATTTTTAAGGCGCCTTTAGCCTCCTGGCGCCTGTGTTCGCTGACACATTCGACACGTGGACGGCGCGCCCCTGCTTCTTCCATGAATATAGAACTAATAGCGCTTAATTCTAATTCACCCTTCCCCCTCCCCCAGCTCTACCTGCTACGTCACTGTGAATGTACTAATTGTCTATTGTCTGCTAGTGACAGCCAATCAGGCATCGCGCGCCGTCAATGCAACATCGATCTATCAAGTTTGTTTTATCTACCTGACATTAGGGATGGGAAAACCCGTTCAGCAGAGTGATCCGGTTCATTAGAATCGGATCACTAAAATGACTCGGTTATTATGATCCGTTCAAATTGAACCGTTGTGTTAAAAACTCTTGTACATAATATGTAATGTAATAATGGGGTAGGTGGCTCAGTAGTATCGAGTCGGCTTGTTAATCTTGAGAACCCTGGTTCGATCCCCACAGCCGACAAACAATTTTCACCAATTTAAGTCTACCCCTGTGGCTTCCCCTAGACTAATATCTTTGGGGGCCGTGATTTGACGGCTGATAACCGCACTTCACGCGCAAATAATATATCACTTACACAGATCTTCTACGACAGAGTTCCACACCTAGTAATGGGCAAAAGGTGTGATGATATATTTAATTTTTATTTTAAAAATAACTCTCAAACCAGTGGCACTTCATGTAAAGTGCAACTAATTTTTCAAATTTTGGAAAACTTCTTTCTGTTTATATATTTAGGGGAGCGAGATTTGACGGCTGGTAAATCACGTTTCACAAGTATAAATATATCAATTATTGAGATTTGCTACGAAAGAGTTATATACTGGAGTTTGAGGACCCGGGTTCAATTCTCGCAGCCGACAAACAATTTTTACCAAATTAAAATTATTCATTTGACTTATATCTTGACTAAAATATTTGGGGGTACCGTGATTTGACGGCTGGTAAATGCATATCACGAGCATAAATATATCACATACCGAAATTTGCTATGATACCGGAATTTGAGATCCCGGGTTCGATTTCCACAGCCGACAAAACAATTTTCACCAGATTAAAATTACCTTTGTTGCTTCTCTTCTACTATCATTTCAGGGGGGGCATAATTTGACGGCTGGTAACTGCCCTGTTTCGCATCCTAGAGCGCAAAATAAGTATTTCGCGCACGCTCGCAAATTATTTTTTCTACGATTGCTATGAAAAGTTGACAATTATGCTTTCATTTGTCTTCGTAAAGTTGACCTTTTGTGCGGAACAATCGAAAAATAACTTTTTTATAAATATACCATTAACCGACATCTGCTACAGCAGAGTGCCATACCCACTAATTAATTTTTAATTTCAATTATTATAACCTAAGTTTATGGTTTTTCGAATAACAATTTAAATCTACCCCTGTGGCTTCCCCTCCACTCAGTGGCTCAGTGGTATCGAGTCGGTCTGTGGATCTAGAGAACCCTAGTTCGATCCCCACAGCCGACAAACAATTTTCACCAATTTGAAACTACCCCTGTGGCTCCCCTTCCACTAATATCTTTGGGGGCGTGATTTGACGGCTGGTAACCGCACTTCACGCGAAGAAATATATCACTTACCGAGATCTGTTTCTGCAGAGTGCCAAACGTAGTAATGGGTAAAAGGCGTGATGATATATTTATTTATTTCCACCAAATTAAATCTATCCCTGTGACTTTGGGGGCCGTGATTTGACGGCTGGTCATCGCACTTCACTCAAACAAATATATCACTTACCGAGATCTGCTTCGGCAGAGTGCCACTCGCAGTAATGGGTAAAAGGCGTGATGATATATTTATTTATTTATTTTCATCAAATTAAATCTATCCCTGTGACTTTGGGGGCCGTGATTTGACGGCAGGTCATCGCACTTCACGCAAACAAATATATCACTTACCGAGATCTGTTTCGGCAGAGTGCCAAACGTAGTAATGGGTAAAAGGCGTGATGATATATTTATTTATTTATTGTCACCAAATTAAATCTATCCCTGCGGCTTTGGGGGCCGTGTTTGACGGCTGATAACCGCACTTCACGCAAAGAAATATATCACTTGCCGAGATCTGCTTCGGAAGAGTGCCACACGTACTAACGGGTAAAAGGCGTGATGATATATTTATTTATTTATTTTCACCAAATTAAATCTATCCTTGTGGCTTTGGGGGCCGTGTTTTGACAGCTGGTAACCGCACTTCACGCGTAGAAATATATCATTTACCGAGATCTGTTTCGGCAGAGAGCCACACGCAGTAATGGGTAAAAGGCGTGATGATATATTTATTTATTTTCACCAAATTAAATCTATCCTTATGGCTTTGGTGGTCATGATTTGACGGCTGGTAGCCGCACTCCACATAAAGAAATATATCATTTACCAAGATCTGCCACACCCAGAAATGGCTAAAAAGCGTGGTGATACATTTATTTCATTATGTATTAATTCGTCCAAATTCTTATTGACGTGCGTGTTTTGTCATTTATTTCAGCCATTTGCAAAATAGCTAAAATTAATTTACCCAAATAAACATATCCAGTCTCCAGAGGTTATTAACCTTCAAACAATTGAATGATTAAATGTACATGGTACCAACTGTCCCGAGATATTTTTAAATGTTTTTCACAGAATTTTAAATCGTTAATTTTTATTTGTGTCTCTGGTTCAGAACCTGCACGTTTCCAAATGTAAATATGTTTTGAAAGAACGAAATATACGCGAGACTTGCAAATACGAAACCTTGCGAAAACAGTGCATGGATGTGCAATACACAAATATTTTTTTAATCAATGTTGTCATAAAATTAATTCAATTTTTTTTGCATATTTGTTGAAATATGAAATATTAGATGTTATATCGTGATGTTGCTTCGAAGATATCTTTAAATGTTGATACAAAATGCATTTAATAAAAGCTTGTAAAATAATTTACAAGTCTTACAAATTATTCTAAAGACTTTAAAATAATTTGAATCTTCTAGCCATCGTCTTAAAGCACTCAGCTAGCTTGTAGAACAATTTAAAAGACTTACAAATGATTATAAAGAGTTTAAAAATAGTTTGAATCCTCTAGCCATCGTCTTAGAGCACTCAGCTAGCTTGTAGGAAAATTTAAAATAGTTTCAAATAATTCTTAAGAGTTTAAACTTTATGATGATAAATGAGAGCGTAATTGTCAACTTTTCATAGCAATCATAGAAAAACTTATTAAATGCGCGCTTATTTCAAAGGTTTATTTATTTATTTATTTATTTATGTTACGCTGTACAACAGGAATTTAATCCCAATTACAGTACAGGGTCCGCACTCACCGAGCCGCAGTGTGATAGTTCATATAATTTTTTAACTTGAGCGCGATTCGAACTCGGGATCTCCGGATTCGAATTCCGTAATGCTATCCACACCACCGTACTGACGGACATAGTTACAAACAAAACAGAAACTTGTCATATTGACAGTTGACAGAACGAATTTATTTTCAGTACATATACGTTTTTCAATAATTTAAAATGCAATCTTAGAAAATATTATGTGTATCTTTTAACAAAGAATTACTTTACGCCCTTAATACACAAATAACTATTTCATAATTAATTTTATTTATTTTAAATTTCCGCTCTCTTGTTGACAGAGATGCGCTATCAGAAAATTTTACATTATAATTTACACTATTTTCATTTTAAACTGGAGGGATTGGCATAAAACGATTAAATGCACCGCAATTACGTTTACAAAGGAACTCAAAATATGACCCGTTATAACTGGTGTCACAAGGTTCGCACAGGGTTGTACAGCCCCATACGTCGGTACGTGTATAATAAAAACAAAAACATTACAATCTTTAAATAAGTATATTTCCTTATTCATACGATACAAGTATAATATATTATAAATATACAAACATAATCTAAACATTTACCTACATTACTCAGTCTGATTCAGTACAGGATATTTAATCTTCTTATTGTGTAACATAACTGCTAATTGGATAATTTAATCCGAATTAGTAATTTTTAAATGGTCAATCATAGAAAAAAACAAGAATAATTTTAGGCTGAATACGACCCTTAAAACTGTAGCTGTTGTGACTATCGTTAAGCGATTTGGGGTAGCCGCACTAATAGATTTCATTGTAGTTATATGGGACAGGGACGTTTAAGGTGAAGCATCCGCTTAATTAAATCTTAAGTTAGCTGCAGAACACTTGATCTGACTTGATCTCTTTCAAATAAGATATCTTTGTTTTTATGAATGAAACTTACGATGAATTGTACATAATTTTAAAGCCAATACTTCAAGGTGTCGTAATAATATACATATTATTAAATTTATGTACAACTAATTGATAGAAAACGGTTCAAAAATGGACTTGAATTTCTCAAAAATGCCGAGTACAATTTTCTTTAAATTTTTTTGTATATTTAAGAATATGGCCCTCTATAACATATACAATTTTTATCCAATTTGAGTTTGTAACTTTTGAGAAAAAAAAATAAACATGCGAAAAACCGCTCAAAAGCAGGCTTTTTCGGATATTTTTGTTTTTTTTTCAAAAGTTACAAATTCAAATTGGGTAAAAAAATTATGTGTTATAGAAAACTATGTTCTTAAATATACAGAATTTTTTTAACAAAATCGTACTCGGCATTTTTGAGAAATTCAGACTCGAAATTTTGATATCTTGACCTGTTGCATATCAATTCAAATTTGTTTGTTTTATAGAAATTTCACATTCTTTATATTGTACATATCAAAAAGTAGAATGTTGTGAGATTATTCTGCACTACTTGTTCATTCATTTAGATGAGAATAAGTATATAAAATATTTTTTTGAAATTTGAATTTGTTGCAGCAACTTTACGAAATACTCATTTTACACACTTGATGTGTGCTTTGTCGTACACTCAGCGCAAAAATGAACATCTAGATTGACAGCTGTCATTCATAATGATATATTTCACGATGTAGATATATACATGTTATGAATGAGTATTTCAGAATTTGTGGTTTGACATATATCTATATTATTTTTCGTATTATATTACACTAATATTCGAAGTTATTAGTACGATACATCAGGTTTTACTGCAAACATTTGATCAATTTTAGCAGAGCAGATTAGTAGAACAGTATGGTTAGTAATATTGAAATGGATTATTTGTTTTAAAAACCGATATTTTTATCAAAGTTTTTAATTTAACGTTCATAGACAACAATTCATATTCTAACCTTAAATATTTCACAAAAGGAAGTAGGAATTTATTTATATTTCTTACAGATTATAAGATGAATGAAACATAAAACAGAACAAATATACCTCGTCGATGCAAAATTAAAAATACGTACATAAATTTATAAACAAATGCTTGTGGAAAAAATTATTTTCATATTTGGATATATAAAAAAGCATGTATTTTGTTTAATTGAAGCGTTTACATGTTTTCAATTCATTTTAGGATTACAGAACGTAAACATGATTAGAAAATACATGAGAAATGAGAACTGCGATTCTAAAGTCAGAATATTCAAGTTGCTGTAATGTCGTTTTTGTCATAATATCGAATAAAATACTATATGTTATTACATTTTAGTGTTTATTGTATTAACATATCATTTACAATTATTTTCTGTTATTTGAAATAATTTTCTTGAAAATCTTCACGTTTGTATAATTTTAAACTACGTGCCAATACCCCTACCACTATTTAGCATAGATTCATACTTGGTTTTTTATGATTGGTCAGATCAACATTTTTGTTAAAACTACAAGAAACCCTACTTACATGATAACAAATTGTTGGTTAACGAACTTCAGGCCGTATGCTTCACCTTAATCGTTTTATGCCGATCCCTCCAGTTTAAAATAAAAATACTATACTTTTCTGTTCAAAACAATTACGTTCCTTGATTACAGGGGAATAATAAACTTGAAATTAAACAGATGCCAAAGTAGATTGTAATATTGGAATAAACACGTAATTTTTTTTATTCTCTCGCGATTAGATTCAACATAATATTTTTCTGTTTACACTGCAAGGTGAGTCAAACAGGTCAGAACAAGATATTATCTTAATACAACGTCACATCGATTAAATATAATGAAATAGTTAATCTTGTAAAAGCTTAAAGCTGTGGCTACACTACAGCTTCGTCAAGAGAAGCGGAAGTTTAAAGCTACTAAGAATTTAGTTTGAAATAATTAATAGTCAAATAAAAGTATAAAATAAACACTTAGCTCAGTTTCACAAAATTCAGCCTCCAAGTCACCTTATGAGGGCATCGTCAGAGGCTGACCAGCACAGTTAGTAACCATAGACGCGTTTCGCTCTTATTAGAGCTCATCAGTATGGTATAACTCACTTCTTCACCTAGAACAAAGTTCACGTGAAGAAGCTGGTGACGAAGAACTGTGCCAGCAGAGAATAAGATCTCTAACAAACAGGTAAGATGACATGAGAAGTTCTGTGGAACAGGTCATGCCATCTAGCGAAAAAAGGAAAAGCTACGCAATAGCAATTTAAATAACAACAAAGACAAAAATAATTGTCATCCAACACTTGGTGAAACTAGGTTTAATAAAAAGTATAAAATAAACACTTAGCTCAGTTTCACAAAATTCAGCCTCCAAGTCACCTTATGAAGGCATCATCACCAAGTGTATGCATGACAATTATTTTTGTCTTTGTTGTTACTCAAATAAAAGTATCATGGCAAATTAATAATGCATAAACGTCTCATGATTTTGTCAAATTAATAACTTGAGTAAATGTTGATGTAAGTATGTAAAGCTAATTTACCTAATTCCGTTATGAAAAGTCGTGTTTTACATGAATTTTTGAGGTTATGTCAATTTTTTCATAACTGTCATTCAAGAGTTATGTAAAGAATTCTTTACATAACTAGTTACGTAATGAATGTTGACTGTTTAAACTTTCTCAAAATGCAAATAACGGACAAAAGCTATTTATTAAAATGTTTAGGATTTATATACATTGAATAATGTTTCTGGTATGAAACAGTTGACGTGCAAATTAGCAGATTCTTCGATATCAGAAGGAAGGTCTGTCTCGGATTCAGAACTCATTTTCAATGATGACATAAGCTTTAAATTTAAACATTTTATTCATTTATTTTCACGGCAACGCTTTGGTAAATTGATTGATTGATTTTGAAATATACTGAGCTGTCAATTAGCGGAATTAGATAAAATTTTGTACGTAATACGTTATGAAAACGTTTTGCAAATTATGTTCGTCAAACAATATCAACTTTTTCATAACTGGTTACGTAAATAACTATTACAATATAAAAATATATACTGGATGTATCATAAAAAACTTGGCCAGAAGGGTTTAAAGACAATTAAATTCTGCGTCTTATAAAGTAGATGTTCCGGTTCGATACTCAGACAAGCAATTGTAACATCTTTGGGGTCGTGATTTGACGGCTGTAACTGGATGCGTATAAATATGTCACTTATTGTGATCTGCTACGGCAGAGTGCCACACTCAGTAATGGGTAAAAGGCGTGATTATTTTTGTCATTTTAAACTTTCAACAAATTAAAATTTCCCCTGTAGCTTTCTTTTAAATAGCGTTTTAGGGGTTGTGATTTGACGGCTGGTAACAGAACTTCATGTATATAAATATGTGACTGAGATCTGCTACGGCCCCTGTAATGGATAATAGATGTGAATATAAAAAATGTCAATATCAAATTACTTCAATTATGTGCAATAAAAATAATGTAGGTATAGTATAATACGCGTACAAGGAAGTCATGTGCTGGCACATCAGATTTTTTAATATTTTTATCATTTGAAACATTTGAATGAGGTAGATGGCTCAGTGGTATCGAGTCGACCTGTGGATCTCGAAAACCCTGGTTCAATCCCCACAGCCAACAAACAATTTTCACCAATTTAAATCTACCCCTGTGCTCCCCCTCTACTAATATCTTTGAGGGCAGTGATTTGACAGCTGGCACTTCCCGCGCATAATTATATCACTTACCGAGATCTGTTTAGGCAGAGAGCCACACCCAGTAATGGGTAAAAGGCGTGATGATATATTTATATTTATTTATGTTACGCTGTACAACAGGACTTTAATCCCAATTACAGTACAGGGTCCGCACTCACCGAGCTGCATTGTAGTAGTTCATTTAATTTTTAGCTTGAGTGCGATTCGAACTCGGGATCTCCGGAATCGAATTCAATATTGCTATCCACACCACCGTACTGACGGAAACATTTGAATTTCATACTACCGCGAGTTTTTGAGGTGCGTATTGTACATTTGATGTATTGTACAGCGTAAGAACATGAAATGTACATAAATAAAAATAAAACGTCTCGGCATTCATCCATTACTGTGACAAATACGACCTTTACCGGAAATTTTAATTAGGTTAAACGTATGCAAAGACCTTGGTACAATTTGCAGGCATAGACGATATATTTGCTACATACATTGTATATACAGAGTGTGACTGCGATAACGCAACATAAGACTTTAACACGTAAAATGATATATTTTCTGCGTCCCTGATAATTTTATAGAAAAATCTGATGTGGACATCACATGACTTCCTTGTACGCGTATTATACTATAGCTACATTATTTTTATTGCACATATTTGATATAATTTGACATTGACATTAAATTTGTTATTTTTTGTTTTAAACCATAGCAAACTACAAAAAACAAGAATATATATAATTTTTAAATTTAGATATCTCGCTTATACAAAAGGCTAATCTAATAATTCTTAATGTGCTGGACGCAGAATTTAATCCTATTTAGCAGCATTTATTTCTAAAATCAAAATAATACCATTTTTTTCAACTGTTAGCAGCTTCATGTAATGTATCACTTCCGGTTAGTCCATTTTAACCAAAATCTATTATGTTATTTCCATTGATATAGTAGTCTTATATACCAAATTTGAAAAGTTTTGGAAAATCTATTATTCAAGTAAGTAGCACTTCCGGAAGTTATATAATGACCAAAAAGGGAGGTACACAACTAGATGTTATAACAGTCCTAAATACCTCAACTTTCTACGGCTTACCGTTTTTGAGTTATGCGAGATACATACGTACGTACAGACGTCACGACGAAATTAGTCTAAATGGATTCAGGGATGCTCAAAATTGATATTTCCGCTGAAATCTCAAAACCGAAAATTTTCGCGATTACAATACTTCCTTTACTTCGTACAAGGAAGTAAAAAGCTTAAAATAAATGTTGTATAAAATTCTACATTAAAATCAGTAAACAGAATTAATGTTGCATGCTTTATAACGACAGAAATTAATTTGAAAATGGTGAAAATTTGCAGATTAATGTGAGAATATAAATGATTTATACAGGGTGTTTCTATACCTCTGCACGAAACTTTAATAACATACATAATTTGATATAGTTACTGAATATTGAACAAAAATATTTTTTTTTAAATTCGCAAAAATTATGGTATGTCATTCCTAACGAACATTTTTGTGAAGTGCGGTTACCAGCCGTCAATACACGGCTCCGAAGGATGTTAGTGGAGGGGAAGCCACAGGGGTCGATTTAAATTGGTGAAAATTGTTTGTCGGCTGTGGGGATCGAACCAGGGTTTTCAAGATCCACATGCCGACTCGATACCACTAAGCTATCTACCCCATTATTATTATTAATAACACTATTAAACCAGTGACACTTAAAATGTTCGCTAGGAATGAAATACCCTCATTTTTGCGAATGTCAAAAACATTATTTTTGTTCTATAATGAGTATATTAAATTAAAAATGTCATTAAAGTTTCGCGCAGAGGTATAGAAACACCCTGTATAGTCGGATTATAGAACAAAAATAATGGCTGGTACCGCAAGCTATGTTTTTGCCTGTTTTAAGAGCAGTGTATTTGAGTGTTTTAGCTATCTCTAACATGTTAAAACCGTGCTCTTAAAACACCCAAAAACAGATCTTGTGCTACCAGCCATTTTGTTTGAAATTTGCCAAAATTTGGGTGTCATTCCTAGCGATCATTTTTAGTGTCACTGGTTTAATGGTACATTTAATTATTTATAATTATGTTGCTAAAGAAATAAAAGTATAAACACTGCCTACAAATAATCATTTATTAATTAGTTATTATGTAGGTACCTGGTGTAATGCCTTATTTTTATTTATTTTTAATTAAATGTACTATTAAACCATTGACACTAAAAATGTTCGCTAGGAATAAAATATCCTAATTTTTGCGAATGTCAAAAAAATTATTTTTATTCTATAATCAGTATATCAAATTATATATGTCATTAAAGTTTCGTGCAGAGGTATAGAAACACACTGTATAGTTGGATTCAGAAAAAAAATACTTTCAAACAGAATTAATTTAAAGAGACATTACATTTACAAAAAAAAAATTTACAACTGTCAAAAAATGTTCATTTTTGTCACTAATATCAATACGCGAAGTACGTGATTTTTTCATCATTTACATTACCATGACAACGCGTATTTTGCACATTATTTTGCACCCTAGTGCGCAAAATGAGTATCTCGCGCACGCTTCCAAATTATTTGTTGTCAGGTTTCATTAGTTACAACACATCAATAGTATCAAATTCATATTATTGTTGATTGTTTTCCTTCAATTTACTTAAATAATTCAATAATTATTGTATTATTCTTTATTTACAGTTGTAGAAAAAATGTTGTTTGTATTCTTGTTTTTTGGCGCGTTCAAATGTGACATTCTCACGCGCAACAAAAAAACACTCATTTTACGCACTGAATACAAATAGTTATTTGTGTATTAAGAGCGTAAAGTGATTCTTTGTTACTCGAACACGGTAATTGCAGCGCTAGCCGAAGACGAGAGCTGCAATAGTGTAAGAGGAACAAATACACTTTACGCTCGTGATACACACATAATTTTTTCTACGATTGCATCTTAAAATTATTAAAAAACGTATGCGTACTGAAAATAAATTTGTTCTGTTAACTGTTAATATGACATGTTTCTGTTTTGTTTGTATCCCTGGTAACTATTGAAATAAGCGCGCATTTAATATCTTTTTCGCTCGTTGCCATTGGAAACGCGCGCATTTAACGTCTTTTTCGCTCATTGCCATTGGAGACGCGCGACATAGATATTTTTCTATTGTTCCACAGAAAACGTCAACTTTACGATGACAAATGAGAGCGTAATTGTCAACTTTTCATAGCAATCGTAGAAAAAATAACTATTGTCTACAATCACATGTCTTTCCAACAACGTTTTTATATGTTATTAATTTTGTATAATAATAAAAACAATAGCTCGTATAATTGATACACCGTCAGTACGGTGGTGTGGATAGCGATACGAAATTCGAACCCGGAGATCCCGAGTTCGAATTTCACTCAAGCTAAAAATTATATAAACTACTACACTGCGGCTCGGTGAGTGCGGACCCTGTACTGTAATTGGGATTAAATTCCTGTTGTACAGAGTAACATAAATACATAAATATATCAAGCAAAGTAAAAATGATAAAATTGCTGTGTTTAAGTTGGCAAGAACCACTTGTTTTTTCTTTGTCCATTTGCATTGTAAATGAGCTATTTAGGGGATTTTGTCGAAATGAAACCAGCCCTAAGAGGATTTAAAGAGCTTTCAAGTTGTTAGCAAGATTATGTGTAACTGTAGGTATATTATAAGCATCGTGAACATGTTTACAGTTGTTACGTGGGAACTGAGATTGGATGAGATGTAAAGACATTAACTATGGGTTTATAGAATGCTGTAAGTAGATGTAATATGTAATTTTTTGAGCAAGTTGACATCATTAAATTGTTCTTCTAGTCTTGTCTGTATTAATGAATCATCCGTTATATTATAATAGCTCAAAATCTTGTTTAGTTTTCTTGGAGAATTTGGTATTTATTTTGTCTTTTAGTTGTTTTTGTTTTATTGAAAAAAATTGTTTATAACAATTTAAAATAGTATGTTATGCATCAAGGGAGGGAAACAAGCGATTATTCTCGAGCCTTCGGCCCTCGTTTACTTCTCGGTTTGCCAACTTCACACAAGGGATAATCGCGCCCTCCCGTGAAGCATATTATACTTTTTCTACAACCATTAAAAAAAGTAGGCGTTTCTGAACTTATTTTTATTATGAAAGTAGCAGATTTTTGCACTAGTGCAAAAAATGTTAATTATTTCTGCACTAGTGCAGAAAAGTAATTTAATAAACAAATCATGTTCTTTTTCATATCTTTTTCTCGATTTATTTGGAAGCAAATTTAATGTTGCAGCATTTGCTTCTTCTATAATGTCTATAGAATCTAATACGTGTTCGCCACTCGATTCAAACATTTTTCAAATTGAAAGCACGGAGACATTTTTCTTCATTATCATCAAAATAATTGAGTTAGTTTGTCATTGTCAGTTGTCATGGATACATTAAACCAGGTATCTTTCTAAAGTTTCTAAATTAATACAAAATTTCAGAGATGTTACAATTATTGAAACTTGTTTTATTATTTTTATCAAATTATGGTTTATTTCGTAACAAGTGCACAAAAATTACTGTCTTATCGGGATAAATGTCAAATATGGGTTGCGTAACTAGTTACCTAGGAAACGTCGCAAACAGCTAATAATCGTAATCTCTAGGGAGATATACATGTCTCTAGGGAGAGAAACATCCTACCTAGGGAGAGAAACATAATGTTTTTCTCTCTAAATTAGGGAATAAGAATGTGTTTCTTGTGCATGTGTTACGAAATAGCTATTTTTGTATTTCATTCCTAGCGAACATTTTTAGTGACACTGTTTTAAGAGTAAGTTTAATTTTTAAAAAATAAAAATTAGGTAATATACCCAGGTACCTACAATTTAAAATAACAAATATATAAATAAATATATAATCACATTTTTTATCCATTACTAGGGCCGTAGCAGATCTCAATCATATATTTATGTACATGAAGTGCTGTTACCAGCCGTCAAATCACGACCCCCAAAGATGATATTTAAAAGGCAGCCACAAGGGAAGTTTTAATTTGTTGAAAATTTAAAATGACAAAAATTATCACGCCTTTTACCTATTACTGGATGTGGTACTCTGCCCTAGCAGATCTGAGTAAGCGATATATTTATGTACATGAAGTGCTGTTACCAGCCGTCAAATCAAGCCCCCAAAGATACTATTTAAAAGAGAGCCACAACGGAAGTTTTAATTTGTTGAAAATTTAAAATTACAAAAATAATCACGCCTTTTACCCATTACTGGGTGTGGCACACTGCCCTAGCAGATCTGAGTAAGCGATATATTTATGTGCATGAAGTGCGGTTACTAGCCGTCAAATCACGACCCCCAAAGATGCTATTGGAGAGAGCCACAATTTTGTGAAAATTTAAAATAACAAATAAAAAATAAATATATAATCACATCTTCTATCTATTACTAGGGCCGTAGCAGATCTCAAAAATATTTTTATGTACATGAAGTGCTGATACCAGCCGTCAAATCACGAGCCCCAAAGATGTTATTTAATAGGAAGCCACAAGGGAAGTTTTAATTTGTTGAACATTTAAAATGACAAACATAATCACGCCTTTTACCCATTACTGGATGTGGCACTCTGCCGTATATATATACAGGGTGTTTCACAACTTAGAGCAAAAAATTAAAGGGTATATTCTGTACGATGTGCTGATTATGAAACAAAAATTATTTTTTTTAAATATTACCTAATTTTTATTTTTTTTAATTAAACTTACTATTAAAACAGTGTCACTAAAAATGTTCACTAGGAATGAAATACAAAAATAGCTATTTCGTAACACATGCACAAGAAACACGTTCTTATTCCCTAATTTTAGAGAGAGAAACACTGCTTTCTCTCCTAGGGAGAGAAACATTGCTTTTCTCCCTAGGTTGGATGTTTGTATAAAGTGCATGAAATTAGTGCTTTTTGTTACACGTGAGAATGTCTCTTTCTAACACGAAAGGCTGACTTACTATCAGATTTTTCAATAATAAAATAATATTACGGGGTAGGTGGCTCAGTGGTATCGGGTCGCCCTGTGGATCTTGAGAACCCTGGTTCGATCCCCACAGGCGACAAACAATTTTCACCAATTTAAATCTACCCCTGTGGCTCCTTCTCCACTATTATCTTTGAGGGCCGTGATTTGACTGCTGATAACAGGCACTTCACATGAAAAAATATATCACTTACAGAGATTTGCTCCGGCAGAGTGCTACACTCAGTAATAGGTAAAAGGTGTAATGATATATTTATTTATTTATTTTATTTCAATAATTCGTTTTTACTGAATTATTGACAATACAAAATTTACAGATTAAATGATATTTAATACAAAAAGACCAATTAAATCTCTATTTAAACAACTTGACCGAAGATGGCAAACATCAACAACATATGAACTAAAGTGACTACATGGCAAGACTACATCTTGTCAATCCAAAAGCTAAACCACCACTGACTATTTGTTGTTGTTTCCCCTGTGGAGGTGCTGACAAGGGGTAAGAGGGTGGAATCGTTGACTTGGTTAGAGATAACTGTTCCCATGTATGAGTTTACATAAAAAAACACCAGACGCTTCTAAGGGATGAAATACAAGGATCAAAAGCTATCTCAGACCAACGCACAGCTAATAATTTACCCAGATATGTCATCACATAATAGCTAACAAACGCGACAATTCAGAGAAGCCATAAACTCGATAAATAATGGTCGAAGAATACTGAAATTATTACAAACATATGCACTAGTAAATTTGATAACCAAAACTCTGTCAAGTCAACTTTACAAAAAAGATACTTAAGATAATATTTAATTTGTCTGTATCTTTTGAAGTTGAGTTGATAGTGAAAAATTCTAATTATAACAAAAACTAATTCTGAATTGTTTCACTTTGTTACATCTTTTAGTCAGTTGACTGCGCCAAAAAACAGTTTTCGCCCGCAAAATACGAATAATTCAATAATTATTGATTTATTTAAGAAAATTTAAATGAAAAAATATAAAATAATGTGAATCTGGTACTATTGATGTGTTGTAATTTAGGAAACGTGAAAAGTGCACAAAATGAGTGTTTTTTTGTTGCGCGTGAGAATGTTCACTGCGCAAAAAAACAAGAATTTCGCCCGCGACATACAAACAACATTGTTTATACAACTGTGAAAATAGAATAATACAATAATTATCGGATTTGTTCAAGAAAATTTAAAGAAAAAAATTAAATTAAAATGAATTTGGCGCTATTGTTGTGTTGAAACCAAGTCGACATGAAAAAAATAGATATTTATGTTTTAAGTGCGTGATATCAGTGGACTGCGCCAAAATCAAGAATTTTGTCTGAAAAATACAAATAATATTTGTTCTACAACTTTCAAAAGAGATTCATTCAATAAGTCAGTACGGTGGTGTGGATAGCAATATGGAATTCGAATTCGGAGATCCCGAGTTTGAATCTCACTCAAGCTAAAAATTATATAAACAACTACACTGCAGTTCGGTGAGTGCGGACCCTGTACTGTAATTGGGATTAAATTCCTGTTGTACAGCGTAACATAAATAAATAAATAAAAATTTGGTGCATTCAAGTAAATTGAAGGAAAACAAAAGAAAATAATTTTGTACTATTGAATTGTTGTAACCAAGGCAACGTGAATAAATATTTTTTTTTTGTATAAGCTGCACGAAATATAAAAAACATGTTTTTCTATGCCCAAATAGAAATCAACTCATTGTATGTTTGTTGTCGGTAGAGAAATAAGGTACATTGTAAACACACAAAAGTGACAGAACTGTGCAGGAATTAACATTCTCGCACACTTCTGTCAAAAACGAATTCATTCTTGCACAGTTCTGTTAAAAATGATAAATTGTTTCAAATTTAAAACTGGCGCGCTTCGGCAAATCATTCCAATCTGAAGTTCGGCCGTATGCCGTATTCCAGCTGTCAATAATAAATTGAGAATGGTTGAAGAATTTATTTTATTTTAGTATAATATTATAAACAGAAATATTTATTGAATCACTTATTTAGTTATTTATTATTATTAGTGATATTGAATGTAATATTGTTACAATGATTAAAAATCATTTTCGATGAACATGAAGTTTGAAGGTTATGATTGAAGTTGTTTTGATTGTCCACGCTAATAGTTGTTGACGTCGAAGATCTATTTCAGGTATTATTTTATTTAATATTTGTTTTGTTGTTACTGCTAGTTGCTAGGATACTAACTTTGAAATGTCATTCTGGAATAGTGAAATTGGGACATCTTTAAGATTGAAAAATACATTAATACGGCTGTCATATCGTGATCGTAGAAAAAGTATAGTGTACAACTCGCATGGAATGCCCATTTCATACTTATTGTACAATATACTATTTTACAACTGTAAAAATACAAATTACTATAATTATTGGATTTATTCAAGTAACTTGATGGAAAACATACATACATAACATCACGCTATATCCAAATAAATGGGGTAGCACGAACCCGTCAACATTCTCATCCTGACACACGATACTCGTTTCGACCACATTAACACTTCCTCCATACGAACTCTTACTTTCCTCACAACCAAAATCCATCATCACGCAACAAACATTCATCCATTCGCTCCTGTACACCAGTTTCGTAAATCTTCACTTACGCCCACTTCTCTAACAACGAATCTATAAAGAAATGAAGGCAGCATTTCCTGCGCTTGTTTAAAAATACATTTAACACAATTGCAGTTACACACTGTTTAGTAAAAACAGAAATTGAAACAAAAAGATAAGAAAGGAAGGGAGCATCTTCCTGCGCTTGTTTTTGAAGGTGAACTCCACACAATTGCAGGTAAACACTCGAAAAATCTAACCAATGAATCTAAAATCAAGAATCATACGCTTGTCCTTATTCATCATATTTATCCCGCAATTAATTCCAATCCTGACACACCACTTTTGCTTCAACCACATTCATAATTCCCTTCATACAAGCTCGTTTATTCTTCACGCTCAGAATCTTTCGCTCACGCAACAACCCTTCAATCATATTCATCCACTTGTTCCTGGGTCGTCTACGCAAACTTTCACCCTCAATTTCACCAACATACACCTGTTTCACCAATCTGTCATTCGACATACGTTCTACATGACCAAACCATCTCAACTGACTTATTCCCACTCTTCTTACAACATTCTTCCCAATCTCACATTCATCATACACCAATGTGTCCGGAAGGACACGATCTCTTTTAGTATATCCAAAAAACAATCAAATATAATATGCATTAGATATTACTGTACCTAATAACACGTAAAAAAATGGGTACATGTTCTATTTATTCATTTTGCGTACTAAGGCGCAAAACAGGACACAAAATTATCATGCGACATATGTCGTCAGAGGCACAAGATGAATTTGAAACTAGATACTTTACATATGAAACGGTTATAATAACCGTAGCGCAACTAAGTTTGCTATGCTGAAAACCAATTGAAAATGTATCTTTGTTCTATCATAATCTTCATCATCATCTGTGGCGCTACAGCCCGAATCGGGTCTGGAGACTAGGGAATGCAATACCGGGATCCCGGACATAAATTGTCCGGTATTCAAACCGATGTTTAGCTTAATAATACCGGTTTTTCGGTATTTTTACTTCCTTGTACGAAGTAAAGGAAGTATTGTAATCGCGAAAATTTTCGGTTCTCAGATTTCAACGGAAATAGGTATTTTGGCCCTCCCTGAATCCATTTTGACTAATTTCTTCATGCCGTCTGTACGTACGTATGTACGTACGTATGTATCTCGCATAACTCAAAAACGGTAAGCCGTAAAAAGTTGAAACTTTATATTTAGGACTGTTATAACATCTAGTTGTGCACCTCCCTTTTTGGTCATTATACAACTACCGGAAGTGGTACTTTACTTGAAGCCTATAATAGATTTTCTTGAAAAACTATATTCAAATATAATTTAAAACTTTCCAAATTTGGTATATAAGACTACTATATCAATGGAAATAACATAATAGATTTTGGTTAAAATAGACTAACCGGAAGTGGCACATTACATGAAGCTGCTAACAGTTTTCCTTGAAAAAATGGTATTATTTTAATTTTAGAAATAAATGCTGCAAATAAAAGTTTTAGAGAACTAAATTCTGCGTCTAGCACATTAAGAATTTTTAAATTAGCTTTTTGCATAAACGAGATATCTAAATTTAAATATTATATATTTTTTGATTTTTTTTAAAATTAAGTTTGCTATGGATTAGAACAAAAAATAAAAGATTTAATGTCAAATATGTGCAATTAAAAAAATATCTATAGTTTAATACGCTTACAAGGAAGTCATGTGGTGTCCACATCAGATATTTAAAATTATGTTATTGAAGAGTTGGCAAGCTTGTTGCGAGGAATCCCAAATAATGGAACAGTGGGACGCTGCGTATTTGTTGCCGATCGCCAATTCGTAGTTGTCTCGTAGTCGTTCGTTAGCAAATAGCAAAAAGCAAGGAGTTGAGCAACTAATCAGGAAGGAAATGATATTTTTGGAAGAGGAAGGTATTAAGGGCGTGAATTTACAATTAACATACGATTATTTACAAACAGTAGCACCAACAAGTGTGGAATCAGAAACGGCATTTTCAGCCGCATCTCAAATATGCACAAGAATAACATCCAGATTAAATGACGACACACTCGATCATATTTGTTTACTAAAAGCTTATTTTAATTCCATTGAAGCAAAAAAGTAAAAGTTTATGTTGTTTATTTTACATATACAGAATGTTTCACAACTTAGAGCAAAAAAATTAAAGGGTATATTCTGTACGACGTGCTGCAAAATTTTTCGTTGCCACTGCCACTGGGTGGATGATTATGTTAAAGTTATTAATTAAATAAAATTCTATTATAAATAACTGCTAATAATTGAATTGTATAATTATTTTTTCGTAGTTGATACCTACTTCATTGTTTGTGTTTAATAGGAAAGCGAATCCAGTGCAGTACTACAAAAAATGTTTTAGGTTAACAACCCTTCATTTTTGGAATTTAAAAAAAAATCTTTTATTTCAGGATCAGCACGTCGTACAGAATATACCCTTTTTTTGCTCTAAGTTGTGAAACACCCTGTATAGAATTACCTATCTTTATTTTTTTATATTGTTCAATTTTATTTATATTTTATAGTTATTAAAATAAAATGTTAATATTTGATTAAATTTGACATTCTCTTAATCTATATACCACACGCACACACCACACCCTACTGTAAATAAATGTTAAATAGGTTAATTTTTAAAAATATATCAATACCGGTATTAATACCGGTATCCCGATTCTCAAAACGAAAATACCGAGATACCGGTATTGAAATTTTTAACCGGTATTGGATTCTCTACCGGAGACTTATTCTGTATACAAGTCACTAGTGACTAGCAGTCACGATGGTGACATATCGAAGCGCAGTCTGGCGACAAACAATGCGAACTAGTCATGTATGACGTCATATTAGGTGACTTGGAAGTCACTACCTCCGTTGGTAGTGACTTGAAGAAGTCACGGTGACAACATTGTTGAAACGCGGGTATTGTTTCAATTCATATAATTATTTTCGTGAAAAGCTAAGTATAAATTTAAACATTTTTACTCCCTTGTACGAAGTAAAGGAAGTATTGTAATCGCGAACATTTTCGGTTTTGCGATTTCAGCGGAAATACGCATTTTGAGCATCCCTGAATCCATTTTGACTAATTTCGTCGTGACGTCTGTACGTACGTATGTATCTCGCATAACTCAAAAACGGTAAGCGTAGAAAGTTGAGGTATTTAGGACTGTTATAACATCTAGTTGTGCACCTCCCTTTTTGGTCATTATATAACTTCCGGAAGTGCTACTTTACTTGAATAATAGATTTACATGAAAAACTATATTCAAATATAATTTAAAACTTTCCAAATTTGATATATAAGACTACTATATCAATGGAAATAACATAATAGATTTTGGTTAAAATAGACTAACCGGAAGTGGCACATTACATGAAGCTGCTAACAGTTTTCCTTGAAAAAAATGGTATTATTTTAATTTTAGAAATAAATCCTGCAAATAAAAGTTTTAGAGAATTAAATTCTGCGTCTAGCACATTAATAATTTTTAAATTAGCTTTTTGCAACAAGATATCTAAATTTAAATATTATATATTTTTTGATTTAAAAAAAAAATAAGTTTGCTATGGATTAGAACAAAAAATAAAAGATTTAATGTCAAATATGTGCCATTAAAAAAATATCTATGGTTTAATACGCGTACAAGGAAGTCATGTGGTGTCCACATCACATTTTTACAAATTCAAATTTAATTAGGTTGAAACGTAAATAAAATTTTTGAAATATATGTTTTCTAACCTATTAAATCTGTGTTTATTTAGCGGAAATGTATTGTTCATAACTTTTAATACATTTCTGAAAATTTGATTGCATTAACAATGGCGTTTATTTACAGAGTGTTGGTGGTAATAGACGAGTTTGAGATTTCATGGAGACATCTTTTTATTTTCGTCTTCCATTATGTTATAAATTAAAGAAATGTAATAACAAAATATTACATATAATTAACAAAATTACTTACCGCAATCAAATCACTGACCAAATTCAAAACTAAAAATCTGATGTGGACACCACATGACTTCCTTGTACGCGTATTAAACTATAGATATTTTTTTAATTGCACATATTTGACATAATTTTTTTTATTTTTTGTTCTAATCCATAGCAAACTTGATTAAAAAAAAACAAAACATATAATATTTAAATTTAGATATCTCGCTTATGCAAAAGGCTAATTTAAAAATTCTTTATGTGCTAGACGCAGAATTTAATTCTCTAAAACTTTTATTTGCAGCATTTATTTCTAAAATTAAAATAATGCCATTTTTTTCAAGGAAAACTGTTAGCAGCTTCATGTAATGTATCACTTCCGGTTAGTATATTTTAACCAAAAGCTATTATGTTATTTCCATTATATAGTATTCTTATATACCAAATTTGGAAAGTTTTAAATTATATTTGAATATAGTTTTTCATGAAAATCTATTATAGGCTTCAAGTAAAGTACCACTTCCGGAAGTTATATAATGACCAAAAAAGAAGGTGCACAACTAGATGTTATAACAGTCCTAAATACCTCAACTTTCTACGGCTTACCGTTTTTGAGTTATGCGAGATACCTACCTACGTACGTACATACGTACATACGTACGTACAGACATCACGACGAAATTAGTCAAAATGGATTCAGGGAGGGCCAAAATGCGTATTTCCATTGAAATCTGAAAACCGAAAATTTTCGCGATTACAATACTATCTTTACTTCGTACAAGGAAGTAAAAACAGTCCCCAACATAAATTTTTAAGAATAAAACATGTGAAACAAAAATCTCTTGAATGTCACGATGTGGGGGTTGCATACAATTTGCATACGTCATTATTTATGTCACCATAGTGATAGTGACTTGATGCAGAATAGGTCTCCTGGGCCTACCGGACACACCGAGCCGCAGTTTTTACACTGCCGTACTGCCGGTTGTCGTAGTCGAATGCTACATGATTTAAGGCGTATAAGTGACTAGCTTATAGCGCCCGAGCGTGATAAATACATGTAACTGTATTTTATATTTTACGACAAATCACACATTGTCGACAGGCGGATTCGAACTGACGAACCTTGGTTCGGGTGACGTCACAGTATGTTAAGAGATGTGCATTAACACGCTCGGCCATCTTGCATCGAAACTTCAAGACAACTTAGATTCAAAGAAAATATTAAATTTTTTTATCTTTTAAAATAAATATTGTTTTCTTTACTTGGCCAAAAGTAGAGTTTTATAGCCAGAGCATTAAACCAACTTTTCTGCCCTACTGATTACTATAAAATATTATTTATTAAAAGAAAACAAAACTGATGTGGACACCACATGACTTCCTTGTACGCGTATTATACTATACCTACATTTTTTTATTGCACATATGAAAATGAATTCAGAGATAGTCAAAATGGATATTTCCGCTGAAATCTCAAAACCGAAAATTTTCGCGATTACAATACTTCCTTTACTTCGTACAAGCAAGTTAAAAAAAAATTATTTTGAGGTAGGGCTTAGTGGTATCGAACCGGCATGTTTATTTAAGACCCTGGGTTTGAATCCCACAGCCGACAAACAATTTTCAACAAATTAAAACTTTCCTTGTAGGTTTCCCTTCTCTAACATCTTTGTTGGCCGTGATTTGACGGCTGGCTACATGCATAAATATACCACCTACCGAAATCTGCTACGACAGTGTGCCACACCCAGTAATCGGTAAAGGGCGTGATGATATATTTATTTTATTTTTAAATCAAGTTTATTTTTACTCCAACAAATTTGATTTTCAACAACTATTGCTTTGAATTTTACAGTACAAGAAAAAAAACACTTGAAGCGTTCATCTAACACCTAGATGAATCTCTTTTGATTTGCAAATGAACCTTTGACAAAAGAAAATCGCTTGAAATTAATTCTAAACCGAGAGGTCTTTGTAAAAACTTTAGAAGTTGTTTTTAATTAGAATTTCTAATGTAGAAGCTTGTCTGATTTGATTTCGTTATAAACAGGGTGCTTTTTGGGCCACCATTCGGTTAAATTATAGCGAACTACATTTAATTGACCTCTCGCTTATTATAGCCGTTTCATTCCCTCGTTTTGTCATAAGTTTTTACAGATTTAGGAAGCTTGTCTGATTTGATTTCGTTATAAACAGGGTGCTTTTTTGGGCCACCATTCGGTTAAATTATAGCGAACTACATTTAATTGACCTCTCGCTTATTATAGCCGTTTCATTCCCTCGTTTTGTCATAAGTTTTTACAGATTTAGGAAGCTTGTCTGATTTGATTTCGTTATAAACAGGGTGCTTTTTTGGGCCACCATTCGGTTAAATTATAGCGAACTACATTTAATTGACCTCTCGCTTATTATAGCCGTTTCATTCCCTCGTTTTGTCATAAGTTTTTACAGATTTAGGAAGCTTGTCTGATTTGATTTCGTTATAAACAGGGTGCTTTTTTGGGCCACCATTCGGTTAAATTATAGCGAACTACATTTAATTGACCTCTCGCTTATTATAGCCGTTTCATTCCCTCGTTTTGTCATAAGTTTTTACAGATTTAGGAAGCTTGTCTGATTTGATTTCGTTATAAACAGGGTGCTTTTTTGGGCCACCATTCGGTTAAATTATAGCGAACTACATTTAATTGACCTCTCGCTTATTATAGCCGTTTCATTCCCTCGTTTTGTCATGAGTTTTTACAGAATTAGTAAGCTTGTCCGATTTGATTTCGTTATAAACAGGGTGCTTTTGTGGGCTACCATTCGGTTAAATTATAGCGAACTACATTTAATTGACCTCTCGCTTATTATAGCCGTTTCATTCCCTCGTTTTGTCATAAGTTTTTACAGATTTAGGAAGCTTGTCTGATTTGATTTCGTTATAAACAGGGTGCTTTTTTGGGCCACCATTCGGTTAAATTATAGCGAACTACATTTAATTGACCTCTCGCTTATTATAGCCGTTTCATTCCCTCGTTTTGTCATAAGTTTTTACAGATTTAGGAAGCTTGTCTGATTTGATTTCGTTATAAACAGGGTGCTTTTTGGGCCACCATTCGGTTAAATTATAGCGAACTACATTTAATTGACCTCTCGCTTATTATAGCCGTTTCATTCCCTCGTTTTGTCATAAGTTTTTACAGATTTAGGAAGCTTGTCTGATTTGATTTCGTTATAAACAGGGTGCTTTTTTGGGCCACCATTCGGTTAAATTATAGCGAACTACATTTAATTGACCTCTCGCTTATTATAGCCGTTTCATTCCCTCGTTTTGTCATAAGTTTTTACAGATTTAGGAAGCTTGTCTGATTTGATTTCGTTATAAACAGGGTGCTTTTTTGGGCCACCATTCGGTTAAATTATAGCGAACTACATTTAATTGACCTCTCGCTTATTATAGCCGTTTCATTCCCTCGTTTTGTCATAAGTTTTTACAGATTTAGGAAGCTTGTCTGATTTGATTTCGTTATAAACAGGGTGCTTTTTTGGGCCACCATTCGGTTAAATTATAGCGAACTACATTTAATTGACCTCTCGCTTATTATAGCCGTTTCATTCCCTCGTTTTGTCATAAGTTTTTACAGATTTAGGAAGCTTGTCTGATTTGATTTCGTTATAAACAGGGTGCTTTTTTGGGCCACCATTCGGTTAAATTATAGCGAACTACATTTAATTGACCTCTCGCTTATTATAGCCGTTTCATTCCCTCGTTTTGTCATGAGTTTTTACAGAATTAGTAAGCTTGTCCGATTTGATTTCGTTATAAACAGGGTGCTTTTGTGGGCTACCATTCGGTTAAATTATAGCGAACTACATTTAATTGACCTCTCGCTTATTATAGCCGTTTCATTCCCTCGTTTTGTCATAAGTTTTTACAGATTTAGGAAGCTTGTCTGATTTGATTTCGTTATAAACAGGGTGCTTTTTTGGGCCACCATTCGGTTAAATTATAGCGAACTACATTTAATTGACCTCTCGCTTATTATAGCCGTTTCATTCCCTCGTTTTGTCATAAGTTTTTACAGATTTAGGAAGCTTGTCTGATTTGATTTCGTTATAAACAGGGTGCTTTTTTGGGCCACCATTCGGTTAAATTATAGCGAACTACATTTAATTGACCTCTCGCTTATTATAGCCGTTTCATTCCCTCGTTTTGTCATAAGTTTTTACAGATTTAGGAAGCTTGTCTGATTTGATTTCGTTATAAACAGGGTGCTTTTTTGGGCCACCATTCGGTTAAATTATAGCGAACTACATTTAATTGACCTCTCGCTTATTATAGCCGTTTCATTCCCTCGTTTTGTCATAAGTTTTTACAGATTTAGGAAGCTTGTCTGATTTGATTTCGTTATAAACAGGGTGCTTTTTTGGGCCACCATTCGGTTAAATTATAGCGAACTACATTTAATTGACCTCTCGCTTATTATAGCCGTTTCATTCCCTCGTTTTGTCATGAGTTTTTACAGAATTAGTAAGCTTGTCCGATTTGATTTCGTTATAAACAGGGTGCTTTTGTGGGCTACCATTCGGTTAAATTATAGCGAACTACATTTAATTGACCTCTCGCTTATTATAGCCGTTTCATTCCCTCGTTTTGTCATAAGTTTTTACAGATTTAGGAAGCTTGTCTGATTTGATTTCGTTATAAACAGGGTGCTTTTTTGGGCCACCATTCGGTTAAATTATAGCGAACTACATTTAATTGACCTCTCGCTTATTATAGCCGTTTCATTCCCTCGTTTTGTCATAAGTTTTTACAGATTTAGGAAGCTTGTCTGATTTGATTTCGTTATAAACAGGGTGCTTTTTGGGCCACCATTCGGTTAAATTATAGCGAACTACATTTAATTGACCTCTCGCTTATTATAGCCGTTTCATTCCCTCGTTTTGTCATAAGTTTTTACAGATTTAGGAAGCTTGTCTGATTTGATTTCGTTATAAACAGGGTGCTTTTTTGGGCCACCATTCGGTTAAATTATAGCGAACTACATTTAATTGACCTCTCGCTTATTATAGCCGTTTCATTCCCTCGTTTTGTCATAAGTTTTTACAGATTTAGGAAGCTTGTCTGATTTGATTTCGTTATAAACAGGGTGCTTTTTTGGGCCACCATTCGGTTAAATTATAGCGAACTACATTTAATTGACCTCTCGCTTATTATAGCCGTTTCATTCCCTCGTTTTGTCATAAGTTTTTACAGATTTAGGAAGCTTGTCTGATTTGATTTCGTTATAAACAGGGTGCTTTTTTGGGCCACCATTCGGTTAAATTATAGCGAACTACATTTAATTGACCTCTCGCTTATTATAGCCGTTTCATTCCCTCGTTTTGTCATAAGTTTTTACAGATTTAGGAAGCTTGTCTGATTTGATTTCGTTATAAACAGGGTGCTTTTTTGGGCCACCATTCGGTTAAATTATAGCGAACTACATTTAATTGACCTCTCGCTTATTATAGCCGTTTCATTCCCTCGTTTTGTCATGAGTTTTTACAGAATTAGTAAGCTTGTCCGATTTGATTTCGTTATAAACAGGGTGCTTTTGTGGGCTACCATTCGGTTAAATTATAGCGAACTACATTTAATTGACCTCTCGCTTATTATAGCCGTTTCATTCCCTCGTTTTGTCATAAGTTTTTACAGATTTAGGAAGCTTGTCTGATTTGATTTCGTTATAAACAGGGTGCTTTTTTGGGCCACCATTCGGTTAAATTATAGCGAACTACATTTAATTGACCTCTCGCTTATTATAGCCGTTTCATTCCCTCGTTTTGTCATAAGTTTTTACAGATTTAGGAAGCTTGTCTGATTTGATTTCGTTATAAACAGGGTGCTTTTTTGGGCCACCATTCGGTTAAATTATAGCGAACTACATTAATTGACCTCTCGCTTATTATAGCCGTTTCATTCCCTCGTTTTGTCATAAGTTTTTACAGATTTAGGAAGCTTGTCTGATTTGATTTCGTTATAAACAGGGGTGCTTTTTTGGGCCACCATTCGGTTAAATTATAGCGAACTACATTTAATTGACCTCTCGCTTATTATAGCCGTTTCATTTCCTCGTTTTGTCATAAGTTTTTACAGATTTAGGAAGCTTGTCTGATTTGATTTCGTTATAAACAGGGTGCTTTTTTGGGCCACCATTCGGTTAAATTATAGCGAACTACATTTAATTGACCTCTCGCTTATTATAGCCGTTTCATTCCCTCGTTTTGTCATAAGTTTTTACAGATTTAGGAAGCTTGTCTGATTTGATTTCGTTATAAACAGGGTGCTTTTTTGGGCCACCATTCGGTTAAATTATAGCGAACTACATTTAATTGACCTCTCGCTTATTATAGCCGTTTCATTTCCTCGTTTTGTCATAAGTTTTTACAGATTTAGGAAGCTTGTCTGATTTGATTTCGTTATAAACAGGGTGCTTTTTTGGGCCACCATTCGGTTAAATTATAGCGAACTACATTTAATTGACCTCTCGCTTATTATAGCCGTTTCATTCCCTCGTTTTGTCATAAGTTTTTACAGATTTAGGAAGCTTGTCTGATTTGATTTCGTTATAAACAGGGTGCTTTTTTGGGCCACCATTCGGTTAAATTATAGCGAACTACATTTAATTGACCTCTCGCTTATTATAGCCGTTTCATTCCCTCGTTTTGTCATGAGTTTTTACAGAATTAGTAAGCTTGTCCGATTTGATTTCGTTATAAACAGGGTGCTTTTGTGGGCTACCATTCGGTTAAATTATAGCGAACTACATTTAATTGACCTCTCGCTTATTATAGCCGTTTCATTCCCTCGTTTTGTCATAAGTTTTTACAGATTTAGGAAGCTTGTCTGATTTGATTTCGTTATAAACAGGGTGCTTTTTTGGGCCACCATTCGGTTAAATTATAGCGAACTACATTTAATTGACCTCTCGCTTATTATAGCCGTTTCATTCCCTCGTTTTGTCATAAGTTTTTACAGATTTAGGAAGCTTGTCTGATTTGATTTCGTTATAAACAGGGTGCTTTTTTGGGCCACCATTCGGTTAAATTATAGCGAACTACATTTAATTGACCTCTCGCTTATTATAGCCGTTTCATTCCCTCGTTTTGTCATAAGTTTTTACAGATTTAGGAAGCTTGTCTGATTTGATTTCGTTATAAACAGGGTGCTTTTTTGGGCCACCATTCGGTTAAATTATAGCGAACTACATTTAATTGACCTCTCGCTTATTATAGCCGTTTCATTTCCTCGTTTTGTCATAAGTTTTTACAGATTTAGGAAGCTTGTCTGATTTGATTTCGTTATAAACAGGGTGCTTTTTTGGGCCACCATTCGGTTAAATTATAGCGAACTACATTTAATTGACCTCTCGCTTATTATAGCCGTTTCATTCCCTCGTTTTGTCATAAGTTTTTACAGATTTAGGAAGCTTGTCTGATTTGATTTCGTTATAAACAGGGTGCTTTTTTGGGCCACCATTCGGTTAAATTATAGCGAACTACATTTAATTGACCTCTCGCTTATTATAGCCGTTTCATTTCCTCGTTTTGTCATAAGTTTTTACAGATTTAGGAAGCTTGTCTGATTTGATTTCGTTATAAACAGGGTGCTTTTTTGGGCCACCATTCGGTTAAATTATAGCGAACTACATTTAATTGACCTCTCGCTTATTATAGCCGTTTCATTCCCTCGTTTTGTCATAAGTTTTTACAGATTTAGGAAGCTTGTCTGATTTGATTTCGTTATAAACAGGGTGCTTTTTTGGGCCACCATTCGGTTAAATTATAGCGAACTACATTTAATTGACCTCTCGCTTATTATAGCCGTTTCATTCCCTCGTTTTGTCATGAGTTTTTACAGAATTAGTAAGCTTGTCCGATTTGATTTCGTTATAAACAGGGTGCTTTTGTGGGCCACCATTCGGTTAAATTATAGCGAACTACATTTAATTAACCTCTCGCTTATTATAGCCGTTTCATTCCCTCGTTTTGTCATAAGTTTTTACAGATTTAGGAAGCTTGTCTGATTTGATTTCGTTATAAACAGGGTGCTTTTTTGGGCCACCATTCGGTTAAATTATAGCGAACTACATTTAATTGACCTCTCGCTTATTATAGCCGTTTCATTCCCTCGTTTTGTCATAAGTTTTTACAGATTTAGGAAGCTTGTCTGATTTGATTTCGTTATAAACAGGGTGCTTTTTTGGGCCACCATTCGGTTAAATTATAGCGAACTACATTTAATTGACCTCTCGCTTATTATAGCCGTTTCATTCCCTCGTTTTGTCATAAGTTTTTACAGATTTAGGAAGCTTGTCTGATTTGATTTCGTTATAAACAGGGTGCTTTTTTGGGCCACCATTCGGTTAAATTATAGCGAACTACATTTAATTGACCTCTCGCTTATTATAGCCGTTTCATTTCCTCGTTTTGTCATAAGTTTTTACAGATTTAGGAAGCTTGTCTGATTTGATTTCGTTATAAACAGGGTGCTTTTTTGGGCCACCATTCGGTTAAATTATAGCGAACTACATTTAATTGACCTCTCGCTTATTATAGCCGTTTCATTCCCTCGTTTTGTCATAAGTTTTTACAGATTTAGGAAGCTTGTCTGATTTGATTTCGTTATAAACAGGGTGCTTTTTTGGGCCACCATTCGGTTAAATTATAGCGAACTACATTTAATTGACCTCTCGCTTATTATAGCCGTTTCATTCCCTCGTTTTGTCATAAGTTTTTACAGATTTAGGAAGCTTGTCTGATTTGATTTCGTTATAAACAGGGTGCTTTTTTGGGCCACCATTCGGTTAAATTATAGCGAACTACATTTAATTGACCTCTCGCTTATTATAGCCGTTTCATTCCCTCGTTTTGTCATAAGTTTTTACAGATTTAGGAAGCTTGTCTGATTTGATTTCGTTATAAACAGGGTGCTTTTTTGGGCCACCATTCGGTTAAATTATAGCGAACTACATTTAATTGACCTCTCGCTTATTATAGCCGTTTCATTCCCTCGTTTTGTCATAAGTTTTTACAGATTTAGGAAGCTTGTCTGATTTGATTTCGTTATAAACAGGGTGCTTTTTTGGGCCACCATTCGGTTAAATTATAGCGAACTACATTTAATTGACCTCTCGCTTATTATAGCCGTTTCATTCCCTCGTTTTGTCATAAGTTTTTACAGATTTAGGAAGCTTGTCTGATTTGATTTCGTTATAAACAGGGTGCTTTTTTGGGCCACCATTCGGTTAAATTATAGCGAACTACATTTAATTGACCTCTCGCTTATTATAGCCGTTTCATTCCCTCGTTTTGTCATAAGTTTTTACAGATTTAGGAAGCTTGTCTGATTTGATTTCGTTATAAACAGGGTGCTTTTTTGGGCCACCATTCGGTTAAATTATAGCGAACTACATTTAATTGACCTCTCGCTTATTATAGCCGTTTCATTCCCTCGTTTTGTCATAAGTTTTTACAGATTTAGGAAGCTTGTCTGATTTGATTTCGTTATAAACAGGGTGCTTTTTTGGGCCACCATTCGGTTAAATTATAGCGAACTACATTTAATTGACCTCTCGCTTATTATAGCCGTTTCATTCCCTCGTTTTGTCATAAGTTTTTACAGATTTAGGAAGCTTGTCTGATTTGATTTCGTTATAAACAGGGTGCTTTTTTGGGCCACCATTCGGTTAAATTATAGCGAACTACATTTAATTGACCTCTCGCTTATTATAGCCGTTTCATTCCCTCGTTTTGTCATAAGTTTTTACAGATTTAGGAAGCTTGTCTGATTTGATTTCGTTATAAACAGGGTGCTTTTTTGGGCCACCATTCGGTTAAATTATAGCGAACTACATTTAATTGACCTCTCGCTTATTATAGCCGTTTCATTCCCTCGTTTTGTCATAAGTTTTTACAGATTTAGGAAGCTTGTCTGATTTGATTTCGTTATAAACAGGGTGCTTTTTTGGGCCACCATTCGGTTAAATTATAGCGAACTACATTTAATTGACCTCTCGCTTATTATAGCCGTTTCATTCCCTCGTTTTGTCATGAGTTTTTACAGAATTAGTAAGCTTGTCCGATTTGATTTCGTTATAAACAGGGTGCTTTTGTGGGCCACCATTCGGTTAAATTATAGCGAACTACATTTAATTAACCTCTCGCTTATTATAGCCGTTTCATTCCCTCGTTTTGTCATAAGTTTTTACAGATTTAGGAAGCTTGTCTGATTTGATTTCGTTATAAACAGGGTGCTTTTTTGGGCCACCATTCGGTTAAATTATAGCGAACTACATTTAATTGACCTCTCGCTTATTATAGCCGTTTCATTCCCTCGTTTTGTCATAAGTTTTTACAGATTTAGGAAGCTTGTCTGATTTGATTTCGTTATAAACAGGGTGCTTTTTTGGGCCACCATTCGGTTAAATTATAGCGAACTACATTTAATTGACCTCTCGCTTATTATAGCCGTTTCATTCCCTCGTTTTGTCATGAGTTTTTACAGAATTAGTAAGCTTGTCCGATTTGATTTCGTTATAAACAGGGTGCTTTTGTGGGCCACCATTCGGTTAAATTATAGCGAACTACATTTAATTAACCTCTCGCTTATTATAGCCGTTTCATTCCCTCGTTTTGTCATAAGTTTTTACAGATTTAGGAAGCTTGTCTGATTTGATTTCGTTATAAACAGGGTGCTTTTTTGGGCCACCATTCGGTTAAATTATAGCGAACTACATTTAATTGACCTCTCGCTTATTATAGCCGTTTCATTCCCTCGTTTTGTCATAAGTTTTTACAGATTTAGGAAGCTTGTCTGATTTGATTTCGTTATAAACAGGGTGCTTTTTTGGGCCACCATTCGGTTAAATTATAGCGAACTACATTTAATTGACCTCTCGCTTATTATAGCCGTTTCATTCCCTCGTTTTGTCATGAGTTTTTACAGAATTAGTAAGCTTGTCCGATTTGATTTCGTTATAAACAGGGTGCTTTTGTGGGCCACCATTCGGTTAAATTATAGCGAACTACATTTAATTAACCTCTCGCTTATTATAGCCGTTTCATTCCCTCGTTTTGTCATAAGTTTTTACAGATTTAGGAAGCTTGTCTGATTTGATTTCGTTATAAACAGGGTGCTTTTTTGGGCCACCATTCGGTTAAATTATAGCGAACTACATTTAATTGACCTCTCGCTTATTATAGCCGTTTCATTCCCTCGTTTTGTCATAAGTTTTTACAGATTTAGGAAGCTTGTCTGATTTGATTTCGTTATAAACAGGGTGCTTTTTTGGGCCACCATTCGGTTAAATTATAGCGAACTACATTTAATTGACCTCTCGCTTATTATAGCCGTTTCATTCCCTCGTTTTGTCATGAGTTTTTACAGAATTAGTAAGCTTGTCCGATTTGATTTCGTTATAAACAGGGTGCTTTTGTGGGCCACCATTCGGTTAAATTATAGCGAACTACATTTAATTGACCTCTCGCTTATTATAGCCGTTTCATTCCCTCGTTTTGTCATAAGTTTTTACAGATTTAGGAAGCTTGTCTGATTTTATTTCGTTATAAACAGGGTGCTTTTTTGGGTCACCATTCGGGTAAATTATAGCGAACTACATTTAATTAACCTCTCGCTTATTATAGCCGTTTCATTCCCTCGTTTTGTCATAAGTTTTTACAGATTTAGGAAGCTTGTCTGATTTTATTTCGTTATAAACAGGGTGCTTTTGTGGGCCACCATTCGGGTAAATTATAGCGAACTACATTTAATTGACCTCTCGCTTATTATAGCCGTTTCATTCCCTCGTTTTGTCATAAGTTTTTACAGATTTAGGAAGCTTGTCTGATTTGATTTCGTTATAAACAGGGTGCTTTTTTGGGCCACCATTCGGTTAAATTATAGCGAACTACATTTAATTGACCTCTCGCTTATTATAGCCGTTTCATTTCCTCGTTTTGTCATAAGTTTTTACAGATTTAGGAAGCTTGCCTGATTTGATTTCGTTATAAACAGGGTGCTTTTTTGGGCCACCATTCGGTTAAATTATAGCGAACTACATTTAATTGACCTCTCGCTTATTATAGCCGTTTCATTCCCTCGTTTTGTCATAAGTTTTTACAGATTTAGGAAGCTTGTCTGATTTGATTTCGTTATAAACAGGGTGCTTTTTTGGGCCACCATTCGGTTAAATTATAGCGAACTACATTTAATTGACCTCTCGCTTATTATAGCCGTTTCATTCCCTCGTTTTGTCATAAGTTTTTACAGATTTAGGAAGCTTGTCTGATTTGATTTCGTTATAAACAGGGTGCTTTTTTGGGCCACCATTCGGTTAAATTATAGCGAACTACATTTAATTGACCTCTCGCTTATTATAGCCGTTTCATTCCCTCGTTTTGTCATAAGTTTTTACAGATTTAGGAAGCTTGTCTGATTTGATTTCGTTATAAACAGGGTGCTTTTTTGGGCCACCATTCGGTTAAATTATAGCGAACTACATTTAATTGACCTCTCGCTTATTATAGCCGTTTCATTCCCTCGTTTTGTCATGAGTTTTTACAGAATTAGTAAGCTTGTCCGATTTGATTTCGTTATAAACAGGGTGCTTTTGTGGGCCACCATTCGGTTAAATTATAGCGAACTACATTTAATTGACCTCTCGCTTATTATAGCCGTTTCATTTCCTCGTTTTGTCATAAGTTTTTACAGATTTAGGAAGCTTGTCTGATTTGATTTCGTTATAAACAGGGTGCTTTTTTGGGCCACCATTCGGTTAAATTATAGCGAACTACATTTAATTGACCTCTCGCTTATTATAGCCGTTTCATTCCCTCGTTTTGTCATAAGTTTTTACAGATTTAGGAAGCTTGTCTGATTTGATTTCGTTATAAACAGGGTGCTTTTTTGGGCCACCATTCGGTTAAATTATAGCGAACTACATTTAATTGACCTCTCGCTTATTATAGCCGTTTCATTCCCTCGTTTTGTCATAAGTTTTTACAGATTTAGGAAGCTTGTCTGATTTGATTTCGTTATAAACAGGGTGCTTTTTTGGGCCACCATTCGGTTAAATTATAGCGAACTACATTTAATTGACCTCTCGCTTATTATAGCCGTTTCATTCCCTCGTTTTGTCATAAGTTTTTACAGATTTAGGAAGCTTGTCTGATTTGATTTCGTTATAAACAGGGTGCTTTTTTGGGCCACCATTCGGTTAAATTATAGCGAACTACATTTAATTGACCTCTCGCTTATTATAGCCGTTTCATTCCCTCGTTTTGTCATGAGTTTTTACAGAATTAGTAAGCTTGTCCGATTTGATTTCGTTATAAACAGGGTGCTTTTGTGGGCCACCATTCGGTTAAATTATAGCGAACTACATTTAATTAACCTCTCGCTTATTATAGCCGTTTCATTCCCTCGTTTTGTCATAAGTTTTTACAGATTTAGGAAGCTTGTCTGATTTGATTTCGTTATAAACAGGGTGCTTTTTTGGGCCACCATTCGGTTAAATTATAGCGAACTACATTTAATTGACCTCTCGCTTATTATAGCCGTTTCATTCCCTCGTTTTGTCATAAGTTTTTACAGATTTAGGAAGCTTGTCTGATTTGATTTCGTTATAAACAGGGTGCTTTTTTGGGCCACCATTCGGTTAAATTATAGCGAACTACATTTAATTGACCTCTCGCTTATTATAGCCGTTTCATTCCCTCGTTTTGTCATGAGTTTTTACAGAATTAGTAAGCTTGTCCGATTTGATTTCGTTATAAACAGGGTGCTTTTGTGGGCCACCATTCGGTTAAATTATAGCGAACTACATTTAATTAACCTCTCGCTTATTATAGCCGTTTCATTCCCTCGTTTTGTCATAAGTTTTTACAGATTTAGGAAGCTTGTCTGATTTGATTTCGTTATAAACAGGGTGCTTTTTTGGGCCACCATTCGGTTAAATTATAGCGAACTACATTTAATTGACCTCTCGCTTATTATAGCCGTTTCATTCCCTCGTTTTGTCATGAGTTTTTACAGAATTAGTAAGCTTGTCCGATTTGATTTCGTTATAAACAGGGTGCTTTTGTGGGCCACCATTCGGTTAAATTATAGCGAACTACATTTAATTAACCTCTCGCTTATTATAGCCGTTTCATTCCCTCGTTTTGTCATAAGTTTTTACAGATTTAGGAAGCTTGTCTGATTTGATTTCGTTATAAACAGGGTGCTTTTTTGGGCCACCATTCGGTTAAATTATAGCGAACTACATTTAATTGACCTCTCGCTTATTATAGCCGTTTCATTCCCTCGTTTTGTCATAAGTTTTTACAGATTTAGGAAGCTTGTCTGATTTGATTTCGTTATAAACAGGGTGCTTTTTTGGGCCACCATTCGGTTAAATTATAGCGAACTACATTTAATTGACCTCTCGCTTATTATAGCCGTTTCATTCCCTCGTTTTGTCATGAGTTTTTACAGAATTAGTAAGCTTGTCCGATTTGATTTCGTTATAAACAGGGTGCTTTTTTGGGCCACCATTCGGTTAAATTATAGCGAACTACATTTAATTGACCTCTCGCTTATTATAGCCGTTTCATTCCCTCGTTTTGTCATAAGTTTTTACAGATTTAGGAAGCTTGTCTGATTTGATTTCGTTATAAACAGGGTGCTTTTTTGGGCCACCATTCGGTTAAATTATAGCGAACTACATTTAATTGACCTCTCGCTTATTATAGCCGTTTCATTCCCTCGTTTTGTCATAAGTTTTTACAGATTTAGGAAGCTTGTCTGATTTGATTTCGTTATAAACAGGGTGCTTTTTTGGGCCACCATTCGGTTAAATTATAGCGAACTACATTGAATTGACCTCTCGCTTATTATAGCCGTTTCATTCCCTCGTTTTGTCATAAGTTTTTACAGATTTAGGAAGCTTGTCTGATTTGATTTCGTTATAAACAGGGTGCTTTTTTGGGCCACCATTCGGTTAAATTATAGCGAACTACATTTAATTGACCTCTCGCTTATTATAGCCGTTTCATTCCCTCGTTTTGTCATGAGTTTTTACAGAATTAGTAAGCTTGTTCGATTTGATTTCGTTATAAACAGGGTGCTTTTGTGGGCCACCATTCGGTTAAATTATAGCGAACTACATTTAATTGACCTCTCGCTTATTATAGCCGTTTCATTTCCTCGTTTTGTCATAAGTTTTTACAGATTTAGGAAGCTTGTCTGATTTGATTTCGTTATAAACAGGGTGCTTTTTTGGGCCACCATTCGGTTAAATTATAGCGAACTACATTTAATTGACCTCTCGCTTATTATAGCCGTTTCATTCCCTCGTTTTGTCATAAGTTTTTACAGATTTAGGAAGCTTGTCTGATTTGATTTCGTTATAAACAGGGTGCTTTTTTGGGCCACCATTCGGTTAAATTATAGCGAACTACATTTAATTGACCTCTCGCTTATTATAGCCGTTTCATTCCCTCGTTTTGTCATAAGTTTTTACAGATTTAGGAAGCTTGTCTGATTTGATTTCGTTATAAACAGGGTGCTTTTTTGGGCCACCATTCGGTTAAATTATAGCGAACTACATTTAATTGACCTCTCGCTTATTATAGCCGTTTCATTCCCTCGTTTTGTCATAAGTTTTTACAGATTTAGGAAGCTTGTCTGATTTGATTTCGTTATAAACAGGGTGCTTTTTTGGGCCACCATTCGGTTAAATTATAGCGAACTACATTTAATTGACCTCTCGCTTATTATAGCCGTTTCATTCCCTCGTTTTGTCATGAGTTTTTACAGAATTAGTAAGCTTGTCCGATTTGATTTCGTTATAAACAGGGTGCTTTTGTGGGCCACCATTCGGTTAAATTATAGCGAACTACATTTAATTAACCTCTCGCTTATTATAGCCGTTTCATTCCCTCGTTTTGTCATAAGTTTTTACAGATTTAGGAAGCTTGTCTGATTTGATTTCGTTATAAACAGGGTGCTTTTTTGGGCCACCATTCGGTTAAATTATAGCGAACTACATTTAATTGACCTCTCGCTTATTATAGCCGTTTCATTCCCTCGTTTTGTCATAAGTTTTTACAGATTTAGGAAGCTTGTCTGATTTGATTTCGTTATAAACAGGGTGCTTTTTTGGGCCACCATTCGGTTAAATTATAGCGAACTACATTTAATTGACCTCTCGCTTATTATAGCCGTTTCATTCCCTCGTTTTGTCATGAGTTTTTACAGAATTAGTAAGCTTGTCCGATTTGATTTCGTTATAAACAGGGTGCTTTTGTGGGCCACCATTCGGTTAAATTATAGCGAACTACATTTAATTAACCTCTCGCTTATTATAGCCGTTTCATTCCCTCGTTTTGTCATAAGTTTTTACAGATTTAGGAAGCTTGTCTGATTTGATTTCGTTATAAACAGGGTGCTTTTTTGGGCCACCATTCGGTTAAATTATAGCGAACTACATTTAATTGACCTCTCGCTTATTATAGCCGTTTCATTCCCTCGTTTTGTCATAAGTTTTTACAGATTTAGGAAGCTTGTCTGATTTGATTTCGTTATAAACAGGGTGCTTTTTTGGGCCACCATTCGGTTAAATTATAGCGAACTACATTTAATTGACCTCTCGCTTATTATAGCCGTTTCATTCCCTCGTTTTGTCATGAGTTTTTACAGAATTAGTAAGCTTGTCCGATTTGATTTCGTTATAAACAGGGTGCTTTTGTGGGCCACCATTCGGTTAAATTATAGCGAACTACATTTAATTGACCTCTCGCTTATTATAGCCGTTTCATTCCCTCGTTTTGTCATGAGTTTTTACAGAATTAGTAAGCTTGTCCGATTTGATTTCGTTATAAACAGGGTGCTTTTGTGGGCCACCATTCGGTTAAATTATAGCGAACTACATTTAATTAACCTCTCGCTTATTATAGCCGTTTCATTCCCTCGTTTTGTCATAAGTTTTTACAGATTTAGGAAGCTTGTCTGATTTGATTTCGTTATAAACAGGGTGCTTTTTTGGGCCACCATTCGGTTAAATTATAGCGAACTACATTTAATTAACCTCTCGCTTATTATAGCCGTTTCATTCCCTCGTTTTGTCATAAGTTTTTACAGATTTAGGAAGCTTGTCTGATTTGATTTCGTTATAAACAGGGTGCTTTTTTGGGCCACCATTCGGTTAAATTATAGCGAACTACATTTAATTGACCTCTCGCTTATTATAGCCGTTTCATTCCCTCGTTTTGTCATGAGTTTTTACAGAATTAGTAAGCTTGTCCGATTTGATTTCGTTATAAACAGGGTGCTTTTGTGGGCCACCATTCGGTTAAATTATAGCGAACTACATTTAATTGACCTCTCGCTTATTATAGCCGTTTCATTCCCTCGTTTTGTCATGAGTTTTTACAGATTTAGGAAGCTTGTCTGATTTGATTTCGTTATAAACAGGGTGCTTTTTTGGGCCACCATTCGGTTAAATTATAGCGAACTACATTTAATTAACCTCTCGCTTATTATAGCCGTTTCATTCCCTCGTTTTGTCATGAGTTTTTACAGATTTAGTAAGCTTGTCTGATTTTATTTCGTTATAAACAGGGTGCTTTTGTGGGCCACCATTCGGTTAAATTATAGCGAACTACATTTAATTGACCTCTCGCTTATTATAGCCGTTTCATTCCCTCGTTTTGTCATGAGTTTTTACAGATTTAGTAAGCTTGTCTGATTTTATTTCGTTATAAACAGGGTGCTTTTGTGGGCCACCATTCGGTTAAATTATAGCGAACTACATTTAATTAACCTCTCGCTTATTATAGCCGTTTCATTCCCTCGTTTTGTCATGAGTTTTTACAGATTTAGGTAGCTTGTCTGATTTTATTTCGTTATAAACAGGGTGCTTTTTTGGGCCACTATTCGGTTAAATCATAGCCAACTACACAAGGGCGGATCCAGACTTAGAATTAGGGGATGGGGTCATGAAGTGAATTTTGTCTCGCGGGGAGGGGGGGGGGTTATTGCCCATCTTCTAAATATAAAAAAAACATTTGTATTTGCTTATATTATATTCCTGCTTTAAATAATTTTTACAATCACTTTCAATCATATTAAATCGTCTTTGGAATCGCATTAAATCACATCAAATCATCTTTGGAATCACATTAATTCACATTAAATCCCCACAAAATATTGGTTTTTGGCTATTTATTAGAATAATAAATCAAACAATAATTCTTAATTATCTTAGAATTTCTAAGTCCTTAGATAATATTTTCTATGTAATTTGTTTAACAAATTGAGTTATCGTAAATAATGACATCATTATTATATATTAGGGCCAACACTAAAAAAAAGTCCAAGCTTAGGGGGGGTCATGACCCCCATGACCCCCCCGCTAGATCCGCCCCTGCATCTAAATATAATTGACCTCTCGTTTATTAATATCATTTAACAAAATCTGCTACAGCAGAGTGCCATTCCGACTAATTAATTTTTAATTTCAATTATTATTATTTAAGGTATGGGGTAGATGGCTCAGTGGTATCGAGTCGGCCTGTGGATCTTGAGAACCCTGGTTCTATCCCACAGCCGACAAACAATTTTCACCTATTTAAAAATCTACCCCTGTGGCCTCCCCCTCAATTAACATCTTTGAGGGCAGTGATTTGACGGCTGGTAACCGTATTTCACGCGAAGAAATATATCACTTACCGAGATCTGCTTACGGCAGAGTGCCACACTCAGTAATGGGTAAAAGGCGTGATGATATATTTATTTTATTTTATTTATGGTTTTTCAAATAACAATAGCCGGTTTTTTTGTTTTGAGAACCCTGGTTCGATCCCCACAGCCGACAAACAATTTTCACCTATTTAAAAATCTACCCCTGTGGCTCATCCTCCACTAACATCTTTGGGGACCGTGATTTGAAGGCTGGTAACCGCACTTCACACGAAGAAATATATCACTTACCAAGATCTGTTTACGGTAGAGTGTCACACTCAGTAATGGGTAAAAGGCGTGATGATATATTTATTTATTTATTTTATATTATTTATGGTTTTTCAAATATCAATAGTCGACCTGTGGATCTTGAGAACCCTGGTTCGATTCCCACAGCCGTCAAACAATTCTGAATTCTGCCATTTACAAGATTGGCCAACACCACTTCGGTCATTGACCCGACTACAGTTCAAATGCCATTTTATTATTTCATCATCTTATCATTTTTTTAACTCGCAAAATAATTACCGTTTCGTAAAGTTTATCTGATTCCTGGTTCAGTCCTGGCCAAGCCTTGGTTTAGACCGGATATTTGATGTGGTATATGACGTGCATCCGGTGCACGAATGATGAATTAATTACTGTCGTTCAAGTAATTAACATTTGACAGGTTGAATAAAAGTGTTGATTTTGTATAAACATATAGAGCAAATGTTTTGTTTGAGATTGCAGAGGCGGATTTAGAGATTTTTGTTCTGCCTGGAGATATAAACAACAACAAAAAATAAATAAACACTTGGCTAAGTCTCACAATATTCAGCCTCCAAGTCACCTTATGAGGGCTTCGTCAGAGGCTGGCCAGCACAGTTAGTAACGCTCTTATTAGAGCTCATCAGTATGGTATAACTCACTTCTTCACCTAGAACAAAGTTCACGTGAATAAGCTGGTGACGAAGAACTGTGCTAGCAGAGAATAAGATCTCTGACAAACGGTAAGATGACATGAGAAGTTCTGTGGAACAGGTCATGCCATCTACCGAAAAAAATGAAAAGCTATGCAATAGCAATTTAAATAAGAACAAAGACAAAATTAATTGTCATCCATACACTTGGTGAAACTAGGTTTAATAAAAAATATTAAATAAACACTTGGATATGTTTCACAGAATTCAGCCTCCAAGTCACATTATGAGGGCATCGTCAGAGGCTGGCCAGCACAGTTAATAACCATAGACGCGTTTCGCTCTTATTAGAGCTCATCAGTATGGTATAACACACTCCTTCACCTAGAACAAAGTTCACGTGAAGAAGCTGGTGACGAAGAACTGTGCCAGCAGAGAATAAGATCTCTAACAAACGGTAAGATGACATGAGAAGTTCTGTGGAACAGGTCATGCCATCTACCGAAAAAAATGAAAAGCTATGCAATAGCAATTTAAATAAGAACAAAGACAAAATTAATTGTCATCCATACACTTGGTGAAACTAGGTCTTACATGACGATGCCCTCATAAGGTGACTTGGAGGCTGAATTTTGTGAGACTTTGCCAAGTGTTTATTTAATTTTTTTTTTAAACCTAGTTTCACCAAGTGTATGGATGACAATTAATTTTGCCTTTGTTGTTGTTAAAAAAAATTAATCGCGCCTTTTACTCATTACTGGGCTTGGCACTCTGCCGAAGCAGACCACGGTAAGTGATGTATTTATGTGTGAAATTTGTGTTTATCAGTTGTCAAAACAAGGCCCCTAAAATGACATGGGAGAATAGTTTCGGCGCGACCATTTTAATAGTTATTTTTGTATGAAGTGTGCAAAATGAGTGTTTTTTTGTTGCGCGTGAGAATGTTACAATAAAAGTCATTCGAACGCGCCAAAAAACAAGAATTTTGCCCACGAAATACAAACAACATTTTTTCTACAACTGTAAATAAAGAATAATACAATAATTATTGATGTATTTAAGTACATTGAAGGAAAACAATCAACAATAATATGAATTTGATACTATTGATGTGTTGTAACTAATGAAACCTGACAACAAATAATTTGGGAGCGTGCGCGAGATACTCATTTTGCGCACTAGAATACGAATACTCATTTAGTTCAGAGATTGTCAAATAGATGGCACTAATACCGACAAATTACTCTTTGAATAATGGAAAATTCAAGGAAGTTATATTTTATAAATTAGATTTGATTATTATCAGGACAGATTTATTTTAGAATGTTCCAAAGGGCCAGTGTTTTTTGCAATTTTTACAGTCGAGTCGATCGGGAAGCATTTGTTCCAGAATGAGTGTTGCGTGCGGGAACTGTCATTTTCAAGGTTACGAGGACAAAATAGTTATTTACATACCAAGTGCGGGAACGACAGGTTCCCGGATGAGAACGAATCCGGGAACCTAGTTCACGCAAGGGGTTTGTACAATATTTTTTGTACGAAAAGTGTAAAACTATATAATCATCATCATCATGTGCAAGTACCTCAACAGAAACTGCTGCTGCTGCTATAAATGTTCATGTGCCGCCAGCTTTACAATCCATTCAAAGAAACCAAGTTGTGCCAGGAGTTAGTATTTCAAATTGCCCAAGTTGTACTATAAATATAAACTTTACACAAAACAATCATATACACATAACACTGCTTTGTAACCATTTTATAACTAACTTCACAGTCATGTCAAATTTCAATTGATTTAATTTTAATGTAATGAAAATAAAGAGTGTTATATTATTTACTAATCTCTTTTGTAGTATACAGTAAATTTAATAAACTTGTTTAACTACATATCTATGTTGTTACAATTTACCTTACGTTTGTAGGTTATGTGTTTCCACTGCTGTCATGTGCTGTCATTTCGTTGCCAACATTGTAAACTAAATGCACTAAATTTATCATTTTAAATTTCAATTTCATTCAATATTCCATCATCTTCTTTTAATATTATTACGCAAAATGGTGTTTGAGATACTATACTTTTTTATTATAAATATAGTTTTTTAATAAGTGTTTTAGAAATTAGAGTGTTTTTTCTAAAATGTCCCGAACGAGTGCGGGAAATTGACGTTGCGGTCGTTGCGTAGGCGACGCGAAACAACACATTTTAATGTATGAGTACAAACAATATTTTGCATTATTAACAGACTTGAAATATTAAAGAAAATAAAATCAAATTTCATGTCTTTTATTTACAAATTTTTAAAAGACGCTCTATCTTTATGATTATACATATTTGTCATCTTGTTACGGCTTGCCATTATTTACAATGAAACTCAAGACTTTTATTTCCATTTTCTTAATAAAACACCCACTGTGTTTATTATTATTATTTTCTTTTGTCATTTTATATTTAATATTAATTTTTTCGCTTCTTTTTCTTTGTTTGTTTTGTGAGTCTTTATCATCATTTAACTTTCTACTTTGTACTAATGAGATATTATTTGTCAAAACAGAAATAAAAATTACATATTTTTCTGTTTTTGTTGTGGGTTATTATTTTTAAATGAGGTTTAAGCTGTGCCCCAAATTTAAATAAGTAAATACCGGGTGTCTACTTTTCTTTCTGAATATAGGAGATTCAATGTTAAAATTTTGATTTAGCGATATCTCTTTGCCTATTAATTTTAGAACAAAAATGTACTGAAGAAAAATGTTCAGAATGAAAAACTGCATTCATAGAGTATAAGTTTGTTGTTCAATTGTTTTTACTTCCTTGTACGAAGTAAAGGAAGTATTGTTATCGCGAAAATTTTCGGTTCTCAGATTTCAGTGGAAATACGCATTTTGGCCCTCCCTGAGTCCATTTTGACTAATTTCGTCGTGACGTCTGTACGTACGTATGTATCTCGCATAACTCAAAAACGGTAAACCGTAGAAAATTGAAATTTTATATTTAGGACTGTTATAACATCTAGTTGTGCACCTCCCTTTTTGGTCATTATATAACTTCCGGAAGTGGTACTTTACTTGAAGCCTATAATAGATTTTCATGAAAAACTATATTCAAATATAATTTTCAACTTTCCAAATTTGGTATATAAGACTACTATATCAATGGAAATAATATAATAGATTTTGGTTAAAATACACTAACCGGAAGTGACACATTACATGAAGCTGCTAACAGTTTTCCTTGAAAAAAATGGTATTATTTTAATTTTAGAAATAAATGCTTCAAATAAAAGTTTTAGAGAATTAAATTCTGCGTCTAGCACATTAAGAATTTTTAAATTAGCCTTTTGCATAAACAGGATATCTAAATTTAAATAGTATATATTTTGTGTTTTTTTTTTAAATTAAGTTTGCTATGGATTAGAACAAAAAATAAAAAATCAAAGATTTTATGTCAAATATGTGCAATTAAAAAAATATCTATAGTTTAATACGCGTACAAGGAAGTCATGTGGTGTCCACATCAGATTTTTTAAGTCTGAGTTAGAAGCTAAAGAAAATACACGCTTTAAAGCTATAATCAGAGTGCCATGAGAAATAAAACAATAATTTGTTTGTTGTGTCTGACATTATTTGACATATTGGACCAGAATTGGAAGCTTACTCTAATTTATTTATTTATTTATTTATTCGAGCATTTAATTTAATAATAACATTTATTATAGCAACTATTATTTTCTTTTTTCTACATAATCTAGACAAATAAATACCTATTATTAAGTTATCTAATTTGTTTTATTTCTCATGCCACTCTGATAATTTTTTTAAAGCGTGTATTTTCTTTTGTTTCTAACTCGGACATAAGAAACAATTGAACAACAAACTTATACTCTATGGATGCAGTTTTTCATTCTGAACATTTTTCTTCAGTACAATTTTGTTCTAAAATTAATAGGTAAAGAGATATCGCTAAATCAAAATTTTGAACATTGAATTTCCTATGCAGTATACAATAATTTTTACTTCCTTGTACGAAGTAAAGGAAGTATTGTAATCGCGACAAATTTCGGTTTTGAGATTTCAGCGGAAATATGCATTTTGAGCATCCTTGAATCCATTTTGACTAATTTCGTCGTGCCGTCTGTACGTACGTATGTATCTCGCATAACTCAAAAACTGTAAGCCGTAGAAAGTTGAGGTATTTAGGATTGTTATAACATCTAGTTGTGCACCTCCCTTTTTGGTCATTATATAACTTCCGGAAGTGCTACTTCACTTGAATAATAGATTTTTATGAAAAACTATATTAAAATATTATCCAAAACTTTTCAAATTTGGTATATAACACTACTATATCAATGGAAATAACATAATAAATTTTGGTTAAAATAGACTAACCGGAAGTGATACATTACATGAAGCTGCTAACAGTTTTGTTTTGACAAAAATGGTATTATTTTGATTTTAGAAATAAATGCTACAAATAAAAGTTTTAGAGAATTAAATTCTGCGTCTAGCACATTATGAATTTTTAAATTAGCCTTTTCTATAAGCTAGATATCTAAATTTAAAAATTATATATTTCATGTTTCATGTAATTAAGTTTGCTATGGATTAGAACAAAGATAAGGAAAAAATAAGAAATTTAATGTCAATGTCAAATTACGTCAAAATAAATAAATGTAGCTATAGTATAATACGCGTACAAGGAAGTTATGTGGTGTCCACATCAGATTATCATTTACAATTTATTAGAGAGAAGTAAAAAATAAAAAATATATAGATACTAAATGTATCGAAGAGAATGTAATTAATTTAATCAGTATTTAATAAATAAAGGCGTAAAATATAATTTATCAAATTTTATCGTTCAATCGTTTGATAAATATTACACAGTCCAGTGGTTCCGAAACAAATAACGCTGATAAACAATATCAGAATTTAATTATCCAATTTTTTTTAAAGAAATTCTTTCGATTAAATTAATTACTCGAAATTGTATTTTGTTTTAATAATTAAATTTTCAGATATTTCATTTTATGCTTGCTTTCTAATTGTTTTGAAAGGTTTTTTTTTATATCGTTCATAAGTAATACGATATATTGTTTATTTATTTAATTATGTAACTCTATATAATAGGAAATTAATCCTTCTATTTGATTAGGATTCAAACTCGAGCTCTATAGATTAGAATGTCGAAACGTTGAACATAACATTATACTGCTAGACATACAGGGGGTTAAAAAAAAGGATGAACAAAATTCAAAATATTCATAAACAAAATAGTTATTTGTGTATTAAGAGCGTAAAGTGATTCTTTGCTACTCGAGCACGGTAATTGCAGCGCAAGCCGAAGGCGAGAGCTACAATAGTGTAAGAGGAACAAATACACTTTACGCTCGTGATACACACGTAATTTTTTCTACGATTGCATCTTAAAATTATTTAAAAACGTATACGTACTGAAAATAAATTCGTTCTGTCAACTGTCAATATGACAAGTTTCTATTTTGTTTGTATCCCTAGCAACTATTGAAATAAGCGCGCATTTAGTATCGCTTTCGCGCGTTGCCATTGGAGACGCGCAAACATAGTTATTTTTGTATTAAGTGTACAAAATGAGTGTTTTTGTTGTTGTGCGTGTTACTTTTAATTGAGACAAAAAAAGTCATTCGAACGCGCCAAAAAAAACAAGAATTTCGCCCGCGAAATACAATCAACATTTTTTCTACAACTATAAATAAAGAATAATACAATAATTATTAATTTATTTAAGTAAATTGAAGGAAAACAATCAACAATAATATGAATTTGATACTATTGATGTGTTGTAACTAATGAAACCTGACAACAAATAATTTGGGAGCGTGCGCGAGATACTCATTTTGCGCACTAGAATACGAATACTCATTTTGCGCACTAGAGTGCAAAATACGAATTGTCATGGTAATGTAAATGATGAAAAAATCACGTACTTCGCGTATTGATATTAGTGAAAAAAATGTACATTTTTTGACAGTTGTAGAAGAAGATATTTTTCGATTGTTCCACAGAAAACGTCAACTTTACGATGACAAATGAGAGCGTAATTGTCAACTTTCCATAGCAATTGTAGAAAAAGATTTTTTTTCAAAATTCGCAAAATTATGGACGTGCTTCTAGAAGAAGACTGATGTTGAAAAACAAATTAAAAATTACGTGTCGACCAGTGGTACTATATATGTACTCTTCTAGAAACATTTTTGAAATTTTGTACCCTTTTTTATAACACCCTGTATATATTATCACACCTTTTACCCATAATTGGGTCGGCACATTGTCGTATCAAATCTTAGTAATAATTTGCTCATGAAATGCAATTACCAGCCGTCAAATCACGACCCCCAAAAGATGTTAGTGGAGGGTGAAACAACAGAAGTAGTTTTAATGTGTTGAAAATTGTTTGTCAAAGGTTCGAATCGAACCCGAGTTCTCAAATTCACAGTCCGACTCGATACCATTAAACCACCTATCCCAAAGTTAGTAGATGTCTTCACGAAACCTCAAAAAGTCCCGTTTAACCGAAGTCTAAGCTTTAAAATATGTTTCAGCCTTTATAGCTAAATTATAAATAATTTTTTTGTACTCATACATTAAAATGTGTTGTTTCGCGTCGCCTACGCAACGACTGAAACGTCAATTTCCCGCACTCGTTCCGGAAATTTCGGAAAAAGCACTCCAATTTCTAAAGCACTTATTAAAAAACTATATTTATAATAAAAAAGTATAGTATCTCAAACACCCTTTTGCGTAATAATAATGAAAGAAAATGATGGAATATCGAATGAAATTTAATTTTAAAATGATAAATTTAGTGCATTTGGTTCACAATGTTGGCAACAAAATGACAGCACTCGACAGCAGTGGAAACACATAACCTACAAACGTAAGTTAAATTGTAACAACATAGATATGAAATTAAACAAGTTTATTAAATTTTCTGTATACTACAAATGAAATTAGTAAATAATATAACAATCTTTATTTTCATTACATTAAAATTAAATCAATTGAAATTTGACATGACTGTGAAGTTAGTTATAAAATGGTTAGAAAGCAGTGTGATGTGTATATGATTGTTTTGTGGAATGTTTATATTTATAGTACAACTTTGTCAATTTGAAATACTAACTCCTGGCACAACTTGGTTTCTTTGAATGGATTGTAAAGCTGGCGACACATGAACATTTATAGCAGCAGCAGCAGTTTCTGTTGAAGTACTTGCACATGATGATCATGATTATATAGTTTTACACTTTTCCTACAAAAAATACAAATCTCTTGCGTGAACTACACTCATCCGGGAACCAGTCGTTCTCGTACTTGGTATGTAAATGTCTATAAACTAACCTTTCATCAGAATTATCATTAATTTTGCTAATTCTTTTCATCAAGCTTTCTACGCGGTTTCCTTTTATAATTTACAATCTTTTACGACGAGCAACGCGCGGAGATATTTCACATAAAACAGACTAATAGCATTCAGTTGTTCGCAGCGGAACTGGAATGTCCCGATTACCGAGATGGCAAAGTGGATGACTAGTCGTTATAGTAGAATTGTGGCAGAAGTGTGAATGAATGGTGTAAAATGCTACGCAGTGTTCGTTTCATATCTAGCATTTTCTTATATTTTGCGTTGACAATAGGTCCATTTTATTTTGAAAATATTTTAGCAATGACAGCTATTGTTAAACTTGTTTTGGTAACGTTTTATGTAAGGTTTTTGTAACTAATATATGCGGTCATATGTTAAATACATTCAAAAAAATTTCCAGTATGAATTAATGCTCTAGAGAAAAATGAAAATTATGTAAGTTTAAATTTTTTTCATAATACCATACCGTTAAATGTGCTATAACAGTACTCTGTGCTCAACCGATATATGCGTCAAAAAATGTATCGGCTACGGCCGTTATTTATTAACGATATTCCACATCAATTTTTAATTCCTTGTACGAAGTAAAGGAAGTATTGTAATCGCGAAAATTTTCGGTTCTCAGATTTCAGTGGAAATAGATATTTTGGCCCTCCCTGAATCCATTTTGACTAATTTCGTCGTAACGTCTGTACGTACGTATGTATCTCGCATAACTCAAAAACGGTAAGCCGTAGAAAGTTGAGGTATTTAGGACTGTTATAACATCTAGTTGTGCACCTCCCTTTTTGGTCATTATATAACTTCCGGAAGTGCTACTTTACTTGAAGCCTATAATAGATTTTCATGAAAAACTATATTCAAATATAATTTAAAACTTTCCAAATTTGGTATATAAGACTACTATATCAATGGAAATAACATAATAGATTTTGGTTAAAATAGACTAACCGGAAGTGGCACATTACATGAAGCTGCTAACAGTTTTCCTTGAAAAAATGGTATTATTTTAATTTTAGAAATAAATGCTGCAAATTATGGGGTAGGTGGCTCAGTGGTATCGAGTCGGCCTGTGGATCTTAAGAACCCTGGTTCGATCCCCACAGCCGACAAACAATATTCACCAATTTAAATCTACCCCTGTGGCTCCCCCTCCACTAATAACTTTGGGGGCTGTGATTTGACGACTGGTAACCGCACTTTACGCGAAAAAATATATCACTTACCGAGATCTTCTTAGGGAGAGTGCCACACCCAGCAATGGGTAAAAGGCGTGATGATATATTTATATTTATTTTATTTATATTTAAATAAAAGTTTTAGAGAATTAAATTCTGCGTCTAGCACATTAAGAATTTTTAAATTAGCTTTTTGCATAAACGAGATATCTAAAAAAAAATTAGATATCTCGTTTATGCAAAAAGCTAATTTAAAAAGTATATAAAAATATACTATATGTTTTTTGATATAAAAAAAAATAAGTTTGCTATGGATTAGAACAAAAAATAATAAATGTAATGTCAAATATGTGGAATTAAAAAAAATCTATAGTTTAATACGCGTACAAGGAAGTCATGTGGTGTCCACATCAGATTTTTATTAACATTTTAATACATACACAATTTTAATTACAATTAATTAGTATGGTGACAGATTTTCTTCTGAGCAAAGTAAAGACTTTTCCATACCTGTAAGCAAATAACAGAGTTTTAACCATAATAAACAATTTAACCTAGTACTAACCTGGAGATGTCAACATCTTCATGTATCTTTAAACATGTCTTTAGCATTGAGATTTTACACCACACGCTGTTCAGTTAATTCTGATACATAATAGAGTAAAATATCCTGATTTACACCACTAATATGCTTGCACTTTCGCCATGTTGTAAAAGCTTCATATTCCTTTTCGTATCGGTCCTTTGTTTTGATGGGTAATAGCTCTCAATTTACTGCAGCTGCTTCCTCGCGTATATTTGCAGAATTTTCGAAAAATGTTGCATTTAAACATTTAAACAACCGTTGCTACAATATTAAACAATCAAGTCACAAATCACTCGTACATTTTAATTGTATTGGAATAAAGCAAAAATTACAAATATTAAAAATTCATATTAGGTATTATGAAAAATACTGAACGCCACACGGCCGATATGCAAATAACAGACTTGCCTGATTATAAACCTCGGCTGGCGCCTCGGTTTACAAACTTCAGCCCCGTCCGTTATTTGCTTTATATCGGCCTAATGACGTTAATAACTATAATTACTGATGAAAATATAAATATTTTGCTTTTACAATAATTTAAGAAATAAATAAATAAATAAATATATCATCACGCCTTTTACCCATCACTGGGTGTGGCACTCTGCCTAAGCAGATCTCGGTAAGAGATATATTTTTTCGCGTGAAGTGGGGTTACCAGCCGTCAAATCACGGCCTCCAAAGATATTAGTGGTGGAGGAGCCACAGGGGTAGATTTTTTTTTAAATTGGTGAAAATTGTTTGTCGGCTGTGGGGATCGAACCATGGTTCTCAAGATCCACAGGCCGACTCGATACCACTGAGCCACCTACCCCATAATAATTTAAGAAAATAATGGAAATATACCGGGTGCTTCAAATACAAGTTTTAGACAATTATTGAGATTGCAATAATGCAATAAAAATGTGAGTTCTTATTAAAGTTTTTGAAACTCATCCCAACCACCCCTACTAGAGGGGTGGAGGATATATTTGCATTTCATGCCTGAATAGTTTTAGAAAAATAAAAAAACCTGATGTGGACACCACATGGCTTCCTTGTACGCGTATTATACAATATCTACATTTTTTACATATTTTTACATATTTGACGTAATTTGACATTGACATTATTTTTTTTATTTTTTGTACTAATCCATAGCAGACTTAATTACAAAAAAAAAACAAGAAATATATAATTTTTAAATTTAGATATCTCGCTTATACAAAAGGCTAATTTAATAATTTTCAATGTGCTAGATGCAGAATTTAATTCTTTAAAACTTTTATTTGCAGCATTTATTTCTAAAATCAAAATAAAACCATTATTTTCAAACTGTTAGCAGCTTCATGTAATGTATCACTTCCGGCTAGTCCATTTTAATCAAAATCTATTATGTTATTTGCATTGATATAGTAGTCTTATATACCAAATTTGAAAAGTTTTGGGTTATATTTGAATATAGTTTTTCATTATAAACAACTGCAATTGTGTGGAATTCAGTTTCAAAAACAAGCGCAGGGAGATACAATTGTGTTGAATGTATTTTTAAACAAGCGCAGGCTATGCTGCCTTCATTTCTTTATAGATTCGTTGTTAGAGAAGTGGGCGTAAGTGAAGATTTATGAAACAGGTGTACAGGAGCGGATGGTGGATGTTTGTTGCGTGATGATGGATTTTAGTTGTGAGGAAGGAAAGAGCTCGTATGGAGGAAGTGTTAATGTGGTCGAAACGAGTATCGTGTGTCAGGATGAGAATGTTGACGGGTTCGTGCTACCCCATTTAATGGGATATAACGTGATGTTATGTATGTATGTATTAAAATCTATTATGCAAGTAAAGTAGCACTTCCGGAAGTTATATAATGACCAAAAATGGAGGTGCACAACTAGATGTTATAACAGTCCTAAATACCTCAACTTTCTACGGCTTACCATTTTTGTGTTATACGAGATACATACGTACGTACAGATGGCACGACGAAATTAGTCAAAATGGATTCAGAGATGCTCAAAATGAATATTTCCGCTGAAATCTCAAAACCGAAACTTTTCCCGATTACAATACTTCCTTTACTTCGTATAACAAAGTAAAAAACACAAGTTTTTTAACTTCGTTCTCGCGATATTTAAGCGTTGCCAGACTTATAATTGGACAACCTGTATATATTATTTTGAAGAATGTCCAGGAACTAAATGTATTTGTCAGAAACATTTGATTGTTGTTACATAAATCGCTCAAAAATACTTTTTCGTTTAGTTAGGAAGTTTAGTTTAAAAAAAAATTGTTTGATAAATTCTTTCTCTTTCATATCACAGGAATATTTTCAGTTTCACGTTTAAAATACTAGTGCCCAGTTTTACCAACAAAACCAAAATTTTAAACTTTGTTTACACAAAGCAGGAATGAAATTTATTCTACATGTAACAGAAATTAGTGTTTATTTATTATAAATATAAGCTAAACATTATATAAACTACTACACTGCGGCTCGGTGAATGTGGACCCTGTATTGTAATTGGGATTAAATTCTTGTTGTACAGCGTAACATAAATAAATAAATAAAATAAATAAATACTCTAAAGAATTGAGTAAATATACCATCCTAGTTTATGTCATGTTTATAGTGCCCATTTATTCCTCACACTTGCATTGTTACATCACATAACAAACCTTCACTCACATCCATCTATTCTATACACTTTTTTAATTAAATATTCGTTTCATGTACACTTCAAATATTTATAATTATAAAAAATTAACATTTTTCTAAAAATATGAATACGCGAAGTACGTGATTTTTTCATCATGTACATTACCATGACAACACGTATTTTGCGCATTATTTTGCACCCTAGTGCGCAAAATGAGTATTTGTATTCTAGTGCGCAAAATGAGTATCTTGCGCACGCTCCCAAATTATTTGTTGTCAGGTTTCATTAGTTACAACTAGAGATGGGCGAATATCATCCACGAATAGTCGAATGCCGCGAATATTGACATTATTCGATATTTGAGATTTTCGAATATTAACGTCAGTATAGCGAACATTCGAATACCTCGAATATCGCGCTATATGTTTACCTCAATTTTTGACTATGTTTTCCTTTATCATTTGTACATAAACTTAAAGCTATTACAATACTTAGTTATTAATAACAAAGATATTTTGTTTCAAAACCATGAAGACGTACCATATTTCAAATTTGTTTTTCGCCAACATCAGCCCGTATACGTTTCACCTTAAATTTGAAGTTTTCATCTTTTTCTTTTTTGTTTGTACTTTTTGTTTTAATTTTATTTTATCTTAACAATTTCATTCAAATAATAAAAAGGACATAATTAAATAATTATTAATAATAAATATATTAACTTTTAGGAGTATTCGAATATTCGAGATCTGATTAATATTCGTATTCGATATTCGAATTCGAGAAATTTGATATTCGCCCATCTCTAGTTACAACACATCAATAGTATCAAATTCATATTATTGTTGATTGTTTTCCTTCAATTTACTTAAATAAATCAATAATTATTGTATTATTCTTTATTTACAGTTGTTGTTCATAGCAATCATAGAAAAACTTATTAAATGCGCGCTTATTTCAATAGTTTATTTATTTATTTATGTTACGCTGTACAACAGGAACTTAATCCCAATTACAGAACAGGTTCCGCACTCACCGAGCCGCAGTGTAGTAGTTTATATAATTTTTAGTTTGAGTGCGATTCGAACTCGGGATCTCCGGATTCGAATTCCGTATCGCTATCCACATCACCGTACTGCCAGACAATAATTAACATTTTTTTGACAGCTTTATAGCTACGTTGCCAAACTTAAATCGAACACTCTATAAACAATATTTTAACTTCTTCCAATAGCAATTGCAACTAAAAATAAAACTTCATGATAAATGCGCGTCGTGCCGTTTCCACTTTTGAAATTGTCTATTACTCAAACCATGCGCATGAGTGCCAACCTAATAGGTCCCAGTGGAAATTCACCAAATTCCCTAGACTTGCAAATTTTTACTTCAGTTCATGAATATATGCGAAAGCGAGGGCGAAAAATTATACATTTAAAAAAAAACTTATCATAATCGAAGTATTTTAACGCGACAATTTGCGGTTACCAGCCGTCAAATTACGGTCCCTAAAGATGTCAGTGAAGGGGCAGTTATATAGGTGGTTTTAAATTAAATAAATAAATATATCATCACACCTTTTACCCATTACTGGATGTGGCACTCTGCCTAAACAGATCAGTGATATATTTTCTCGCGTGAAGTGCGGTTACCAGCCGTCAAATCACGACCCCTAAAGATGTCAGTGGGGGGGTAATTAGAGAGATGGTTTTAAATAAAATAAATAAATAAATCATCACACCTTTTACCCATTACTGGGTGTGGCACTCTGCCTACACAGATCTTGGTAAGTGATATATTTTCTCGCGTGAAGTGCGGTTACCAGCCGTCAAATTACGACCCCTAAAGATGTCTGTGAAGGGGTAGTTAGAGAGATGGTTTTAAATAAAATAAATAAATAAATCATCACACCTTTTACCCATTACTGGGTGTGGCACTCTGCCTACACAGATCTTGGTAAGTGATATATTTTCTCGCATGAAGTGCGGTTACCAGCCGTCAAATTACGACCCCTAAAGATGTCAGTGAAGGGGTAGTTAGAGAGATGGTTTTAAATAAAATAAATAAATAAATCATCACACCTTTTACCCATTACTGGGTGTAGCACTCTGTCTGAACAAATCTCGGTAAGTGATATATTTACTCGCGTGAAGTGCGGTTACCAGCCGTCAAATTACGACCCCTAAAGATGTCTGTGAAGGGGTAGTTAGAGAGATGGCTTTAAATAAAATAAATAAATAAATCATCACACCTTTTACCCATTACTGGGTGTGGCACTCTGCCTAAACATATCTTGATAAGTGATATATTTTCTCGCGTGAAGTGCGGTTACCAGCCGTCAAATTACGACCCCTAAAGATGTCTGTGAAGGGGTAGTTAGAGAGATGGTTTTAAATAAAATAAATAAATAAATCATCACACCTTTTACCCATTACTGGGTGTGGCACTCTGTCTAAACAAATCTCGGTAAGTGGTATATTTCTTCGCGTGAAGTGCGGTTACCAGCCGTCAAATTACGACCTCTAAAGATGTCAGTGACGGGGCAATTACAGGGATGGTTTTAAATAAAATAAATATATCATTATGCCTTTCACCATTACTGGGTGTGGCACTCTGCCTAAACAGATCTCGGTAAGTGATATATTTTCTCGCGTGAAGTGCGGTTACCAGCCGTCAAATTACGACCCCTAAAGATTTCAGTGAAGGGGTAGTTAGAGAGATGGTTTTAAATAAAATAAATAAATAAATATATCATTATGCCTTTCACCATTACTGGGTGTGGCACTCTGCCTAAACAGATATCGGTAAGTGATATATTTTTTCACGTGAAGTGCGGTTACCAGCCGTCAAATTACGACCCCTAAAGATGTCAGTGAAGGGGTAGTTAGAGAGATGGTTTTAAATAAAATAAATAAATAAATCATCACACCTTTTACCCATTACTGGGTGTGGCACTCTGCCTAAACAGATCTCGGTAAGTGATATATTTTTTCGCGTGAAGTGCGGTTACCAGCCGTCAAATTACGACCCCTAAAGATGTCTGTGAAGGGGTAGTTAGAGAGATGGTTTTAAATAAAATAAATAAATAAATCATCACACCTTTTACCCATTACTGGGTGTGGCACTCTGCCTAAACAGATCTCGGTAAGTGATATATTTTTTCGCGTGAAGTGCGGTTACCAGCCGTCAAATCACGGCCTACAAAGATGTTACTGAAGGGGGAACCACAGGGGTAGATTTTAATTGGTGAAAATTGTTTGTCGACTGTGAGAATCGAACCAGGGTTCGACAGAACCACCTATTGCCTTGTAATTAATTTGTTTCATTTTATATTTTATCTTGTAAAATATTATACAGGGTGATAAATCATAAGACGCACTATAGTGTTTTCAATGCTATTTTTGTTGTTCAATAATGACTTCATCTTCATTGGCTTCTCTAATTATATACCGGGAGTTTTTTTTATCAGTAAACATAGGGATATGTCATTACCATAGTTACAGTTAAAAAGTTTGACAGCAATGCATTAGAGCGTTTATTTTAAAAGTAAACATAGGGAAAATAACATTGCTGTCATCTATAATTGTCAAAGTAATAAAACTGTCCTCTTTCAAAATGATTTATACGATAGAAGAAAAGGTAAAAAAAAATAACATGGTATACTATTTTCATTTTAAACTGGAGGGATCGGCACAAAACGATTAAACGTCCCTGTCCCATATAACTACAATGAAATATATTAGTGCGGCTACCCCAAATCGCTTAACGATGCTCACAACAGATACATTTTTAAGGGTCGTATTTAGCCTAAAATTATTCTTGTTTTTTCCTATGATTGACCATTTAAAAATTACTCATTCGGATGAAATTATCCAATTAGCAGTTATGTTACACAATAAGAAGATTAAATATCCTGTACTGAATCAGACTGAGTAATGTAGGTAAATGTTTAGATTATATTTGTATATTTATAATATATTATACTTGTATCGTATGAATAAGGAAATATACTTATTTAAAGATTGTAATTGTTTTGTTTTTATTATACACGTACCGGCGAATGGGGCTGTACAACCCTGTGCGAACCTTGTGACACCAGTTATAACGGGTCATATTTTGAGTTCCTTTGTAAATGTAATTGCGGTGCATTTAATCGTTTTATGCCGATTCCTCCAGTTTAAAATCAAAATAGTATACGATGAGAATATGATCTTAAAACGAGTGTCTGATTTATTTGCTGCTACTTTTTATAATCGGTCCAGTCCCTGTCCAGCAACTATTACAAAAATTTATTATAATTATAAAACGACAGGATGCCTCAATGTACATCATAAGAAGAAAATCAGAACAAATATGGTTCTAACAGAGAATATAAAAAATGAAATAATACAGTTAATTGAAAATGACAGTACCCTTTCATTAAAAAGAAATTCTGAAATTGTAAATGTTAGTAAAAACAGCGTATACAAGGTTTTACGCCAAGATCATTTTAAAAATTATACAGGGTGTAACAGCGAAACCAACCACCGCCTATATTTTCTTTATTATTATAGTTACAAAAAAATATTATAAAGCAAAGTTATAGAAGACCAAGGGGGACATCTGCTTAAATAATAAAATAATTTTTTAAACCAGTGGTTCTCAAGTTACAACACAAAGTTATATTTTTTCAAATGGGATTATACATATTTTTTAGGCCTATTCGATAGAGTATTTTTTTCTGAATTAAACCATGTAATAATTTTATATCCTTACATAACAAAAATATTGAGAAAATTCTATTTAAAGTTTCGATAAATTTTGTTTAACATGATACAAAACAGTAGGCTATGATGAATAACAAAACAAAATAAGTTCATTGATATTTATAATAATTAGTTGTGATTGTTGTTTTTATTGAGAAGATAAATTATGAGTATTGTATTAGGTAATTAAATGTTTATGGTTTATAATCATTATATTTATTGCTTTGTTATTGAACATGGCCTACTGTCTTGTGTCATGTTAAATAAAATTTATCGAAATTTTAAATTAAATTTTCTCAATATTTTTGTTATGTAAAGATATAAAATGATTACATGGTTGAATTCAGAAAAAAATACTCTATCGAATAGGCTTACAAAATATGTATAATCCCATTTGAAAAAATATAACTTTGAGTTGTAACTTGAGAACCACTGGTTTAAAAAATTATTTTATTCTTTAAGCAGATGTCCTCCTTGGTCTTCTACAACTTTGATTTATAATATTTTTTTGTAACTATAATAATAAAGAAAATATAGGCGGTGGTTGGTTTCGCTGTTACACCCTGTATATATCAAAATCTTCTTTCTTCTTTGAGTCCCATAATTCCGTGTCGGAACATAGGGGCCGGGCACACCGAGCCGCAGTTTGTACACTGCCGTACTGCCGGTTTCTTTAGTCAGATTATTTAAGGCGTATAAGTGACTAGCTTATAGCGCCCGAGTGTGATAAATACATGTAGCTGTATTTTTATATTTTACGACAAATCACACATTGTCGGCAGGCGGATTCGAACCGACGAACCTTGGTTCGGGTGACGTCACAATTTGCTAAGAGATGTGCCTTAACACGCTCGGTCACCGCGCCTACAAAATATCAAAATCATCAAGAGTTATTAGTCGATGATACAGTACGAAGGAATGTTTTTTTGCAAAAATATGATGGATAAAATTAATATTCGGGAAATATTACTAAACAGAATTTTATTTACGAATGAAGCGATATTTTATATTGATTTTATAATCGTTTTAGGCTATTGTTAACAGGTTGATGGAGGATATTTTTAACAGTTATTAAATTAAAATTCCTATTTAAACTAATGTAATTTAAAGTAATTAAAATTCATTTAATCTGTTTAAACTTAAAATGTTTCTTTTATTATAATAGACTATTACATTTCAATGCATTGCTGAAATAGTATGTTATGCATCAAGGGAGGGAAACAAGCGATTATTCCCGCGTGTGAAGTTGACGAACCGAGACGTAAGCGAGGGCCGAAAGCTCGAGCTGAAGTCGAGGTTTGACAACTTCACACAAGGGATAATCGCGCCCTCCCGTGAAGCATATTATACTTTTTGTAACAAGTGCACAAAAATTACCGTCTTATGGGGACAAATGTCAAATATGGGTTGCGTAACTAGTTACCTAGGAAACGCCGCAAATAGCTAATAATCGTAGTCTCTAGAGAGAGAAACATGCTACCTAGGGAGAGAAACATTATGTTTCTCTCCCTAGGGGAGAAAAGCCATGTTTATCTCTGTCAAATTAGGGAATAAGAACGGGTTTCTTGTGCATGTGTTACGAAAAATTCATTTAATTCGTTTAAACTTAAAATGTTTCTTTTATTATAATAATAAAAAATATAAAATAAACACTTGGCTAAGTTTCACAAAATTCCGCCTCTAAGTCACCTTATGAGGGCATCGTCAGAGGCCGGCCAGACAGTTAGTAACCATAGACGCGTTTCGCTCTTATTAGAGCTCATCAGTATGGTTTAACTCACTTCTTCACCTAGAACAAAGTTCACGTGAAGAAGCTGTGTGACAAGGAACTGTGCCAGCAGAGAATAAGATCTCTAACAAACAGTAAGATGACATGAGAAGTTCTGTGGAACAGGCCATGCCATCTACCGAAGAAAAGGAAAAGCTACGCAATAGCAATTTAAATAACAACAAAGACAAAATTAATTGTCATCCATACACTTGGTGAAACTAGGTTTCTTTTATTATAATAGACTATTACACTTCAATGCATTGCTGAAATAGTATGTTATGCATCAAGAGAGGGAAACAAGGGATAATCGCGCCCTCCCGTGAAGCATATTATACTTTTCGTAACAAGTGCACAAAAATTACCGTCTTATCGGGATAAATGTCAAATATGGGTTGCGTAACTAGTTACCTAGGAAACGCCGCAAACAGCTAATAATCGTAGTCTCTAGGGAGAGAAATGTAATATATTAATAATTAATTAGAAATATAAGATAAGTTTTTAACGTCTTTATTATTTTCACCAATGTAAAGCATTTAAATTTAGATGTATATATAAGGCTTTATTTTATTTAAATAAATAACAATAATAATATTGAATGTAGAAATAAAATATAAATATATGATATGGAAGATGTGTACACTTTTAAGTTTGAAAGAAGAATGAAAATAAATAAATAGTTGACAGAAAAGTAAACATAAACAACAGAGTAATAATAAGAAGTAACTTGGAGACGAAATAATGTAACGTCGCCAAACTACTTGATAGCGACGCTACATTACTCCCCCCACAAGAAAAGAAAAGAGAGGGAAAAGAAAGGACAATAAAAATGTTGTGCTCAACATCTAAAATGTTAAATTTAATGTGTGAAAGATAAGAATAAAGAGATAGTGAACAATACATTGGATAAATATAATCCAGAAACGAAGAAACTAAAAGAATGATAATTTCAACGGAAAAAGTTAAGTAAAAATTGCTGAAAGGGGTTATTGAGAAAGGATGAAATTATCAAGAATTAATTAAAACATTACTGAAAGAATTTAAGAAGTATTAGTAGCACTAGATTGGCTTTAAATTAAATGTCACACAACACAACATTGATATTGAGGAAAATGGAAAGGAAATAGCAAGAAAAAACACGTAACACAGAAACATGCTACCTAGGGAGAGAAACATGCTACCTAGGGAGAAAAGCAGTGTTCCTCTCCCTAGAGGAGAAAAGCATTGTTTCTCTCTCTAAAATTAGGGAATAAGAACGTGTTTTTTCTTGTGCATGTGTTACGAAAAATTAATTTAATTTGTTTAAACTTAAAATGTTTCTTTTATTATAATAGACTATTACACTTCAATGCATTGCTGAAAATGTTATTTTCCTTATGTTTTCTTTTAAAATAAACGCTCTAATGCATTGCTGTCAAACTTTTTAACTGTAACTATGGTAATGACATATTCCTATGTTTACTGATAAAAAAATTCCCGGTATGAAGTTAAATGGTTAAGTGTAGAAATTTCTGCATTTTTTGAAACTAATATTTATAATTTTACTTCAAATTTTAGGATAATTTTAAAGATTTAAATGATTTTGAAGGGTTTCAAATAGTTGTGAACGTCTTAGAGCATTCAGCTAGCTTCTATGACAATTTAAAAGCCTTACAAAATATTTTAAAGAGTTTAAAATAGTTTGAATCCTCTAGCCATCGTCTTAAAGCACTCAGCTAGCTTGTAGAACAAGTTAAAATACTTTCAAATTATTTTAGAGGGTTTAAAATAGTTGGGATCTTCTAGCCATCGTCTTAAAGCACTCAGCTAGCTTGTAGAACAAGTTAAAATACTTTCAAATTATTTTAGAGGGTTTAAAATAGTTGGGATCTTCTAGCCATCGTCTTAAAGCACTCAGCTAGCTTGTAGAACAAGTTAAAATACTTTCAAATTATTTTAGAGGGTTTAAAATAGTTGGGATCTTCTAGCCATCGTCTTAAAGCACTCAGCTAGCTTGTAGAACAAGTTAAAATACTTTCAAATTATTTTAGAGGGTTTAAAATAGTTGGGATCTTCTAGCCATCGTCTTAAAGCACTCAGCTAGCTTGTAGAACAAGTTAAAATACTTTCAAATTATTTTAGAGGGTTTAAAATAGTTGGGATCTTCTAGCCATCGTCTTAAAGCACTCAGCTAGCTTGTAGAACAAGTTAAAATACTTTCAAATTATTTTAGAGGGTTTAAAATAGTTGGGATCTTCTAGCCATCGTCTTAAAGCACTCAGCTAGCTTGTAGAACAAGTTAAAATACTTTCAAATTATTTTAGAGGGTTTAAAATAGTTGGGATCTTCTAGCCATCGTCTTAAAGCACTCAGCTAGCTTGTAGAACAAGTTAAAATACTTTCAAATTATTTTAGAGGGTTTAAAATAGTTGGGATCTTCTAGCCATCGTCTTAAAGAACTCAGCTAGCTTGTAGAACAAGTTAAAATACTTTCAAATTATTTTAGAGGGTTTAAAATAGTTGGGATCTTCTAGCCATCGTCTTAAAGCACTCAGCTAGCTTGTAGAACAAGTTAAAATACTTTCAAATTATTTTAGAGGGTTTAAAATAGTTGGGATCTTCTAGCCATCGTCTTAAAGCACTCAGCTAGCTTGTAGAACAAGTTAAAATACTTTCAAATTATTTTAGAGGGTTTAAAATAGTTGGGATCTTCTAGCCATCGTCTTAAAGCACTCAGCTAGCTTGTAGAACAAGTTAAAATACTTTCAAATTATTTTAGAGGGTTTAAAATAGTTGGGATCTTCTAGCCATCGTCTTAAAGCACTCAGCTAGCTTGTAGAACAAGTTAAAATACTTTCAAATTATTTTAGAGGGTTTAAAATAGTTGGGATCTTCTAGCCATCGTCTTAAAGCACTCAGCTAGCTTGTAGAACAAGTTAAAATACTTTCAAATTATTTTAGAGGGTTTAAAATAGTTGGGATCTTCTAGCCATCGTCTTAAAGCACTCAGCTAGCTTGTAGAACAAGTTAAAATACTTTCAAATTATTTTAGAGGGTTTAAAATAGTTGGGATCTTCTAGCCATCGTCTTAAAGCACTCAGCTAGCTTGTAGAACAAGTTAAAATACTTTCAAATTATTTTAGAGGGTTTAAAATAGTTGGGATCTTCTAGCCATCGTCTTAAAGCACTCAGCTAGCTTGTAGAACAAGTTAAAATACTTTCAAATTATTTTAGAGGGTTTAAAATAGTTGGGATCTTCTAGCCATCGTCTTAAAGCACTCAGCTAGCTTGTAGAACAAGTTAAAATACTTTCAAATTATTTTAGAGGGTTTAAAATAGTTGGGATCTTCTAGCCATCGTCTTAAAGCACTCAGCTAGCTTGTAGAACAAGTTAAAATACTTTCAAATTATTTTAGAGGGTTTAAAATAGTTGGGATCTTCTAGCCATCGTCTTAAAGCACTCAGCTAGCTTGTAGAACAAGTTAAAATACTTTCAAATTATTTTAGAGGGTTTAAAATAGTTGGGATCTTCTAGCCATCGTCTTAAAGCACTCAGCTAGCTTGTAGAACAAGTTAAAATACTTTCAAATTATTTTAGAGGGTTTAAAATAGTTTGGATCTTCTAGCCATCGTCTTAAAGCACTCAGCTAGCTTGTAGAACAAGTTAAAATACTTTCAAATTATTTTAGAGGGTTTAAAATAGTTGGGATCTTCTAGCCATCGTCTTAAAGCACTCAGCTAGCTTGTAGAACAAGTTAAAATACTTTCAAATTATTTTAGAGGGTTTAAAATAGTTGGGATCTTCTAGCCATCGTCTTAAAGCACTCAGCTAGCTTGTAGAACAAGTTAAAATACTTTCAAATTATTTTAGAGGGTTTAAAATAGTTGGGATCTTCTAGCCATCGTCTTAAAGCACTCAGCTAGCTTGTAGAACAAGTTAAAATACTTTCAAATTATTTTAGAGGGTTTAAAATAGTTGGGATCTTCTAGCCATCGTCTTAAAGCACTCAGCTAGCTTGTAGAACAAGTTAAAATACTTTCAAATTATTTTAGAGGGTTTAAAATAGTTGGGATCTTCTAGCCATCGTCTTAAAGCACTCAGCTAGCTTGTAGAACAAGTTAAAATACTTTCAAATTATTTTAGAGGGTTTAAAATAGTTGGGATCTTCTAGCCATCGTCTTAAAGCACTCAGCTAGCTTGTAGAACAAGTTAAAATACTTTCAAATTATTTTAGAGGGTTTAAAATAGTTGGGATCTTCTAGCCATCGTCTTAAAGCACTCAGCTAGCTTGTAGAACAAGTTAAAATACTTTCAAATTATTTTAGAGGGTTTAAAATAGTTGGGATCTTCTAGCCATCGTCTTAAAGCACTCAGCTAGCTTGTAGAACAAGTTAAAATACTTTCAAATTATTTTAGAGGGTTTAAAATAGTTGGGATCTTCTAGCCATCGTCTTAAAGCACTCAGCTAGCTTGTAGAACAAGTTAAAATACTTTCAAATTATTTTAGAGGGTTTAAAATAGTTGGGATCTTCTAGCCATCGTCTTAAAGCACTCAGCTAGCTTGTAGAACAAGTTAAAATACTTTCAAATTATTTTAGAGGGTTTAAAATAGTTGGGATCTTCTAGCCATCGTCTTAAAGCACTCAGCTAGCTTGTAGAACAAGTTAAAATACTTTCAAATTATTTTAGAGGGTTTAAAATAGTTGGGATCTTCTAGCCATCGTCTTAAAGCACTCAGCTAGCTTGTAGAACAAGTTAAAATACTTTCAAATTATTTTAGAGGGTTTAAAATAGTTGGGATCTTCTAGCCATCGTCTTAAAGCACTCAGCTAGCTTGTAGAACAAGTTAAAATACTTTCAAATTATTTTAGAGGGTTTAAAAGAGTTTGAATCCTCTAACCATCGTCTTAAAGCACTCAACTAGCTTGTACGATAATTTAAAATAGTTTCAAATGATATTAAAGGGTTTAAAATAGTTGGGATCCTTTGGCCATTGTCTTACAGCACTCAGCTATATTGCTATGTACTTAGAGTTCATGTAAAACATATTTGAACAATCATAAAACACATAATAAATACATTTTAAATTAAATCCAACCTTTAGAAGACTCGTCCACAGCAAGCTCGCCATCCAATCCACAGGTGTCGTACTGGCTGATGCTCTATCTGTCATTCTACACACACCACACTGCACGCAGTCTTAAACATTCAACTTCACTTTAAATCGCGATATTTCAAACATCTTTCAACAGAAACAACTACAACACAAAACACTGACGTTCATGTGTCACTGTAAACAACATAACAAGTGAACAGCGATGACGCACAAAATGCATGGCACTCTATGTTTTAACTTGTTCGCACGAAACTTGTCCACATTCGCAAACTTCAAACTAATTAAAAATCAATCATATCTCCTACACAATTATTAAAATCGGTATTTTAACGTGTTATTATGAGTTTATACTTATTGAAATGTAAAGTTTGAACATTTATGAGGAATATTTGAAGTGGATTTTCAGCGCATGTTTATATAGATACGAGGTTAAAACTATTATTAAATATTGAAATGATGTTCTTTCGATGCCAGCAACACCAAAACTAGTAAAACAATGTTTAAATGAGCGTTAAATCATGTAACATTCAATTAATAACATATGAAATTTTATTACATTGCAACTAACGAAATTTATATTACTAAAAATTATTAATTCGTAAATAAAAATACCTACAAAACATACATTTAAAGATATATAAATTATATATATATACAGGGTGGGCCATCGGTTCGTATTTTTTTTAGGTATTTACTATAATAGTGATAAAACTGCAAATAATTTTCATCTGTAATAAACCATTTAAATTGTTTGATGTAATAGTTATTTACATACCAAGTGCGGGAACCTAGTTCACGTAAGAGGTTTGTATTTTTTGTAGGAAAAGTGTAAAACTATATAATCATGATCATCATGTGCAAGTACTTCAACAGAAACTGCTGCTGCTGCTATAAATGTTCATGTGCCGCCAGATTTACAATCCATTCAAACAAACCAAGTTGTGCCAGGAGTTAGTATTTCAAATTGCCAAAGTTGTACTATAAATATAAACATTCCACAAAACAGTCATATACACATAACACTGCTTTCTAACCATTTTATAACTAACTTCACAGTCATGTCAAATTTCAATTGATTTAATTTTAATGTAATGAAAATAAAGACTGTTATATTATTTACTAATTTAATTTGTAGTATAGAGTACATTTAATAAACTTGTTTAATTTCTTATCTATGTTGTTACAATTTACCTTACGTTTGTAGGTTATGTGTTTCCACTGCTGTCATGTGCTGTCATTTCGTTACCAACATTGTAAACTAAATACACTAAATTTATCATTTTAAAATTAAATTTCATTCAATATTCCATCATTTTCTTTTATTATTATTACGGAAAAAGATGTTTGAGATACTATACTTTTTTATTATAAATATAGTTTTTTAATAAGTGCTTTAGAAATTGGAGTGTTTTTTCCAAAATTTCCTGAACGAGTGCGGGAAATTGACGTTTCGGTCGTTGCGTAGGCACATTTTAATGTATGAGTACAAAAAATAATTGAACATTTCATCATATTTGACATAGTGCATCTCTCAATCCACAACGTTGTATATTGTAACAAATTGTAGATATTTTAAATAAATAAATATATCATCACGCCTTTTACCCATTACTGGGTGTGGCACTCTGCGTAAACAGATCTCGGTAAGTGATATATTTTTTCGCGTTAAGTGCGGTTACCAGCCGTCAAATCACGGCCCCCAAAGATATTAGTGGAGACGGAGCTATAGGGGTAGATTTAAATTGGTGAAAATTGTTTGTCGGCTGTGGGGATCGAACCAGGGTTCTCAAGATCCACAGGCCGACTCGATACCACTGAGCCACCTATCCCATAAATTTTAAATAACGTTAAACGCTTTAAAACTTCTTGCCCCGCCTCTCGAGGTAGTAAGGCCTAAGTTCCATCACTGTCCATAATTTAAAGTCACCACCAAAAAAGTTGTATTAATTTATTTGATAAATTACTGTCGAGAAAATGTTCCCGGCGTTATAAGTTTCAAGTGTCGCAGTTTAACGTTAATGAGCAAATCTAGTTAATTCAGAAATTTTTTACGACGCTATACTTACGTATAATCTGAAGAATCTAAAAATTTGAATATTTTTTTTTTATGTTAGGGGAGAAATTTAATCTTGTAATTTATCTTCATTGAGCTTGTCTCGAATTTTGGTATATTTAAGTTTAAAAATGAAAGATACTTTAGCTAATTCCGTTATGAAAAGTCGTGTTTTACATGAATTTTTGAGGTAATGAAATGTAAACTGTTTCATAACTGTCATTCAAGAGTTATGTAAGGAATTGTTTACATAACTAGTTACGTAATGAATGTTGACAGTTTGAACTTTCTCAAAATGCAAATAACGGAAAAAACTATTTATTAAAATGTTTAGGATTTATATACATTGAATAATGTTTCTGGTATAAAACAGTTGACGGGCAAATTAACAGATTCTTCGATATCAGAAGGAAGGTCTGTCTCGGATTCAGAACTCATTTTCAATGATGACATAAGCTTTAAATTTAAACATTTTATTTATTTATTTTCACGGCAACGCTTTGGTAAATTGATTGATTGATTTTGAAATATACTGAGCTGTCATAAACTTAGAATTTTATATATTTTAAACATTTTAGCGGAAGTAGATAAAATTTTGTACGTAATACGTTATGGAAACGTAATATTGTTTGACTCACATAATTTGCAAAACTCGCTTCGCTCGTTTTGGCAAATATTATGTTCGTTAAACAATATCAACCTTTTCATAACTGGTTACGTAAATAACTATTAAAAATTTTATATTTGTAACTTACGAAGTAAGTTGCAGGGGCTCAGCTTTAGACCATGGTCAAGTTTCTTTGAATTGCGCTACGTTTATTATGGTAATTTATATATTTAATATGCAATTCCATTATATGTATTAAGGTGTAATTTGTAACTTGACAGCGTGGCGACTTATATTTAATTAAAATAAAAATCGTTAGATGACATTAGTTGATGTATAAAATATGGTTAACTTTATTAAATTTCACTACGCTTATTAGGGCCGTTTCATTTCATCGTTTTGCCATAAACTTTGTCGCGAGTTTTTATTTTACAGATTTGGTACATGAATAACTTCATTTAATTGCGCTTCGCTTATTATAGCCGTTTCATATACATTTTATCTAACATAATCTAATCTAACCTAACCTAAAAATATTGAATTTTGAATGATCTTAAATGAAGTAAATCTGCAACTGTGGCATGGATGCAACACTGACCCATATTTTCTTTGTATTTTGAATTGTGTGTATTGAAGGAATTGGCCTGTGAGGGTTCGAACCCGCAAATAAATCTCTCTCTACCACTATAATACAACTTAACACATTCATTTCTTTCACTAATTCACTAATTATCCAACATCTTATAATTCACTTAAATTCAAGACTAATAAATAACTACTGGAAATAAAGGAATATTTTTCTGCTGACAAATAAAACCTGAATCATTTGTTTAATTTTATTTCATTTCCCAGCAAGGCTGTCACTATTTTGCAGCTTATTTTCAACATTTTCAATGTAATGTCCGTCGTTATAAAGCGTGCAACATTAATTCTGTGTACTGATTTTAATGTAGAGTTTTATACAACATTTATTTGAAGCTTTTGTCGCTAAAATAATAAGGGCAGCAGGAAATTATAAAAATATCATTTTACGTTTTAAAGTTACAGTCACTAGCTTATACACGGTGTTTCATGATCAGCACGTCGTACAGAATATACCCTTTAATATTTTGCTCTAAGTTGTGAAACACCCTGTATATACAGGATGTTTCTATACCTCTGCACGAAATTTTAACGACATATATAATTTGATATACTGATTATAGAACAAAAATATATGTTTTTGAAATTCGCAAAAATTAGGGTACTTCATTCCTAGCGAACATTTTTAGTGTCACTGGTTTAATAGTACATTTAATTATTTATAATTATGTTACTAATGAAATAAAAGTATAAACACTGCGTACAAATTATCATTTATTAATTAATTATTATGTAGGTATCTGGTGTAATGCCTTATTTTTATTTATTTTTTAAATTAAATGTACTATTAAACCAGTGACACTTAGATTGTTCGCCCTAATTTTTGTGAATATGAAAAAAATTATTTTTGTTCTATAATCAGTATATCAAATTATACAGGGTGTCCCATTTTACATTATCTTCTTGAATATCTCGAAATGAAAGCATTTTACCGAAAAGTATGCCGAATCATAATCGTCATGGTTTTGAGGGGGACATCGGATTTTGATAAAATGGCCCCCTTAGCCTCCCAAGAGGGGCCGGGAGGGGGGTCGACTTAAAAATTTTAAATGGGAACCCCTATTTTTTATTGCAGATTCTGAAAGAGCGTTAAAAAATATGTAGGTTTTATCCGGATACTTTTTTTTAATTTCCAACAGGTGGCGCTGTAATCGGGAAAGTTGACATGAAAATTCTTGATAAAATCAAATCATTCATAATTAGTTTATTTAATGTCCTGTTTTCGTCCCCCCCCCGCCAGTGTTAGGGATTGATATTTTCAGAAATTTAGGTAATTATTGAAACACCAAATGTTATTATTTATAAAGTTATCGACACAATATTAATTCACGAATATTTTGCACGAAAATCGTACTTTCACGATTACAGCGCCACCTGTTGGAAATTGAAAAAAAGTATCCGAATAAAACCTACATACTTTTTAACGCTCTTTCAGAATCTGCAATAAAAAATAGGGGTTCCCATTTAAAATTTTTAAGTTGACCCCCCTCCTGGTCTCCCTTGGGGGGCTAAGGGGGCCCTTTTGTCAAAATCCGATATCCCCTTCAAAACCATGACGATTAGAATTAGGTATACTTTTCGGTAAAATGCTTTCATTTCGAGATATTCAATAAGATAATGTAAAATGGGACTGCCTGTATATGTCATTAAAGTTTCGTGCAGAGGTATAGAAACACCCTGTATATGGCAAAACGAAGTAATGAAATGGCTATATTAAGCGTTACCACTATTCAATGAAGTTTAGTACGGCAACTAATGCCATCTACTGATTTTTATTTCAACTAAACAAAATATTGTTACTATATATGTATATCCTATATAATGAAGTAGGAGAACCTGGGTTCGATTCCTACAGCCGACAAACAATTTTCACCAAATTAAATCTACTCTTGTGGCTCCCCCTCCACTAACATCTTTGGGGACCGTGATTTGACGGCTAGTAACTGCAATTCACGCGAATAAATATATCATTTATTAAGATTTGCTATGGCAGAGTGCCACACCCAGTAATGGGTAAAAGACGTGACGATATATTTATTTATTTATTAAAGTACTTTAATTTTTACTTGCTTGTACGAAGTAAAGGAAGTATTGTAATCGCGAAAATTTTCGGTTTTGAGGTTTCAGCGGAAATACGCATTTTGAGCATCCCTGAATCCATTTTGACTAATTTCGTCGTGACGTGTGTACCTACGTATGTATCTCGCATAACTCAAAAATGGTAAGCCGTAGAAAGTTAAGATTTTGTATTTAGGACTGTTATAACATCTAGTTGTGCACCTCCATTTTTTGTCATTACATAACTTCCGGAAGTGCTACTTTACTTGAATAATAGATTTTCATGAAAAACTATATTAAAATATAATCCAAAACTTTCCAAATTTGGTATATAAGACTACTATATCAATGGAAATAACATAATAGATTTTGGTTAAAATAGACTAACCGGAAGTGATACATCACATGAAGCTGCTAACAGTTTTTCTTGAAAAAAATGGTATTATTTTAATTTTAGAAATAAATGTTGCAAATAAAAGTTTTAGATAATTAAATTCTGCGTCCAACACATTAAGAATTATTTAATTAGCCTTTTGCATAAGCGAGATATCTAAATTTAAATTTTATATATTTTTTATTTTTTTAAAATTAAGTTTGCTATGGAATAGAACAAAAAATAAAGATTTAATGTCAAATATGTGCAATTAAAAAAATATCTATAGTTTAATACGCGTACAAGGAAGTCATGTGCTGCTCACATCAGATTTTTGTATTTTGTCGCAATATACTGCATTCCAAAAAGAAAAAAAATATTTTAAACACGGATTATCGTTGACACAAGCTGTCAGAAAGTTTCAGATAAAATAAACTTTACTAACTTTACCGGCGTCTGGATTTATTGAAGGCTCAACTCATACCTTGCAGTCAGAGATGGACTTAGAATATTTCTAAAGAAAGACACGACCTAAACTCATAAAAATTCCTCTTATTATATAAGTTATTTGAATGCATCGGGAACAAAAAAGTTATTTTTTATTCTAGATTGTGAAATGTTACTTTTGCATTCAAGAATGCAATAGCATTTCGCAATCGAGTATCAAACAACGTTATTTCGAGAACTATGTCCCAAAATTAGTAATAATGTAATGAGAAAATGTTGACGTTTAGGATTAATTAATGTGATATCTAATGTGCCCATGACAACAATGTATGTAATATAATTGCTATCAAATCTGGTATTCTCTGACCAGCAATTGACAGCTGGTTGGCAATAGAAACTAAACAAACGTTCTAATTTTTTTCTGCGATTTATTGGGATTCGCATTGCATTTCTCAAGAAACTATTCCAGTACACCAGTTAGCTTCCTCAAGCGGGATAAATATCAATATGCGCTCAATTGAAACATTAAATATAAGTTAAAGAATAGAAGTATTGTTTCTAAGCAAAAAAATAAGATGAATTTTTTTTTTAAATTGTGAGCCTTTCTTCTATCAAAAAATTGCAGGATGCAAAAAACTTTTGCAGCTTGCATGCAAAAGTCTTTTGCGTTCTATAGACAAAAAACACTCATTTCGCGTGTTGATAGTTGTCATGTAAATTTTAACTTTATATGACAGCTTTCGAAAAAGATTTTTTTAAATACGTAAAATTAAGTGCAGTTTAGCTGGATTGAATATTTTTAGGACCACTGGTTTGAAACTTGAATTAAATTATAATTATAAACAGTATAATAGTTAATTTATTCATCATAGAATATTAGATAAATGACTGTAGCGTTTACAAAAGTAAATGTTATAGTTATTTACGTAACCAGTTATAAAAAGGTTGATTTTGTTTGACGAACATAATATTTGCTAAAACGAGCGAAGCGAGTTTTGTAAATTATGTGAGCCAAACAATATCACGTTTTCATAACATATTTGATCTAATTCCGCTAAAATAATGTTTAAAATACAAAAAATTCTAGGTTTATGACAGCTCAGTATATTTCAAAATTACCAAAGCGTTGCCGTGAAAATAAATGAATAAAATGTTTAAATTTAAAGCTTATGTCATCATTGAAAATGAGTTCTGAATCCGAGACAGACCTTCCTTCTGATATCGAAGAATCTGCTAATTTGCCCGTCAACTGTTTCATACCAGAAACATTATTCAATGTATATAAATCCTAAACATTTTAATAAATAGTTTTTTCCGTTATTTGCATTTTGAGAAAATTCAAACTGTCAACATTCATTACGTAACTAGATATGTAAAGAATTCTTTACATAACTCTTGAATGACAGTTATAAAAAAATTGACATTTCATAACCTCAAAAACTGATATGAAACAGGACTTTTCATAACGGAATTAGGTAAATATATTAAATATAACTTTCAAATTAGTGGCACCAAAAATGTGTACAAATAATTGCATTTCCTCTACCAAATTTTAACTTTTAAATTTCTAGTGAGTAAAAAGACTTAAGTCCGGATCTGGCTTCAATCGGGCGTCTCCGCGTCGAAGTGATAAATGACGTTGATTTATATGAAAAAAAAATAATAATAAAAAAAAATAATAATTAATGAACCGTATATTTCAAAACTCTAATTAAGCTTTTAATGCGTCATTGTAATATATTGTTATTCATATTTTAATGGGTTTATTATAATTGACGTTAAAGATATATCAATTAGTGACAGGCATGTCGGATTTTTAAATGAGCTGGATCAGTGGATTTCAATCGCGAAAAAGATTCGTTTCATTGACTTAACTCTTCGAGAACCGGCACACTTTATATATCTTTCTGGTTTTCGTCAGTGCAACAGGTCTAATAGTTGTTCGGCGGGACAAATGAACTGCTCGGATGTACTCGTTCACGCTCGGGTCTAGTCGTTCGGCGAGATGATTGAGCCGTTCGGGTCTACTCGTTCAGCAAGATGACTGAACCGCTCGAGTCTAATCGTTCAGCTAGACGATTGGGCTGTTCGGGTCTACTCGTGCAACGGAACGACTGAATCGCTCGGCTCTAGTCGTTCGGCGAGACGAATGAACCGTTCGGGTCTAGTCGTTCGGCGAGACGATTGAAGCGTTCGGGTGTACTCGTTCAGCTAGACGATTGAACCGCTCGGCTCAAATCGTTCGTTGAGACGATTAAACCGTTCGGGTCTACTCGTTTAGTGAAATGATTTAACCGCTCGGGTCTAGTCGGCCAGCGAGACGACTAAACCGCTCGTTGCTCGGTTTTTTAGGTCGGATTCACGAACTTTCACGAATCGTTATACGAATGAATAACTCATAAATATTACAAAATTTAAATAATACAACCTTAAAATAATTGAAAATTTAAGTTTAAGTGCGAAAATGAAATACATTAAATGAAATTGCGTATTTTATTTATGCAATATTATTATATTAGGTTAGGTTATATTAGTTACAAAGTATTTTGTTAGAGGCGCTAGTTTTAAATGACGGCTATAATAACCATAGCACAATTTAATAATATTGATCAATCTATTTACAAGAAAATAAATTCGATTTTTAATATTTTATGTTTAACCACCTGTTGAGCTGAAAGTTAATTTTAGATTCAATGGTTCAAGGTTCACCTGTTTGATTTAATTGATTTACACATCATATACATGGTGTTATGTAAGTATTAGACATAGCTAAATATAATGTTAAGTTGGCAGTAATTTAATGTTCAATTTTTTCACAAATGAAGGTTTAAAGTGAACAATGAGAAATAATTCCAAAGTCATTGAAATCGAAATTGACCACAAAAAAAAGAACTGTCATAATTGATATATTATTACCTATCAATCGACAATGTAACATTTTGCCCTCTTAATATATAATTTTCACCAATTTAAATCTACCCATGTGGCTCCCCCTCCGCTAATATCTTTGGGAGCTGTGATTTAACGGCTGGTAACTACACTTCACGCGAAATAGTTATTTACATACCAAGTGCGGGAACCTAGTTCACGCAAGAGGTTTGTACAATATTTTTTGTACGAAAAGTGTAAAACTATATAATCATCATCATGAGGAAGTACTTCAACAGAAACTGTTGCTGCTGCTATAAATGTTCATGTGCCGCCATCTTTACAATTCATTCAAAGAAACCAAGTTGTGCCAGGAGTTAGTATTTCAAATTGCCAAAGTTGTACTATAAATATAAACATTCCACAAAACAATAATTAACATAAACAATAATATACCATATACACATAACACTGCTTTCTAACCATTTTATAACTAACTTCACAGTCATGTCAAATTTCAATTGATTTAGATAATGTAATGAAAATAAAGATTGTTATATTATTTACTAATTTGATTTGTAGTACACAGTAAATTTAATAAACTTGTTTAATTTCATATCTGTTGTTACAATTTACCTTACGTTTGTAGGTTATGTGTTTCCACTGCTGTCGAGTGCTGTCATTTCGTTGCCAACATTGTGAACCAATGCACTAAATTTATCATTTTAAAATTAAATTTCATTCAATATTCCATCATTTTCTTTTATTATTATTACGCAAAGGGGTGTTTAAGATACTATACTTTTTTATTATAAATAAGGTTTTTTAATAAGTGCTTTAGAAATTGGAGTGTTTTTCCAAAATTTCCCGAACGAGTGCGGGAAATTGACGTTTCGGTCGTTGCGTAGGCGACGCGAAACAACACATTTTAATGTATGAGTACAAAAAAATATATCACCGACATCTGGTAGGTAGGTAGAGTGCCATACCCAGTAATGGGTAAAAGGCGCGATATATACAAATATATATTAAATAATAATTAAAATCTTAAGTAACCTATGCATTTTATGTTTAAAATATGTTAAACACAGGAATGACCAAACTTTTTTATAAGCGAACCAAATTTTGATTGGAAAGTTGCTCGTGGTCCAATATCTACACAGCCTTTTATACAGAGTGTTATAAAAGATCCGGAACGGTGACATATTTTGAATAATACACATCGAATTGAAAAACAAAAAAAAACATGCGTTTAATATTTTTCTAAAATCTATCTTATGTCCTCAAGCAAGACCCCCTAGCGCCACGCCCTGGGGGTGGGATACGGGGCCACTTTTAATTCTTAAATTATTTAATAATGCTATAAAATTACTAATGTAGCAGTTATTTTTGACAAATTTGTTCAAGGTTTTGGCAAATAGATTTAGTTATCTTTCAAATTAATTTAAGATTTTTGATGTTTTAAGACAGTGGTTTCTAAACTTTTTCTCTCTGCGGCCCCTTTTTTCCGTAAAAAATTGTCGCGCCCCCCTCATTTTTTATAACAGCCTAACTTCAAAAATCGTAAATAATTTATTTTAAGAATACAAAAAACATGAGTACTATAAACAAATATTGTTATTATATAAGATATTTGTTATAACAAATCTTTTTCTTAACCTAAAATTATGTTTATTACAACATAATAATTATGGGGTAGATGGCACAGTGGTATCGAGTCGGCCTGTGGATCTTGAGAACCCTGGTTAGATCCCCACAGCCGACAAACAATTTTCACCAATTTAAAAAAAATCTACCCCTGTGGCTCCTCCACCACTAATATCTTTGGGGGCCGTGATTTGACGGCTGGTAACCGCACTTCACGCGAAAAAATATATCACTTACCGAGATCTGCTTAGGCAGAGTGCCACACTCAGTCATGGGTAAAAGGCGTGATGATATATTTATTTATTTATTTATTTTATTAATAGAACAAAATAACGTAACAACATTTATAAACATAAAATTGTAATAAGATTAGAAATTATATTTAATTTAAATTAGGTATATTTAATACAATATAATCATAATTTTTGAGTGTGCTGAATGGGCGCTTGTTTTTCAGTTTCTCGAACCGGGGAGTCATTGAAGATATCGCCACTCACAATTCTTTTTCAACAAATAATCGAGTTCGATATTTTGTCTTTAAAACAGCTACAGCGGAAAAGCCTGTTTCACACAAATAAGATGTTACGAAACGTAATAAAATTTCTAAGGCTTTGTTTGTTAAACTAGGGATATTTTACTGCGAGCGCGAGTTAGAAACACGTGTGTGCTATGATGTAAATGAAGAATGTGTTCATAAGCCTCAATTATATTTTTATATAGCGCGCCCCCCTCGAAATAATCTCGCGCCACCCTAAGGGGGCGCGCCCCACAATTTGGAAATCACTGTATTTAAGATATTAATAAATATCGTATAAACACTTTTCAAGCGGGCCACGAGTTTGCACAATTTTCTTTTACCTTTAATGTAATTATTCTATACAGGGTGTTTCAGGACTAGTGTAACAAACTTTAACAGCTTATTCCTGAGGTCATTTTGAACCAAAAATGTCATATGAACATAGGTCTTATTCCTTCTAGTTACCAATATACAAGAGGTTGAAGTTCTATATTTAACACGAAATTTTCAAATTTTTGTAATCAAGATACTTTCGGAAAACAAGAGTTTTATTGAAAAGTCATACCTTATATGTCTTAATTAATTTTTTTTATTAATAATAACGAATACGATTTAGAGAACAAAACAAAAAATGACACAATTAAATAGACACAGAACAACATAACCAAATATGGAATAGGTTAACATAATATGAAATAAGATAACAAATTTAAAAAAAATTACAGCATGTGTTCAAAATGAGCGCATTGAACTCGTATGCATGTTAATATTAATAAATAAAATGAATTAAGACAAATAAGGTATGACTTTTCAATAAAACTCTTGTTTTCCGAAAGTATCTTGATTACAAAAATTTGAAAATTTCGTGTTAATTATAGAACTTCAATCTCTTGTATATTGGTAACTAGAAGGAATAGGACCTATGTTCATATGACATTTTTGGCTCAAAATGACCTCAGGAATAAGCTGTTAAAGTTTGTTACACTAGTCCTGAAACACTCTGTATATTATATCATTAAAAGTCGGTTTAGAATACGTGATCAGTTTCTAGTTGTAGAAAGTGTTGGAATAACTTGTTAACATCTTAAGAAACTTGGTGAATTTTCCAGTGCTCGCGATGTTTAAAATTCTATACGACAATACGTATTTGCAGATAACCGAGTCGAGCTGTCCCGACTGCGCCAAAAACTTGCCGCTTATTTGATTTAGAAACTTTAGAAAAGAATTTACTTTTCACTTCTGATGCGAGTAGAAAAAGTACAAAAAAAGTCGACTGTCGTTTTTATGTTTTATGTATGATGTGAGCCATCAGCTTTTAACTGTTTTTTTGTTCTTTTAGCTTAAATTTGTTTAATACATACTAAAAAGTTGAGTGGTGAAGAATGACGTTATGCTATTTTTAAAATATACGAGGGGCTGATCGAGACTAGGGAATGCAATACCGGTCAAAAATTTCTATACCGATGTCTCGGTATTTTCGTTTTGAGAATCGGGATAAATTTGTATAAATTGAACCTATTTAACATTTATTTACAGTAGGGTGTGGTGTGTGCGTGTGGTATATATATTTCGCGATATCTCTTTACCTATTAATTTTAGAACAAAATTGTACTGAAGAAAAATGTTCAGAATGAAAAACTGCATCTATATAGAGTATAAGTTTGTTGTTAAATTTTTTTTATATCCGAGTTAGAAGCAAAAGAAGATACACGCTTTAAAGCAATTATCAGAGTGCCATGAGAAATAAAACAATAATTTGTTTGTTGTGTCTGACATTATTTGACATATTGGACAAGAATTGTAAGCTTACTGTAATTTATTTATTTATTTATTCGAGCATTTAATTTAATAATAAAATTAATTATAGCAACTATTATTTTCTTTTTTCTACATAATCTAGACAAATAAATACCTATTATTAAGTTATCTAATTTGTTTTATTTCTCATGGCACTCTGATAATTGCTTTAAAGCGTGTAATTTCTTTTGCTTCTAGCTCGGACATAAGAAACAATTGAACAACAAACTTACACTCTATGGATGCAGTTTTTCATTCTGAACATTTTTCTTCAGGAAAATTTTGTTCTAAAATAAATAGGCAAAGAGATATCGGTAAATCAAAATTTTAACATTGAATTTCCTATGTTCGGAAAAAAAAAGTAGACACCCGGTATATTAAGGAAATGTCAAATTTAATAAAATATTTACATTTTATTTTAATAGTTATAAAATATAAATAAAATTGAACAATATCAAAAAATAAAGATAGGTAAATTATATATATGTAAAATAAACAACATAAACTTTTTTGCTTTACTGGAATTAAAATAAGCTTTTAGTAAACAAATATGATCGAGTGTGTCGTCATTTAATCTGGATCTTATTCTTGTGCATATTTGAGATGCGGCTGAAAATGCCGTTTCTGATTCCACACTTGTTGGTGCTACTGTTTGTAAATAATCGTATGTTAATTGTAAATTCACGCCCTTAATACCTTCCTCTTCAAAAAATATCATTTCCTTCCCGAAAAACCGGTATTTTTATGCTAAATATCGGTTTGAATACCGGACAAATTATGTCCGGGATCCCGGTATTGCATTCCCTAATCGCGACTGCGGTGAATTATATAATTTCCTGTTTCTCTTATTATTTTAAAAAGCTTCAAAAAAATTATTGAAATAAAAAAAACTAATGTTGCATGCTTTATAACGACAGAAATTAAATTGAAAATGGTGAAAATTAGCTGCAAAATAGTGATAGCCTTGCTGGGAAATGAAATAAAATGAAACAAATGATTCAGGTTTTATCTGTCAACAGAAAAATATTCCTTTATTGCCAGTAGTTATTTATTAGTCTTGAATTTAAGTGAATTATAAGATGTTAGATAATTAGTGAATTAGTGAAAGAAATTAATGTGTTAAGTTGTATTATAGTGGTAGAGAGAGATTTATTTGCGGGTTCGAACCCTCACAGGCCAATTCCTTCAATACACACAATTCAAAATACAAAGAAAATATGGGTCAGTGTTGCATCCATGCCACAGTTGCAGATTTATTTGAGCACTTCAGATCATTCAGAGTTTATTCTGTATTCAATTTACAACCTGGTCGAAATAAAAACGTATTTAATTCAGTTTAAGACGTTTGTAATATACTATTAAACCAGTGATACTAAAAATGTTTGCTAGGAATGAAATTCCCTAACTTTTGCGAATTTAAAAAAAATATTTTTGTTCTAAATAAATAAATAAATATATCATCACGCCTTTTACTCATTACTGGATGTGGCACTCTGTCGAAACAGATCTCGGTAAGTGATATATTTCTTCGCGTGAAGTGCGGTTACCAGCCGTAAAATTACGGCCCCCAAAGATATTAGTGGTGGGAGAGCCACAGGGGTAGATTTAATTTAAATTATATATGTCATTAAAGTTTCGTGCTGAGGTATAGAAACACCCTGTATAAAACAAAAATAATTTGTTGTAATTCGCAAAAAAAAGTTAAATTATTTGAAGCAAACATTGCCACTAGATTGATAAGTCACAGTAATCAATAAAAATTAGTAAATATAAAATAAAAATAGTTTTTTCAATGTTTAATTTTTATTAATTTCGGAATTTTTTTTTAGAAAAATAAATAAATATACCATCACGCCTTTTACCCATTATTGAGTGTAGCATGCTTCGTAGCAGATCTTATTAGATATGCGCGTGAAGTGTAATTACCAGCCGTCAAATCTTGGCCCCATATCCGGTATATGATTAAAATACGACGGGAATTTTAATTATGCTTTTATTTAACTCGTCACCATCAGGAGACTGGACTGAAACCAAAATTATTGATGTTATGGAAAATACAAATCTTCCTTGTAATAATACCATTTTTTTCAAGGAAAACTGTTAGCAGCTTCATGTAATGTGCCACTTCCGGTTAGTGTATTTCAACCAAAATCTATTATGTTATTTCCATTAATATAGTAGTCTTATATACCAAATTTGGAAAGTTTTAAACTATATTTGAATATAGTTTTTCATGAAAATCTATTATAGGCTTCAAGTAAAGTAGCACTTCCGGAAGTTATATAATGACCAAAAAGGGAGGTGCATAACTAGATGTTATAACAGTCCAAAATAAAAAATTTTAACTTTCTACGGCTTACCGTTTTTGAGTTATGCGAGATACATACGTACGTACAGACGGCACGACGAAATTAGTCAAAATGGATTCAGGGAGGGCCAAAATACCTATTTCCGTTGAAATCTGAGAACCGAAAATTTTCGCGATTACAATACTTCTTTTACTTCGAACAAGGAAGTAAAAGCATAGACTAATTTTAGAAACGTTACATATAAATTGACACCATGATACCTCGATTAATTATCAAACTGATGCGTATCATAATTTTAAATATGCTCAAATTTTTGTAGGGAATTTAACAATTTAATTAACAATGGGGTAGGTGGCTCAGTGGTATCGAGTCGGTCTGTGGATCTTGAGAACCTTGGTTCGATCCCCACAGCCGACAAACAATTTTCACAAATTTAAATCTCCCTCCACTAATATCTTTGGGGGCCGTGATTTGACGGCTGATAACCGCACTTCACGCGAAAAAATATATCACTTACCGAGATCTGCTTAGGCAGAGTGCCACACCCAGGAATGGGTAAAAGGCGTGATGATATATTTATGTATTTATTTTAACAATTTAATTTTTTATATATCTTATTTTATTTATTTATTATTTTTTGTTTTTTCTATTTTTATTTTTCATACGTATCTTTTTTTCTTTTTTGTTATTATTGAGATTTTGCAAATATTGTTATATATTTGTACGTTTTTTAAAGGTGTGACATTTTGATTAATTTGCTAGTTTTATATTATAATGATTAAATTTATATTTTAAGGTGCTGACGATGAGCTAATATTTTTGCACGAAACATCCACAAATAAATATTAAAAAAAAAACATTGAATTCTGAAGCCTTTTATTTATTTAATATATTTTATAATTGAATCCTTTTTAAAATATATATTATGCTCTATTAAAAAAAAATGCCTCAAAATAAAATAAATGATATTTATTTAATGGATAGCTGGTTCAGTGGTATAAAATAAACTTGTGGATTTGAGAACCCGGGTTCGATTCCCGCATTCAATAAATAATTTTCTCCTTGTTAAAACTACCCTTGTGGCATCCCTTCCACTAACATCTTTGAGGGCCGTGATTTGACAACTGGTTACACGAAGAAATATATCATTTACCGAGATCTGCTACGGGTTGCTACACCCAGTAATGCATGAAAATCGTATTAATATACAAGATGTTTAAAAATTATTACAAAAAAATTTATATTTTATCAGAAATTCGCAAAAATAAATGCACAATACTTGAAACAAACATTTTTCGTGCCACTGGACTAATAGGTTACAGTAATTAATTAAAACTGTGTAACCCTGTTTACTAATTTCTTATCATTACTGTAGCTTATCAATCCAGTGGCATGAAAAAGGTGGGTGCAATTATTTTTACGAATTAAAAAAAAATACGTTCTAATTTATTTATTTATTTATTTATGTTACGTTGTACAACAGGAAATTAATCCTAATTACAGTACAGGGTCCGCACTCACCGAGCCGCAGTGTAATAGTTCATATAATGTTTAGTTTGCGTGAGATTCGAACTCGGGATCTCCGGACTCGAATTCCATACTGCTATCCACACCACCATACTGACGGACATCAGTACATAATTTTGAAACACCTTGTATATTACTGTCAGGAGAGCCACAAATGTAATTTTAATACAATATAAATTATTTTCCGGCTGTGGGATTTAAACCCAAGTTCTCAAATCCTCTGTGTCATCTACCACATATTTTAATATTTATGTGTAAATTAAATTACTAATTAGAATGTTTAATTAATGTATCAAACAGCGTTGCTTTGTGTTGACTTAAAAGTTATAAATTACAATCATGCTAATTTCATTACAAATTATCTATATTGACAGTACATGAATAAATATTCATAATGATACAAATTAAATAGAATATATGTTAATGAAACAGTAATAAATGTACCTTATTTGACTTGAAACTGTCAGGATATATTTTTTTGTACTCATACATTAAAATGTGTTGTTTCGCGTCGCCTACGCAACGACCGAAACGTAAATTTCCCGCACTCGTTCGGTAAATTTTGGAAAAAAACACTCCAATTTCTAAAGCACTTATTAAAAAACTATATTTATAATAAAAAAGTATAGTATCTCAAACACCATTTTGCGTAATAAAAATAAAAGAAAATGATGGAATATTGAATGAAATTTAATTTTAAAATGATAAATTTAGTGCATTTGGTTCACAATGTTGGCAACGAAATGACAGCACTCGACAGCAGTGGAAACACATAACCTACAAACGTAAGGTAAATTGTGACAACATAGATATGAAATTAAACAAGTTTCTTCAATTTATTGTATACTACAAATGAAATTAGTAAATAATATAACACTCTTTATTACATTAAAATTAAATTAATTGAAATTTGACATGACTGTGAAGTTAGTTATAAAATGGTTAGAAAGCAGTGTTATGTGTATATGATTGTTTTGTGGAATGTTTATATTTATAGTACAACTTTGTCAATTTGAAATACTAACTCCTGGCACAACTTGGTTTGTTTGAATGGATTGTAAAGCTGACGGCACATGAACATTTATAGCAGCAGCAGCAGTTTCTGTTGAAGTACTTGCACATGATGATGATGATTATATAGTTTTACACCTTCCGTACAAAAAAAATACAAACCTCTTGCGTGAACTAGGTTCCCGGATTCGTTCTATAACACTCATCCGGGAACCAGTTGTTCCCGCACTTGGTATGTAAATAACTATTTCCTGAGCTTTAAGCCTCAGGAAAGCTTAGCTTTGCCTGCCTAGGCAGGTAATGAAAGAAACGTGAGTGTCTAGTTACTTAGCAACATAAAATACTGACTGAATATGTAAGTCAAATATTTATTTTAATTTGAATTAACTTAAAATATTTATTATTTGTTTATAAGTTTCAGATAAAATGTTATGCGTCGTACAGGATTCATAAACTATCTACTCACCCTGTAATTGAACATTTTCCTGACTTTCAAAACCGATAAACTATTGAACAAACCACGGATGTTATGAGTCATAACAGGCCTTAGATGTCTACGAGCTCAGATTTCAAACTGACATCTGCGGCTGTAATGATACTCATAACATCCCTAGGTATGTTAATAGCTATTACATACATTATTAAATTAAAAGTCGACAACAGTATAGGGTAGGTGGCTCAGTGGTATTGAGTCGGCTTGTGGATCTTGAGTAACCTGGTTTGATCCCCACAGCCGACAAACAATTTTCACCAAATTAAATCTACCCTTGTGGCTTCCCCTCCACTAATATCTTAGGGGGCGAGATTTGACGGCTGGTAACCGCACTTATCATTTATCACAAATATATCATTTAACGAGATCTGCTGTTGAATTAAAGACGTGTGAAATTCTATTTTACCCATGAAATAGGACAAAATACTTGCTATGAATTTAAGACGACTTTAATACAATTTTAGACGTCTTTAATTCATTTTAAGACGTCTTTAATTCAATTTTATTCGTCTTTAGTTCAATTTGAGACGTTTCTAATTTATTTTAAGACGTCTTTAAGTCAATCTTATATGACTTTAATTTAATTTCAGACGTCTTTAATTAATTTGAGACGTCTTAAATTTAGTTAAAGACGTTTTTAATTCGACCAGTCTGTAAATTTGAATACAGAATAAACTGTGGCATGGATGCAACACTGACCCATATTTTCTTTGTAATAACTCTTTGAATTGTGTGTATTGACGGAATTGGCCTGTGAGGGTTCGAACCCGCAAATAAATCTCTCTCTACCACTATAATACAACTTAACACATTCATTTCTTTCACTAATTCACTAATTACCCAACATCTTATAATTCACTTAAATTCAAGACTAATAAATAACTACTGGCAATAAAGGAATATTTTTCTGCTGACAGATAAAACCTGAATCATTTGTTTCATTTTGTTTCATTTCCCAGCAAGTTTATCCCTAATTTGCTGATAATTTTCACCATTTTCAATTTAATTTCTGTCGTTATAAAGTGTTCAAAATTTGTTTCATGATTTCCATTATTTATTTGAAGCTTTTTAAAACAATTAAGGAGGCAGGAAATTACAAAAATATGATATCACATATTAAAGTCCTATTTTTTTTCCGAACATAGGAAATTCTATGTTAAAATTTTGATTTAGCGATATCTCTTTACCTATTAATTTTAGAACAAAAGTGTATCGAAGAAAAATATTCAGTATGAAAAACTGCATCCATAGAGTATAAGTTTGTTGTTCAATTGTTTCTTATATGCGAGTTAGAAGCAAAAGAAAATACAAGCTTTAAAGCAATTATCAGAGTGCCATGAGAAATAAAACAAATTAGATAACTTAATAATAGGTATTTATTTGTCTAGATTATGTAGAAGAAAGTAAATAATAGTTGCTATAATTAATTTTATTATTAAATCAAATGCTCGAATAAATAAATAAATAAATAAATTAGAGTAAGCTTCCAATTCTGGTCCAGTATGTCAAATAATGTCAGACACAACAAACAAATTATTATTTTATTTCTCATGGCACTCTGATAATTGCTTTAAAGCGTGTAGTTTCTTTTGCTTTGATTGAACAACAAACTTATACTCTATTTAATTTAATAATAAAATTAAATATAGCAACTATTATTTTCGTTTTTTTACATAATCTAGACAAATAAATACCTATTATTAAGTTATCTAATTTGTTTTATTTCTCATGGCACTCTGATAATTGCTTTAAAGCGTGTATTTTCTTTTGCTTCTAACTCGGATATAAGAAACAATTGAACAACAAACTGATACTCTATAGATGCAGTTTTTCATTCTGAACATTTTTCTTCAGTACAATTTTGTTCTAAAATTAATAGGTAAAGAAATATCGCTAAATCAAAATTTAACATTGAATCTCCTATGTTCGGAAAAAAAGTAAACACTCGGCATATATAGAATGGTTATTAATTTAATACTTAATTGCTTTTAACAACAACAAATTATGTCTTTTTTTTTCAGATAAGAACTAGGGTCATGTCCCAGCCCTGCACCAACCAAACCTTACTCTGTGGGTCGAGTGCTCCGCCAGCCCCACTGTTAACGCCGCCACTGGCGCCCGGCTGGCAGGCAGTTTCTCTGGCTGGACTGTTATGCGTGGTGATTGTGGTGACCGTTGTTGGCAATACATTGGTGATCACCGCTATACTCACCACGCGGCGCTTGCGCACTGTTACCAACTGTTTCGTCATGAGTTTAGCTGTTGCTGATTGGCTAGTTGGTATCTTTGTTATGCCGCCTGCTGTCGCACTTCAACTTATGGGTGAGTAAGGTATATACTATGTTCAAAGATACTCCGTTATGGCCCTTTCAGCGGGTCTATTGTTAGAGATTTAAGCTTGATTTATAGCGGTGCAAGGACAGGTATGTATTCAGTATTTCCCAATTTAATTATATTTATATATTTCGCGTCGAATTGTATCTTTTTGAAAAGAATTCACTATTCTCGAATTGCCCGCGTCACGCCTTTTCTTTCTAGGTCTCACTCCACTTACTATATCACGAACAGTATTGTACGGCACTTTCGTCATTTCTGATGTTTTTATTAGAGCCGAATTTTCACCTTCACTATCTTTTTCTTTTAAATTGTTATACACATTTGAAACTATTTCTTTCGCTTCTTGCGGAAAAAATGTCCGTTTAATTTTATCACAATTTTCAACTGGTAAAACATCAGTATTGTCTTCGTCAAATGGTCGCCACATATTAAATACGTATATTGTTGACCTCAGTACGAAAGTTAGTATTACTACTGATTTTAAATTTTTGAAAACTCATTTATATACCTACCCAGTAAGTATGCCTTTGTTATCTTATTTTCCCTAATATGTAATAATACCGGTTTAATTTTGCGAATTCATTATTATTTCAAGTAAATCTGAAATATGTAATCCGCACAGAGATTAGAGATTTCCGAATTTAAATATTTTGCAATCCTACCCTGAGCGCCAACAGGTAGAATCTCTTACTGTGTGCGGTTCAACACAGGCTTAGTAAGTTAAAGCCATAACGGAATATCTTTGAATATTCTATACTATTTTCATTTTAAACTGGAGGGATCGGCACAAAACGATTAAATGCACCGCAATTTCGTTTACAAACGAACTCAAAATATGACCCGTTATAACTGGTGTCACAAGGTTCACACAGGGTTGTACAGCCCCATTCGCCGGTACGTGTATAATAAAAACAAAAACATTACAATCTTTAAATAAGTGTATTTCCTTAGTCATACGATACAAGTATAATATATTATAAATATACAAACATAATCTAAACATTTACCTACATTACTCAGTCTCTCATTTATTTTAAGACGTCTTTAATTCAATTTCAAACGTCTCTTATTCATTTAAGACGTCTTTAATTTAATTTCAAACGTCTCTCATTCATTTTAAGACGTCTCTAAATCAATTTCAAATGTCTATCATTAATTTTTAGACGTCTTTAATTTAATTTTAAACATTTCTTATTCATTTTAAGATGTCTTTAATACAATTTGAAACGTCTCTTATTCATTTTAAGACGTCTTTAATTGAATTTCAAACGTCTTTTATTCATTTTACGACGTCTTTAATTCAATTTCAAACGTCTCTCATTCTTCTACAATAAACTATTTAAATTTTTAGCTGGAAAATTCTAAAGAAACCCAATAATTGAACATTTCCAAATTTGAAAACGCGTCAATTTACCACCCTCTATATCTTTCTTTTCAAAGCTTAAGAAAATGTATTAAATGTATTAAAAATAATATTGAAATAAATGTAAAAATTTGGCCAAATTACAACATAAATTCTCTAGAATTTAACATAAATCATACACCAACATATTAATTCATAACATGCCTCTCTCCTTGCAGGTTCCTGGGCGTTAGGATGGATTTTATGCGACATCTGGATCTCACTAGATGTACTACTTTGCACGGCGTCCATACTGAGTTTATGCGCCATCTCTGTAGATCGATATTTAGCTGTAACGCAACCATTAAACTACTCGCGTAAACGCCGAAGTAAGCGTCTTGCTCTGTCTATGATTCTGGTAGTTTGGGTGGCCGCCCTCGCCATAACCTGTCCCCCAATACTGGGCTGGTGAGTATTTTGAGGTTATACTACAAGTATAAATGAACCTGATTGCTTTGAGACTGTACTGCTGTATACTAAACGCAAGAAGAATATTTTGTTACATAATAAATATATATAGGTTGTGACTGTGATACCGGCTGATATTTTTATAATTTTCTGTTTCCCTTATTATTTTAAAAAGCTTCAAATATATGTTGTATAAAATTCTATATTTATAACCAATAAACAGAATTAATTTTGCAAGCTTTATAACGACAGAAATTAAATTGAAAATGCGAAAATTAGTTGCAAAATAGAGATAGCCTTGCTGGGAAATGAAACAAAGTTGTCAGAAGAAAAAAATAAGTATGAATTATTATGATAAATTGCGGTAAAACATATTCTCTTTTTATAAAAGTGTTGGTGATCCTGAAAAGGAGCGTTGTTTTTTGTTCAATTATAAAATATGATTTAACATATTAAAGTGCAATGTATTTGTCTGAAGTTCAATTAAAGACGTCTGAAATTTAATCAGACTCGGCTGAAATTCAATTTTTAACAAATGCAATTCCTTGAATTTAAGACGCCTATAGTTCAATTTCAAACGTCTCTTATTCATTTTAAGACGTCTTAATTCAATTTCAACCGTCTCTTAATAATTTTAAGACGTTTTTAATTTAATTTTAAACGAATCTTATTCATTTTAAAACTTTTTAATTCAATTATAAACGTCTTTCTTTCTGTTTAAGACAACTTTAATTCAATTTCAAAACTGTCTCATTTATTTTAAGACGTCTTTAATTTAAATTCAAACGTGTTTTATTCGTTTTAAGACGTTTTTATTCAATTTCAAACGTCTCTCATTTATTTTAAGACGTTTTTAATTGAATTTTAAACGTCTAATTTAATTTAAGACGTCTTTAGTCAAATTTTATACGTCTTTCATTCAATTTCAAACGTTTTTAATTAATTTGCGATGTCTTAAATTGAATTAAAGCCGTGTTTACTTCGACAAGCCTGTAAATTGAATACAGAATAAACTCTGAATGATCTGAAATGAAGTGCTCAAATAAATCTGCAACTGTGGCATGGATGCAACACTGACCTATATTTTCTTTGTATTAACTCTTTGAATTGTGTGTATTGAAGAAATTGGCCTGTGAGGGTTCGAACCAGCAAATAAATCTCTCTCTACCACTATAATACAACTTAACACATTCATTTCTTTCACTAATTCACTAATTTTCCAACATATTTTCGTATAATTCACTTACATTAAAGACTAATAAATAACTACTGGCAATAAAGGAATATTTTTCTGCTGACAGATAAAATCTGAATCATTTGTTTCATTTTATCCCAAATTTGCAGCTAATTTTCACCATTTTCAATATAATTTCTGTCGTTATAAAGCATGCAAAATTAATTCTGTTTACTGATTTCAATCATTTATTTGAAGTTTTTTAAAATAATAAGGGAAACAGGAAATTATAAAAATATGATTTTACATGTTAAAGTCTTATGTTCCGCTGTCGTAGTAACCACCCTATATAATAGGGGTTCAAAACCTTTCCAATACCATGCCTCCTTTTAATAAGCATAAAATTCTGATGCCTCTCTTTTCAAATATTATTATTAAGACACAAAATTTTACCAACTATTAGATATATCATCACGCCTTTCACCCATTACTGAGAGTGGCTCTCTGCCAGTATCAGATCTCGATGCGTGATATATTTATGCAACTGAAGTGCGGTTACCAGCTGTTAAATCACAGCCCCAAAGGAGTAGTTTGAAAGTGGTGAAAATTGAGAACAATTTTCTTCAATTTCATCAATCAAAATTACAAAAATTTAAATTTAATTGAAATTTGGTTTTCGTACTAACGTCCGACTTGCAAATTCTAAGACGTTTAAAGTTTGATATATTTTTTAAGAATCAACATATAATTCTGTTTAAATTTGTGTACACAAATAATTTTCCTCCCTTCACTAACATCTTTGGGGGCCGTGATTTGACGACTGGCAACACGCAATAACATATTACTTACCGAGATCTGCGTCGACAGAGTGCCACACCCAGTAATAGGTAATAGTCGTGATGATATATTTATTTTATTGAAATAATTTTCAGGCATGAGCCCAAGCATCACGAGCACGGAGAGTGCCGCTATAACCAGAATACAGGGTACGTGGTGTTTTCTGCTTGCGGAAGCTTCTTCATCCCCATGTCTATCATGGTGTACGTGTATATTCGGATATCCTGTGTCGTGGCTCAACGTCATGATCAACTCGCCAATATTGACACCAGGTCCAGGGTTAGTATTTACATGGACGTATTAAGTGATTGTTTTTATTTTGAAAGAAATGTAGCTGGGAGTGTGTGATTTGGGACATGATTGTTGAATTAAAGACGTCTTTAATTCTATATCAGGAGTTTTTATTCAATTTGTGATATAAAAAATTAGAACATTTTAAGAGGTCTTCAATTAAATTTTTAAATTTAAAAATTGAATTATGGACGTCTGATATTGAATTAAAACATCTTAAATTCAATAAAAGGCACCTTAGATTGAATTAGAGACGTCTTTAATTCAATTTGTAATATCAAAAATTTAAACATATTCTGACGGCTTAAATTGACTTACAGATGTCTTAAATTGAATTAAAGACGTCTTTAATTCAATTTGTAATAGGTAGGTGGCTCAGTGGTATCGAGTCGGCCTGTGGATCTTGAGAACCCTGGTTCGATCCCCACAGCCGACCAACAATTTTCACCAATTTAAATCTACCCCTGTGGCTTCCTCTCCACTAATATCTTTGAGGGCCGTGATTTGACGGCTGGTAACCGCACTTCACGCGAAAAAATATATCACTTACCGAGATCTGCTTAGGCAGAGTGCCACAGCTAGTAATGGGTAAATGGCGTGATGATATATTTATTTATTTCTTTTATTTTAAAAATAGAACAATTTAAGACATCTGAAATTCAATAAAAGATGTCTGAAATTTAATTAAAGATGTCCTAAATTCAATAAAAGACTTCTTAGATTGAATAACATTTTAAGACGTCTAAAATTCAATTGTTGATGTAAAAAATTTAATTAAAGACGCTTGGAGTCTAATTAAAGTCTTTTTAAATTCAATAAAAGACGTCTTAAATTGAATTTGTGGTATAAAAAATTAGAACATATTTAGACGTATAAATTCAATTTTTGATAACAAAAATTAAATTCAAACTTCTGTAGTTGAATTATAGAATTCTTAAATTCAATAAAAGACGTCTTAAATTGAATTAAAGACGACTGAAATTGAATTAAAGACGTCTTAAATATAATTAAAGACGTCTTTAATTCAATTTGTAATATAAAAAATTAGAACAATTTAAGATATCTGGAATTCAATCAAAAATGTCTTAAATTGAATTACAGGTCAAAAATTGAATTTTTTATAATAAAACTTTTTAAGACGTCTAAGATTCAATTTTTAATGTATAAAATTGAATTGAAGACGTCTGGAGTCTAATTAACGACTGTTTAAATTCAACAAAACACGTCTTAAATTGAATTAGAGACTTTTAAATTCCATTTATAAAACTCGTATCAAAAATTAAAACATTTAAATCCGTCTAAAATTCAATGTTTGATATAAATAATTGAATTTAAGGTGTCTGGAATTGAATTAAAGACGTCTTAAATTCAATAAAAGAAGTATTAAATTGAATAACAGACGTATGATATTAAATTAAAGACGTCTTAAATTCAATAAAAGGCATCTTAAATTAAATTAGAGACGTCTGAAATTCAATGTTGATATAAAAAATTAAAACATTTTAAGACGTCTTAAATTCAATAAAATGCATCTTAAATTGAATTAGAGACGTCTTTAATACAATTTATGATATCAAAAGTTAATCAAAGATACAAAAAAATAATTAGGGACATCCAAAAGGAAATAAAGACATCAAAAATTAAATTTTTGATATTATTAATTAAAGGCGTCTTTAATTCAAAATTCTATAATTCAAAACATATCCATAATTGAAATACATCTACCGAATTGACCGGCCCTCTATTGGCAAGTAGTCATATTATTTCGTCAAGTATATCTGAAGTGAAGTTAGGAAATTTCATCAGAATTTCTTCGTAACACTGAGCCCAGATGATTCCCATCCATTCTTATAATTTAAATATATATTTATTGATTCTGTTGGCAATCTCACATATGTGTGTGAAATATCAAAATTTATTGTTCTTATAGTAATATCAAACCTATTCTACACTAAAATTGTAAAATTTCGACGAAATAAATGACAGAGTTTAAGCAATATTGATGAGTAACGACTTATATTTCACTTTCAGAAATCTCAAAAGCTAGTTTTGGGCAGCAGAGAAAATTCCGATTTGGAGCATATTTCGTCGGAATGTGAAGATGCCAATTCAACTATTAGAATCACGAAGTGAGTATTTCATTTATTTTTCCTATTTTATACAGGAACCTGTTAGAACTATGGCTTCTGTTAAACGAGACGTTTGTGGGTTTGTTCAAAAAAATAACCAAACTTATTTTTTAATTTTTAAAACTCAACATTAAGTTTATAAGCCCTTGTCCCTTTCAAAATACAACCTTTCTGTTTTTAGACACTTATCCGTACTGCTTCGATTAAATGGAATATTTGTGTGTTTGTCCAAAAAAATTATAGAAATTTATTTTTTCAATTTTTATTAATTAACATAAAGTTTATAGATTCTTGTCCTGTTCAAAGTACTACCTTGCCGTCTTTAAACACTTGTCTGTTACACCTTCGGTTAAATGGGACATTAGTGTTTTTGTTTAAAAATAACCAAACATTATTTATTTTCAATATTTATTACTCAAAATAAAGTTTATAGGTTCTTGTCTCTTTCAAAGTACTACCTTGTCGTCTTTAAACACTTGTTCGTTACAGCTTCGGTTAAATGGGACATTTGGGTGTTTGTCCAAAAAATAATAGAACTTTGTTTTTTCAATTTTTATTACTTAACATAAAGTTTATAGATTCTTGTCTTGTTCAAAGTACTACCTTGCCGCGTTTAGATACTTGTTTGCTACGGGTTCGGTTAAATGAGTCGTTTTTGTACTACATTGCCGTCTTTAAACACTTGTGCGTTGCAGTTTCGATTAAATGGGACATTTGTGTTATGTTATAAATTTTTATTACCGAAAATAAAGTTTATATTCTCTTGTTTCCTTCAAAGTACAACTTTTCCGAATTTAGACACTTATCCGTACAATTTCGGTTAAATGGGACATTTGTGTATTTATCATAAAAATAATCAAACTTTATTTTTCCAATTTTTATTATTTAACATAAAGTTTATCTTCTTCTGTTCAAAGTACTACTTTGCCGCCTTTAGACACTTGTTTGCTACGGCTCCGGATAAACGAGACGTTTGTGTATTTGTTCAAAATATATACGAACCTACTTTTTTCAATTAAATTACTCAAAATAAAATTTATTGGCTCTTGTCTCTTTCACAGTACTACCTTGACGTCTTTAAACACTTGTCCATAGCAGCTTCGTTTAAATGTAGGGTTATGCCGTGGTCAATTAACGGGACAATTGACTAGTCAATTGACCAAAAATATTTGACGGCCAAAAAAAACGGTCAAATAATCTAAATTAAACCGCCACGACATCTGTTGTTCAATAGAAATAGCTACTTACTATTATTACATGAATATATCTAGTTTGGTATTCTGGGTTCTGGAGAATTTGCTTACTTTACTTTACAAATAAAATAAATACATATTATTTCAATACATTACGTCTTTTACTTTATTTTGAATTTGATGTGGTTTTGTTTATTTGTTGTTGTTGGTTTTTCTTTTTAGTAATATTGGATGTAGTAAACAGTACTATATAGATAAATTACAATTTTAATTGTGATTTTTATTAAATGTTTCTTGGTCAATTGACCGGTCAAATAGTCAGTCAATTGACCGAAAAATATTTGACTGGTCAAATGCACAACCCTAGTTAATTGAGACATTTTTATGTTAAAAAACTTTATTTTTTCTATATTTGTTACTAAAAATAAAGTTTATAGGCTCTTGTCCCCTTCAAAGTACAACCTTTTCGATTTTAGACATTTATTCATACAACTTCGGATAAATGGGACATTTGTGTAAAAAAAAAATCGAACTTTGTTTTTTCATTTTATATTACTTAACATAAAGTTTATAAGCCCTTGTCTTTTTCAAAGTACTATCTTGCTGCCTTTAGACACTTGTCCGCTACGGCTTCGGTTAAACGAGACGTTTGTGTGTTTGTTCAAAATATATCCGTATTTATTTTTTTTTCAATTAAATTACTCAACATAAAGTTTATAGGCTCTTGTCTCTTCCAAAGTACTACCTTGCCGTCTTTAAACACTTGTTCGTTATAGCTTCGGTTAAATGGGACATTTGTGTTTGTCCAAATAATAATCAACCTTTATATTCATTCAATATTTATTACTCAAAATAAAGTTTATATATGCTCTTGTCTCTTTCAAAGTACTACCATGCCGTCTTTAAATTCTTGTCCGCTACAGCTTCGGCTAAAAGGGACATTTGTGTGTTTGTTAAAAATATAACCGAACTTTATTTTTTCAATTTTTATTACTTAACATAGAGTTTATAGGCTCTTGTCCCATTCAAAGTACTACCTTATCGCATTTAGATACTTGCTTTCTATGGCTTCGGTTAAACGAGACGTTAGTGTGTATGTTAAAAATACATCCGAACCTACTTTTTTTTCAATTTATTATTTAAAATAAATTTATAGGCTCTTGTCTCTTTCAAAGTACTACCTTGACGTCTTTAAACATTTAACCATTACAGCTCCGGTTAAATGGGACATTTGAGTATTTGTTCAAAAAATAACTTAATTTTTTTTCAGTATTTATTACTCAAAATGAAGATTATAGGCTCTTGCCAAAGTACTACCTTGCCGTCTTTAGACACTTGTCCGCTATGCCTTCGGTTAAATTGGACATTTGTGTGATTGTTCAAAAAATAACCAAACTTTATTTTTTTTCAATATTTATTACTTAAAATAAAGTTTATAAGCTCTTGTCTCTTTCATTGTACTACCTTGTCGCCTTTAGACACTTGTCCATTACAGCTTCGGTTTAATGGGACATTTGTGTGTTTGTTAAAAATATAACCAAACTTTATTTTTTTTCAATAGTTATTACTCAATATAAAGTTTATAGCCTCTGGTCTCTTTCAAAGTACTACCTTGCCGTCTTTAAACACTTGCCCATTACAGCTACGGTTAAATGAGACCTTTGTGTGTTTGTTAAAAAAATAACCAAACTTTTTTCTTCAATATTTATGACTCAAAATAAAGTTTATAGCAGGGTTCGAAGATATATATCGATCGATATATATCATGATATTTATTTTGATATATATATCGTCATATTTTTGCAATGATATATATCCATTATATAAAAATTTCAAATAGTGTGTAATAAATACAGTATACCTCTCATTATTACTTTCATTAATTCTGTTAAAATTATATTCTAAAGATAATTGTTATTTTACTAGCTTTTGACTAATTTTTATTTGGTACTCATTTTAGAAATACAAATCCTTTAATATGGTGGAAAAGTGTAACTATCAATGAGTCAGAGTGGCCAAATAAAAGTACATTTATTGAACTATGTGAACAGTTACACACTGCTGTAGCAGCCACAGCAGGGCTGGAACAATATTTCTCCACTTTTGGCATTGTCCAATCTCAATTACGACAAACCGCTAAATTAGTTTTTATGTTTAAATATTTAAACCAAAAATAAACTACAAAAAAAAAACTAATTTAGATTGGATCTGCAACGCTATGTTCAGGAAGTTCATCAGAAGATGATGATTTGCCCCTATCTAGAATATAGGATTTTTTAAATATTCTTACTATTCTTAGTACTATATAATATTTGTGTATCCATTCAATGCATATTTACTTTTTTTCATTACCTATGTTAATTTTGTATTTAGGAGTAATAATTTATTTTGTATTTCCTATTGTGATAATAAATGTGTACAAAAACTAAAATTAAAAAATAAATATCCAAAAAGTGATATTTATCTGATATATATCCTATATATCAGATATTTTGATATTAATTATAAATATCATGATATTTACGAACCCTGGTTTATAGGCTCTTGTCCTCTTTTCAAAGTACTACCTTGCCATCTTTAAACCCTTATCCGCTACGGCTTCCGTTAAATTGGACATTTGTAAGCTAATTTTTAATGTAATTTCTGCCGTTATAAAGCGTGCAAAATTAATTCATTTTATTGATTTCAATGTAGAATTTTATACAACATTTATTTCATTTTTCTATAAAATAATCTACTGACAGATAAAACCTGAATCATTTGTTTAATTTTATTTCATTTCCCAGCAAGGTTATCCCTATTTTGCAGCTAATTTTCACCATTTTCAATTTAATTTTTGTCGTTATAATGCATGAAAAATTAATTCTGTTTATTGATTTCAACCATTTATTTGAAGCTTTTTAAAATAATCAGGGAAACAAGAAACTACAAAAATATCATTTTACATATTGCACCAAATATCCAATCTTCTAACTAAATCTATTTTAATTCCAGAATAAACAGCACCGAGCTAACCAACCACACCACATCTCACCCCCCTACCCGTTCTCTACGCACTAATCACACCTACACATTCGACACCATCCCCCAGAGGTCATGCAGTCAATACGCTACCAACAGCACAAGTCGTTCACGTCCAGAGTCTCTCAACCTGGACGTCTCCGTACTGAACTTCGAGCCAGCGACGCGAGTTTCCTCGTTCCGGCGAGAGACGAAGACAGCGCAGACTCTCAGCGTCGTCGTTGGTGGTTTCGTTGCTTGTTGGCTACCGTTCTTCATTTATTATTTGTTGACGCCGTTTCTACCTGATGTTAGTAAGGTTTTAATGGCGTATCTGACGTGGTTAGGGTGGATTAATTCTGCTATTAATCCGTTTATTTATGCGTTTTATAGCCCGGATTTTAGGATAGCATTTTGGAGGTTAACTTTAAGACATTTTTCGAAGAATAGAAGATCTGATTTTGCGTTTCAACATAAGTAAAAGGTTAGGAAAGATAGATGAAATATAGATCTTTTTTTGTACATATTTGAAATGTTATAATTTAATTTTGGTTTCTGCTCGAATATTTTAAATAAAACCAAAAAAAAATTCAATATTTACATAAATACAGCACAAGTTTTTATACTGGGTGTTTCATTTCCGCGCAACGATATATACAACTTCATATTTGAAAATTTTGAGAACCCTGGTTCAATCCCCACAGTCGCCAAACAATTTTAACGAATTTAAATCTACCCCTGTGGCTCCCCCACCACTAACATCTTTGAGGGCAATGCTTTGACGGCTGGTAACCGCACTTCACGCGAAGAAATATATCACTTACCAAGATCTGCTTCGACAGAGTGCCACACCCAGTAATGGGTAAAAAGTGTGATGATATATTTATTTATTTTATATTTTTAAATTTAACAACAATTTTCACGAATTTAAATCTACCCCTGTGGCTCCCCCTCCACTAACATCTTTGGGGGCCGTGATTTGACAGCTGGTAACCGCAGTTCACCCGAAGAAATATATCTCTTACCAAGATCTAGTCCAAGAAAGCCACAAATTTAACAATAATTTTCACCAATTTTAATCTACCTCCGTGGCTTCCCCTCCACTAACATCTTTGGTGGCCGTGATTTGACGGCTGGCAACGCGCAAAAATATATCACTCACCGAGATCTGTTACGACAGAGTGCCTCACCCAGTAATGGGTAAAAGGCGTGATGATATATTTATTTATTTTATATTTTTAAATTTAACAACAATTTTCACGAATTTAAATCTACCCCTGTGGCTCCCCCTTCACTAACATCTTTGGGAGCCGTGATTTGACGGCTGATAACCGCAGTTCACCCGAAGAAATATATCTTACCAAGATCTAGTCCAAGAAAGCCACAAATTTAACAATAATTTTCACCAATTTTAATCTACCTACGTGGCTTCCCCTCCACTAACATCTTTGGTGGCCCTGATTTGACGGCTGGCAACGCGCATAAATATATCACTCACCGAGATCTGTTACGACAGAGTGCCTCACCCAGTAATGGGTAAAAGGCGTGATGATATATTTATTTATTTTATATTTTTAAATTTAACAACAATTTTCATGAATTTAAATCTACCCCTGTGGCTCCCCCACCACTAACATCTTTGGGTGCCGTCCTTTGACCAAGATCTGTTACGGCGGAGTGCCACACCCAGTAATGGGCAAAAAGCTTGATGATATATTTATTTTATTTATTTAAAAATGGAGCACCCGGTAGAAAAACTTTAATAATCGGTAATTTTTAAAATAATGAAGTAAAATGATGGACCACCCTGTATAGTATTATTTATTTAAACTTACTCTAATACAAAATAACTATTTAATAGTATGTTATGCATCAAGGGAGGGAAATAAACGATTATTCCCGCGTGTGGCCTTCGGCCCTCGCTTACGTCTCGGTTTGCCAACTTCACACAAGGGATAATTGCGCCCTCCCGTGAAGCATATTATACTTTTCGTAACAAGTGCACAAAAATTACTGTCTTATCGGGACAAATGTCAAATATGGGTTGCGTAACTAGTTACCTAGGAAATGCCGCAAACAGCTAATAATCGTAGTCTCTAGGGAGAGAAACATCCTACCTAGGGAGAGAAACATAATGTTTCTCTCCCTACGGAAGAAAAGCAGTGTTTCTCTCTCTAAAATTAGGGAATAAGAACGTGTTTCTTGTACATATGTTACGAAAATTAATATACTGATATCTTAATGATAAATCTCTTAATTTTGGACATTCTGTACATAGTAGTATTTTACAAAACTAATATTTGTTATTTCGATGTTTTGATATAATTATTTATTAACTTGTTATCATAATTTTCTTGTGTCGAAATGAAGAAATAGTGATTATATTTTTATTATATTTTGTGTATAATAAAAATTATATTATAAATTATTGTTATTATATGTAATTTTATAATTGGTTTGTATAAATTTTGTTATATATATTAAAACGTGAGTTTATTTTAATGTTAACATACCATGTGTATAAAAAAAATGACGTATAGGTTGTGAAATTTATATTTAATAAAATATAAACTAAACACTTGGCTAAGTCTCACAAAATTCAGTCTCCAAGTCACCTTATGAGGGCATCGTCAGAGGCTGGCCAGCACAGTTAGTAACCATAGACGCGTTTCGCTCTTATTAGAGCTCATCAGTATGGTATAACTCACTTCTTCACCTAGAACAAAGTTCACGTGAAGAAGCTGGTGACGAAGGACTGTGCCAGCAGAGAATAAGATCTCTAACAAACGGTAAGATGACATGAGAAGTTCTGTGGAACAGGCAATGCCATCTACCGAAAAAAGGAAAAGCTAAGTAGCAATTTAAATAGCAACAAAGATAAAATTTTGTGAGACTTAGCCAAGTGTTTAGTTTATATTTTATTAAACCTAGTTTCACCAAGTGTATGGATGACAATTAAATTTGTCTTTGTTGAAATTTCTATTATTTAGTGTGACGCAGTGTTGTTTCACCGCCTAGATCAGCGGTGGGGGAACCGGGGTAAATTACCCCAAATGGGGTAAAATGAAATTTTTGGGGGTAAAAATGAAACTTTTGTGAGTAAAAAGTATATATTTTTAATTTGCTATTTTATAAACCTGTTAGTATTTTTTTCAACTTAAACAATTTAGCGACATATGCAGGCCACGCCATCTCACTCCCCACCACTAACTGTTCTCGAGTTATATTTTTTTTTCGTCTAATACAGTCTTTCTCAAAGTGGGCGATAACGCCCCCTTGTGGGCGTTGGAGACCTAGAGGGGGGCGTTAAGACGTCCAGAAAAAAATGGGGGGCGTTGGCGTGGTTTAGGGGGGCGATGGTTGATGTGTAATTTCATTTACTTTATATTTTAAAATTCACTAAAATTAAAACCTACCTACTACTCAATATCGAATAATTAGTTTATATTCCTGCCCTGAATGATGTCTGACTCGATTTTGCAATCTGTTTGACTCTGTCGTAGAGTTCTTGGAAAACAAAGACACAGAATTGAGCGAGAACCTCATCACATCATAGAATAATATCGCATACCTGACAGACCTTTATAAATTGCTTAATGATATGAATCTCCAAATTCAAGGCGATCCCTTGAACTTAATAAAAACAAAAAAAGTCGTCGCTGATTTCGTATCCAAGCTGCTCTTACACAAAAAGAATATCGGCAGATGTGAGTTCCATAATTTTTCCAATTTATCAGTATCCTGCAACAACGACGACTTGCTTGTCTACTGCCAACATTTGGAAAATCTCCACAGTGATTTCATTGAAAGATTCCAGGACATTTTGAATTTGGAAATACCAGACTGTGTGTTTGATCCTTTTTCAAATGTCAACATAGCAGTATCACCCCAACTGGAAGAAGAACTTATAGAACTGACAAACTTGTTAAAAATCACCAAATTCATCCATCTCATTAGATTAGTTTTAAAACTAAAATTGATTACCTATCTATATTGTTTCTTTTAATTTGATTAAAATATATTCTTAATATTATAAAGTTGCGTTTTAATTGCTCTCACTGGTAAAAATATCTAGTTCGGAATGTAAGTTTATACACCAGAACCGACTAATATAGCACACTATAACTAAATTAATTAAAGTAATGAAATTGTGGCTTTTAAGTTTTAGGAGTGTATAAAAAATAGGGGGCGCTGAAAAATAATTGATCTTCAAAGGGGGCGGTAAAAGGAATAAGTTTGATATTCTCTGGTCTAATAATACAAGAAAAATATAATATGAATTATAAAATAACAAGAAATTATCATTTACTTATATTTTCTGTGGGGGCGATTTTTTTTCCTCAACTGTATATTACATATATTACTATTATTACCGTTATGTATTACTAGGTATTACATTGATAAATTGAAGAAATGATGTTTAAATTAAATTTTTAGTTATTGTTTTCTTTTCAAAATTATCATCATAATATGAAAGATGCTAAAAAGAAGCGATTTCGTTTTTTTTTTGCTCTTCGCCATGGGGTAATATCAACTTACACAAAAATATTTTGGGGTAATAATTAAAAAAGTTCCCCGACCGCTGGCCTAGATCAAGCCATTGTTGACGGCGTTTAAGTTTGGGGGGCGCCAAATTTTGTATATGTATATTTATTGAGAAAAAGCCATTAATTTCCTGGAAAATATGTAAAATTGCATTTATTCAACATAGGTTGTCTCAATTTTCTTCAAAATTTTTGTTATTTGTTGATTTGTTTGTACAGACAAAAATGGGTCTTTCGAATGAGATCAAAAATATCAAAGCATTTCAATTAAAAAGAAATGTTGTCTACTTTACTATAAAAAAACATGAGTATCGATTAAAAAAATCCGCAATTATAAACTCTAAAACTTTTTTAAAATTATTTATAATTAAATGATTATTTCAGAAGGTAATATAAATATTTCTTACGTATTTTATACCCTGTCACCGTTATCATATCTGTTTTATTCTATTCGGTTATCGATGATAAAAGTATGTAGTGCGCGATGAAAAGTATAATTGCAACTATTTCTATTTGTTACTGATTTTGATCAATGACTGTTTGTCTTGAAGGCACGAAATTCCAAACATAGATCAGTTTATAAATAGTTATTTACGTAACCAGTTATGAAAAGGTTGATATTGTTTGACGAACATAATATTTGCCAAAACGAGCGAAGCGAGTTTAGCAAATTATGTGAGACAAACAATGCCAAGTTTTTATAAAGTATTACGTACAAAATTTTATCTAATTCCGCTAAAATAATGTTTAAAATACATAAAATTCTAGGTTTATGACAGCTCAGTATATTTCAAAATTACCAAAGCGTTGCCGTGAAAATAAATGAATAAAATGTTTAAATTTAAAGCTTATGTCATCATTGAAAATGAGTTTTGAATCCGAGACAGACCTTCCTTCTGATATCGAAGAATCTGCTAATTTGCCCGTCAACTGTTTCATACCAGAAACATTATTCAATGTATATAAATCCTAAACATTTTAATAAATAGTTTTTTTTCTGTTATTTGCATTTTGAGAAAGTTCAAACTGTCAACATTCATTACGTAACTAGTTATGTAAACAATTCTTTACATAACTCTTCAATGACAGTTATGAAAAAAATTACATTTCATAACCTCAAAAATTGATGTAAAACAGGACTTTTCATAACGGAATTAGGTAAATAATATTTGCGGAAATTTATACGAGAAATTATTGATAATACCGATATTACAATTATATGAGTCTGTTCAATATAGGATGATAAAGACATGTTGTGCGCGATGAAAATTAAAATTGCGTTTATTTCTATTTGTTACAAATTTTGAACAATGGCTGTTCTCAGTTTATAAAATATTAATTTTGGTAATTTATACGAGAAATTATTGATAATACCGATATTACAATTATATGAGTCTGTTCAATATAGGATGATAAAGACATTTAGTGCGCGATGAAAAATAAAATTGCTTCTATTTCTATTTTTTACTGATTTTACATCAATGTTTTAATTAATGGTAGTTTATAGGGAGGCACAAAATTGCAAACATAATTTAATTTAAAATAATATGATTTTCATTAATTTATTCAAGAAAATATTCATAAAACCGATGTCACTTCTGTATAAATCTGTTCGAGATACAATGATAAAGTCGTACAGTGCGCGATGAAAAATAAATTTGCCTGTTTTTCTATTTTTACTGATTTTACATCAATGCATTAATTAATGATAGCTTGTAGGAAGGCACGATATTAAAAATATAATTTAGTTTCTATAATTTAATTTTTGGTAAAAAAAAGTATAAAATAAACACTTGGCTCAGTTTCATAAAATTCAGCCTCCAAGTCACCTTATGAGAGCATCGTCAGAAGCTGGCCAGCACAGTTAGTAACCATAGACGCGTTTCACTCTTATTAGAGCTCATCAGTATGGTATAACACACTCCTTCACCTAGAACAAAGTTCATGTGAAGAAGCTGGTGACGAAGAACTGTACCAGCAGAGAATAAGATCTCTAACAAACAGGTAAGATGACATGAGAAGTTCTGTGGAACAGGTCATGCCATCTACAGATAAAAAGGAAAAGCTACGCAATAGCAATTTAAATAACAACAAAGACAAAATTAATTGTCATCCATACACTTGGTGAAACTAGGTTTAATAAAAAGTATAAAATAAACACTTATACTTTTATACTTTTTATTAAACCTAGTTTCACCAAGTGTTGGATGACAATTAATTTTGTCTTTATTGTTATTTAATTTTTGGTAATTTATACAAGATATTATTCACAAAACCGATATTACAACAAAATGAATCTGTAGACATGTAGTGCGCGATAAAAATAAAATTGCTTTTATCTCTATTTGTTACTGACTTCAAATAAATGTATTGGTCAATGGTAGCTTGTAGGAAGACACAAAATTCCAAACATATTTATGTTTAAAAAATATTAATTTTGGTAATGTATACAAGAAATTGTTGAATGTTGGGTGAACGACTAGAATAGAGCGGTTCAGTCGACTTCGTGAACGACTAGACGAAAATCTGAAAAATGTATGAAGTGTGTTGGATTCGAGGCAGTTATTTGACCTTTTTTCGCAATAGAGATTCGCTGTTCCGGTCCTGTTAAAAGATATGTTCATCTCTAGTCTAAACTAAACTTCTAGAAATAATGAAGTTTGTTTATACTCTTTAGGAGCACGCCTCAATAAAATTTTATCTTATTTTTAGTTCCTTGTACGAAGTAAAGGAAGTATTGTAATCGCGAAAATGTTCGGTTTTGAGATTTCAGCGGAAATAAGCATTTTGAGCATCCATGAATCCATTTTGACTAATTTCGTCGTGACGTCTGTACGTACGTATGTATCTCGTATAACTCAAAAACGGTAAGCCGTAGAAAGTTGAGGTATTTAGGACTGTTATAACATCTAGTTGTTCACCTCCCTTTTTGGTCATTATATAACTTCCGGAGGTGGTACTTTACTTGAATAATAGATTTTTATGAAAAACTATATTAAAATATAATTCAAAACTTTTTAAATTTGGTATATAAGACTACTATATCAATGGAAATAACATAATAGGTTTTAGTTAAAATGGACTAACCGGAAGTGATACATTACATGAAGCTGCTAACATTTTTTCTTGATAAAAATTTAATTATTCTGATTTTAGAAATAAATGCTGAAAAAGAAGTTTTAGATAATTAAATTCTGCTTCTAGCACATTAACAATTATTAAATTAGCCTTTTGTATAAGCGAGATATGTAAATTTAAAAATTATATTTTTTCTGTTTTTTTTTAAGTTTGCTATGAATTAAAAAGATTTAATGTCAAATATGTGCAATTAATAAAATATCTATAGTTTAAAACGCGTATAAGGAAGTCATGTGGTGTCCACATTAGATTATTTATTATATACTGATAGTTAAATATTATTTTTAGAGATGGGCGAATATCAAATTTCTCGAATTCGAATATCGAATACAAATATTAATCAGATCTCGGATATTCGAGGTACTCGAATATTCGAATACTCCTAAAAGTTAATATATTTATTATTAATAATTATTTATTTATGTCGTTTTCATTATTTGAATGAAATTGTTAAGATAAAATAAAATTAAAACAAAAAGTACAAACAAAAAAAAAGACGAAAACTTCAAATTTACGGTGAAACGTACGGGCTGATGTTGGCGAAAAACAAATTTGAAATATGGTACGTCTTCATGGTTTTGAAACCAAATATCTTTGTTATTAATAACTTCAAAGTATTGTAATAGCTTTAAGTTTATGTACAAATTATAAAGGAAAACATAGTCAAAAATTGAGGTTAACATATGGCGCAATATTCGAGGTATTCGAATGTTCGCTATACTGACGTTAATATTCGAAAATCTCGAATATCGAATAATGTTAATATTCGCGGCATTCGACTATTCGCGGATGATATTCGCCCATCTCTAATTATTTTGCTTGAAAACGGCTAAAAAAATTGCCGAAACGTCATCAAATAAGAAATGAAAATTTTAATTCTTAAAAACTTTTACAAAATTATTAAAAAGAACAAACATTTTTGGATTTTTATAATTTATATTATTTACTGCGTTTCATTTTGAAATGAGCGCTCTTGTATATTTTTGTTAAATTGGCAACCATGGATATGGCAAATTCTGTGTGTCACGTTAAAATGCCCGGTTTTACATTTTAGTGGAATTATAGGTAAATATTTAAAATTAGTAGATCCTAAATCTATTGTCCATAACTATAACACAATTTTCCTTTAATGTGGACAAGATAGTCGAGCGTGTTAAGGCACATCTCTTAACATACTATGACGACACTCGTCACCAAGGTTCGTTAGTTCGAATCCGCCTGTCGACAATTTGTGATTTGTCGTAAAATATAAAAATACAGTTTCATGTATTCATCACACTCTGGCGCTATAAGCTAGTCACTTATACGCCTTAAATAATCTGACTAAAGAAACCGGCAGTACGGCAGTGTAAAAACTGCGGCTAGGTATCCCCAGCCCCTATGTTCCGAAACGGAATGATGGGAGGATGGGACTCATCTTTATTTATATCACTGGAAATAACATATTAGATTTTGGTTAAAATGGACTAACCGGAAGTAATACATTACGTGAAGCTGCTAACAGTTGAAAAAACTGGTATTATTTTGATTTTAGAAATAAATGCTGCAATTAAAAGTTTTAGAGAATTAAATTCTGCGTCTAGCATATTAAGAATTATTAAATTAGCCTTTTGTATAAGCGAGATATGTAAATTTAAAAATTATATATTTTTTGTTTTTTTAAATCAAGTTGCTATGAATTAGAACAAAAAATAAGAAAAATAAAATAAAATTTAATGTCAAATATGTGCCATTAATAAAATATCTATAGTTTATTACGTGTACAAGGAAGTCATGTGGTGTCCACATCAGATTTTTTTTATATACTGATAATTATGTATTATTTTGCTTGAAAACGACTAAAAAAATTTGCCGAAACCTCACCAAATAAGTAATGAAAATTTTAATTTTTGAAAACTTTTACAAAATTATTAAAAAGAACAAACATTTTTGGATTTTTATAATTTATATTATTTACTGCGTTTCATTTTGAAATGAGCGCTCTTGTATATTTTTGTTAAATTGGCAACCATGGATATGACAAATTCTATGTGTCACGTTAAAATACATGCCCGGTTTTACATTTTAGTGGAATTATAGGTAAATATTTAAAATTAGTAGATCCTAAATCTATTGTCCATAACTATAACACAATTTTCCTTTAATGTGGACAAGATAGTCGACAGTCGCGGTGGCCGAGCGTGTTAAGACACATCTCTTAACATACTGTGACGTCCCCCAAAACAAGGTTCGTCAGTTCGAATCCGTTTGCCGACAATGTGTGATATTTCGTAAAATATAAAATACAGCTACATGTATTTTTCACACTCGGGCGCTATAAGCTAGTCACTTATACGCCTTAAATAATCTGACTAAAGAAACCGGCAGTACGGCAGTGTAAAAACTGCGGCTCGGTGTGCCCGGCCCCTATGTTCCGACACGGAATGATGCGACATCATTCATTCAAATCTATTATTAATGAAAAAAATCGCAATAAAATTTATAACTTTATGCAATACTTTGTATGTATGAACACAAATATTGGTGTAATTTTGTGTTCAAAATAAAATTCCCTGCTGGACAAGAAAATAAAAAAAATTAAATTAAGAAAGTTCGTATTTGTAACTCTTCTAGTTCACGAAATTGTATTGGTGGCACACTTAAATTGAACACCCTGTATAATATAAATTTATTTTGCTAAATTGATTAATAATGGGGTAGGTGGCACAGTGGTATCGTGTCGGCCTGTGGATTTGAGAATCCGGGTTGCATTCCAACAATTTTCACCAAATTCAATCTACCCCCGAGGCTCCTATACTAATATCTTTGGGAGCCGTAATTTGACGGCTGATATAGCGCATAAATCTGTCACTTACCCAGATCTGCTACGACAGAAAACCTCACCCAGTTATGGGTAAAAGACGGGATAATATATTTATTTGTTATTTATAAATCTACCCTTGTGGGTTTTCCTCCATTGACATCTTTGGGGGCTGTGATTTGACAGCTGATAACGTGCATAAATATGTCACTTATCCAGATTTGCTACGGTAGAGTACCTCACCCAGTTACGGGTAAAAGGCGTAATGATAAATTTATTTATTATAAATCTCCTGAAGATCTCGTGAAGATATATTAATTTATTTTAAATTTCACTTTGTGGCTTCTCCCTCTACTTACATCTTTGGGGACCGTGATTTGACGGCTGATAACGCGCATAAATATATCACTTACCCAGATCTGCAACGGCAGAGTACTTCACGCAGTTATGGGTAAAAGACGTGATAATATATTTATTTGTTATTTATAAATCTACCCCTGTGGCATAAATATATCACTTACCCAGATGTGCTACAATAGAGTACCTCACCCAGTTATGGGTAAAAGCGTGATGATATATTTATTTGTTATTATAAATCTTCCCTTTTGAATTCCCCCTCTATTTACATCTTTGGGGATCGTGATTTGACGGCTGATAAAGTGCATAAATATATCACTTATCCAAATCTCCTACAGCAGAGTACCTCACCCAGTTAACCCACTAAACGGCGAGATGTTATATTTCTATAAATTTTTGAAATAAATAATTTGACTTTCTTTGAATTTCGTTTTATTTTAACAAAAGTGGGCAATAATTTTTATCAATATTGCTATCGATATATCGATAGTATCTATCCGTCAGTACGGTGGTGTGGATAGCGATACGGAATTCGAATCCGGAGATCCCGAGTCCGAATCGCACTCAAGCTAAAAATTATATAAACTACCACACTGCGGCTCGGTGAGTGCGGACCCTGTACTGTAATTGGGATTAAGTTCCTGTTGTACAGCATAACATAAATACATAAAATAAATTAATTAATTAATAAACAAATAAATAAATAAATAAATAACATGTCCCGTGTGATGGTCGCGTGGGTTGAGGGAATGACTCGCAACCATAAGGTCGTGGGTTCGGGTCCCGCCCGTGGCGACCATACAAAGGACATATCGGCATATGACCTTAGTAGTTGGCCCGATATATGAATTTTTTTAAAAATAAAATAAATAAATAACAACAAAGACAAAATTAATTGTCATCCAACACTTGGTGAAACAAGGTTTAATAAATATAAAAAATAAACACTTGGCTAAGTTTCACAAAATTCAGCCTCCAAGTCACTGGTTACTAACTGTGCTGGCCAGCCTCTGACGATGCCCTCATAAGGTGACTTGTATGCTGAATTTTGTGAAACATAGCAAAGTGTTTATTTTTTACTTCCTTGTACAAAGTAAAGGAAGTATTGTAATCGCGAAAATTTTCGGTTCTCAGATTTCAATGGAAATACGCATTTTGGCCCTCCCTGAGTCCATTTTGACTAATTTCGTCATGCCGTCTGTACGTACGTATGTATCTCGCATAACTCAAAAACGGTAAGCCGTAGAAAATTGAAACTTTATATTTAGGACTGTTATAACATCTAGTTGTGCACCTCCCTTTTTGGTCATTATATAACTTCCGGAAGTGGTACTTTACTTGAAGTCTATAATAGATTTTCATGAAAAACTATATTCAAATATAATTTAAAACTTTCCAAATTTGGTATATAAGACTACTATATCAATGGAAATAACATAATAGATTTTGGTTAAAATAGACTAACCGCAAGTGACACATTACATGAAGCTGCTAACAGTTTTCCTTGAAAAAAATGGTATTATTTTGATTTTAGAAATAAATGCTTCAAATAAAAGTTTTAGAGAATTAATTCTGCGTCTAGCACATTAAGAATTTTTAAATTAGCGTTTTTCATAAGCGAGATATCTAAATTTAAATATTATATATTTTATTATATTTTTTGTATGGGGTAGGTGGCTCAGTGGTATCAAGTCGGCCTGTGGATCTTGAGAACCCTGGTTCGATCCCCACAGACGACAAACAATTTTCACCCATTTAAAAATCTACCCCTGTGGCTCCCTCTCCACTAATATCTTTGAGGGCCGTGATTTGACGGCTGGTAACCGCATTTCACGCGACAAAATATATCACTTACCGAGATCTGCTTAGGCAGAGTGCCACACCCAGTAATGGGTAAAAGGCGTGATAATATATTTATTTTATTTATTTATATATATAATTTGTATTTTTTTTAAATTAATTTTGCTATGAATTAGAACAAAAAATAAAATGTCAAATATGTGCAATTAAAAAAATATGTATAGTTTAATACGCGTACAAGGAAGTCATGTGCTGAACACATCAGATATTTTATATTTAAATAAATAAATACTATCTTCCAATATGTCACTGTAACTATCAATAATTTTATGCCTCTATTTTTCAAAACAATCTTATAAAATTATTATTATTAAATAATACTCGTAGTTAAAAATGCGTCATTCTCATTTCCCTCTTCCACAGTGAATGCTTTAAAGCTTGAAGCTTGAAGCACCAGGAGCCTGGAGCTACCGCTACACGAGTCTCGCTGCAACGGTACCCAGCTGGCGGTTGTAGTCACTGCTAAGTCTGTCGCAGTCACGCGAGGTCGCTCGCGATATCCACATATAAACGTGAAGAGTTCAGTGTTGTGCAGCATGTGTACCCGGACATTTCTTCTACTTCTGGTGTTGCTGTTGGTGATGGCGACCACGCATGTTAACACAGGTAAGTGCTGGACGTGGGTGTTGATATCAGCGGGGGTATTAAGTACCTGGTGATTAGCTGCGATTAAATAATAAATTGATATGAGTTTAAGATGTTCTGTCAAAATTTATTTACATTTGTATTGATGTTAGTTTAAATTCAAAAAATGATGTATTAGTTCAAATATTGAGTATAACGACTGTTTTTTGTTATAAGTTGTAACCTAAAAAAATATGTGTTTATTTATCTATTGTGAATTTTAATTTTAATATTGCAAACTAGAGGCACAAAGTGGTTCAATATTTTTTTGTAAATTTTGGAAAAATTCTTTTTGTGTTGTATTCAGTACATACAATAATACATATATCTTTATATTTATTTTGCAATAATTTTGCAACATCCGGTATACTGAAAAACTTGATACGTGAATCGTCTCCAATGACACTGTTATTTAAAAAAATATTTATTACTAATTAAATTGAATTATAAAAAGAAATATTTTATCACGCCTTTTACCCATTTTGGGTGTAGAACTTTGTTTTAGCAGATCTCAGTAATTGATATATTTCTACATGAAACCAGCCGCCAAAATACAACCCCCAAAGTTGTTTGTGGAGGAGAAACCACAGGGGCAATTTTAAATTAAATAAATATTAATATATCATCACGCCTTTTACCCATTACTGAGTGTGGCATTTTGTCTTAGCAGATATTAGTAATTGATATATTTCATCGTGTAACCAGCTGTCAAAATACAACCCCCAAAGTTGTTTGTGTTGGAGAAACCACAGGAGCAATTTTAAATTAAATATATATTAATATATCATCACGCATTTTACCCATTACTGAGTGTGGCACTTTGTCTTAACAGATCTCAGTAATATATATATAGTTCTTCGAGTAACCAGCCGTCAAATCACCACCCCCAAAGTTATTTGTGGAGGGGCAATTTGAAATTAAATAAATATAAATATATCATCACGCCTTTTACCCATTACTGAGTGTGGCACTTGTCTTAGCAGATCTCAGTAATTGATATATTTCTTCGTGAAACCAGCCGACAAATAACAACCCCCAAAGTTGTTTGTGTTGGAGAAACCACAGGGGCAATTTGAAATTAAATATATATTAATATATCATCACGCCTTTTACCTATTACTGAGTGTGGCATTTTGTCTTAGCAGATCTTAGTAAATGATATATTTCTTCGTGAAACCAGTCGTCAAATCACAACCCCCAAAGCTGTTAGTGTAGAAGAAACCACAGGGGCAATTTTAAATTAAATAAATATTAATATTTCATCAAGCCTTTTACCCATTACTGGGTGTGGCAGATCTCAGTAATTGGTATATTTCTACGTGAAACCAGCCGTCAAATTACAACCCCCAAAGTTTTTTGTGAACGGGCAATTTGAAATTAAATAAATATAAATATTTCATCACGCCTTTTACCCATTACTGAGTGTGGCACTTTGCCTTAGCAGATCTCAGTAATTGATATATTTCTACGTGTAACCAGTCGTCAAATCACAATCCCCAAAGCTGTTAGTGTAGAAGAAACCACAGGGGCAATTTGAAATTAAATAAATATAAATATTTCATCACGCCTTTTACCTATTACTGAGTGTGGCACTTTGTTTTAGCAGATATCAGTAATTGATATATTTCTTCGTGAAACCAGCCGACAAATAACAACCCCCAAAGTTGTTTGTGTTGGAGAAACCACAGGGGCAATTTGAAATTAAATATATATTAATATATCATCACGCCTTTTACCTATTACTGAGTGTGGCATTTTGTCTTAGCAGATCTTAGTAATTGATATATTTCTTCGTGTAACCAGCAGTCAAATCACTACTCCCAAAGTCGTTTGTGGAGGGGAAATTTAAATTAAATAAATATAAATATTTCATCACGCCTTTTACCCATTACTGGGTGTAGAACTTTGTTTTATCAGATCTCAGTAATTGATATATTTCTACATGAAACCAGCCGTCAAATCACAACCTCCAAAGTTGTTTGTTGAGGAGAAACCTCAGGGGCAATTTTAAATTAAATATATATTAATATATCATTACGCCTTTTACCCATTACTGGGTGTAGCACTCTGCCTTAGCAGATCTCAGTAATTGATATATTTCTTCCTGTAGCCAGTCGTCAAATCGCAACCCCCAAAGCTGTTAGTGTAGAAGAAACCACAGGGGCAATTTTAAATTAAATATATATGAATATATCATCACACATTTTACCCATTACTGGATGTGGCTTTTTGCCTTAGCAGATCTCAGTAATTGATATATTTCTATGTGAAACCAGCCGTCAAATCACAACCCCCAAAGTTGTTTTTAAATTAAATAAATATTAATATATCAGCACGCCTTTTCCCCATTACTGAGTGTGGCACTTTGTCTTAGCAGATCTCAGTAATTGATATATTTATTCGTGTGACCAGCCGTCAAATCACAACCCTTAAAGTTGAAGAATAAATGAATCATTGACAGGGAGGCAATATACCTGTGTTAAATAGATTATTGACTTGATGTTATAGTTGTATTATCACAATTTCACTAACATTTCTTTCCGGATGTAATTTGCAAAAAAGCCGTTATTACATAGGAATAATTAGAAGAGAGTTGTAGATAATATACGGGAACCCTCATACCGATTTATCAGTTTATACAGGGTGCCCGTAACACTGGAATATAAGGCTTTAACATGTAAAATAATATTTTTATAATTTCTTGCTTCCCTTATTATTTTAAAAAGCTTCAAATAAATGTTGTATAAAATTCTACATTAAAATCAGTAAACAGAATTAATAATTTGCACGCTTTATAACGACAGAAATTAAATTGAAAATGGTGAAAATTAGCTGCAAAATAGAGATAACCTTGCTGGGAAATGAAACATAAATGTCAGAAGAAAAAATAATGATAAATTGTTTGTAAAAGTGTTGATGGCCCTGAAAAGGACCGTTGTTTTTTGTTATTATCAATTAAATGTTTTGATTGTATTTTAAATTGAATACTGAATGATTTGAAATGAAGTGCTCAAATAAATCTGCAACTGTGGCATGGATGCAACACTGACCCATATTTTCTTTGTATTTTGAATTGTGTGTATTGAAGGAATTGGCCTGTGAGGGTTCGAACCCGCAAATAAATCTCTCTCTACCACTATAATACAACTTAACACATTCATTTCTTTCACTAATTCACTAATTATCCAACATCTTATAATTCACTTAAATTCAAGACTAATAAATAACTACTGGCAATAAAGGAATATTTTTCTACTGACAGATAAAACCTGAATCATTTGTTTCATTTTGTTTCATTTCCCAGCAAGGCTATCCCTATTTTGCAGCTAATTTTCACCATTTTCATTTTAATTTCTGTCGTTATAAAGCTTGCAAAATTAATTGAATCATTTATTTGAAGCTTTTTAAAATAATCAGGAAAGCAGAAAATTATCAAAACATCATTTTACATTTTACAGTCCTATGTTATGGTGTCTTGGTAACCACCCTGTATATATTCTTCAAGAATGAATGCTATTTTTCCCTCGTCCTACAAAGTATACTTTATAAAAATCATGCATTTCTCTTCCTGGATTTATAATACAACTTATACAGAGTGGTGACTCGCTCAGCCGGTCATAGAGATTTAATATAGAAAATCAGTTTTTTGCAATTTCCTGCTTCCCTAATTATTTTAAGCAAAAACGCGTCAAATAAAAGTTTTAGGGCATCAAATTCTGCATCTAAATCAATAAACAGAATTACTTGTACGTGCTTTGTAACAACAGAAATTAAATATGAAAATGTCGAAAATTACGTTGAAAATATTGATAGCCATGAAATTGAACAAAAAAAAAAAATAAATGCTTGACGTTTTATCTGTCAAAACATCAACGTTTGACGTTGTGACAGATAAAATGGCCAGCTCGATCACCGGATTTGTCACCTAATGACTTCTTTCTGTGGGGTCATTTAAAAAACACAATTTACAAAAGTAGGCACCCAAATGTGGATTCTCTAAAACAAAGAATTGCAGAGGAATGCAGGAATAGTACAGCCCGGCAGCTATCAAATATGCATCGTAATTTTTACGAAAGACTTGGGCTCTAGACTGGAATATGTATTTATTATGTCCATTATAGTTTAATTTTGTTATTAATACATTTTTATTCTGATATTAAAATTAAATAAATAAACTGTTTACTTGGCTACTTAATTATGAATGTTTTATAAAATATAAATATTTTCTCCTGCAGGTCCAACGTCAAACGTTGACATTTTATCTGTCACAACGTCAAACGTTGATGTTTTGACAGATAACAAATCAAGCATTTATTTATTTATTTTGTTCAATTCCATGGCTATAAATATTTTCAACATAATTTTCGACATTTTCATATATAATTTCTGTCGTTACAAAGCACGTAAAAGTAATTCTGTTTATATATTTAGATGCAGAATTTGATGCCCTAAAACTTTTATTTGACGCGTTTTTGCTTAAAATAATTAGGGAAGCAAGAAATTGCAAAAAACTGATTTCCCATGTTAAAGTCCTATGACCGGCTGAGCGAGTCACCACCCTGTATAATTTGCAGTATTGCTTGTATATTAATATTTTCAATTTAATTTCTGTCGTTATAAAGATTGCAAAATTAATTTTGTTTATTGATTTGAATGATTTATTTCAAGCATGACTCTTAAAACTAATCAGAAAATTATAAATATATGACTTTACATGTTAAAGTTAAATCTCCAATACCCTGTATACTCATATATACCTACGCACCCTTTTTAGCAATATAAAAAGTCGTTAAAATTTATTTGTTTAACTAGATTATTATTATTTTTATTAGTTTTATTATTATTATTATTTTGCTGAATTGTACTCTCTGCTTTTTGTTGGACCATTAAGTGTCTTTAATAAAGCTTATTATTATTATTATAAAATGTCTTCTAATGTCACAACCTTTATCCATATTAACCAAAGTTGTTATAATATGCTCCTTTTACATAAAACATCTGTTTAAACCACCCAAGAGAATCACTATGTTCCTTGCAGTAATTCTAGCTTTTTTACTTCCTTGTACGAAGTAAAGGAAGTATTGTAATCGAGAAAATTTTCGGTTCTCAGATTTCAGTGGAAATACGCATTTTGAGCATCCCTGAATCCATTTTGACTAATTTCGTCGTGACGTCTGTACGTACGTATGTATCTCGCATAACTCAAAAACGGTAAGCCGTAGAAAGTTGAGGTATTTAGGACTGTTATAACATCTAGTTGTGCACCTCCCTTTTTGGTCATTATATAACTTCCGGAAGTGCTACTTTACTTAAATAATAGATTTTCATGATGAACTATATTCAAATATAATCCAAAACTTTTCAAATTTGGTATATAAGACTACTATATCAATGCAAATAACATAATAGATTTGGTTAAAAGGGACTAACCGGAAGTGATACATTACATGAAGCTGCTAACAGTTTGAAAAAAATGGTATTATTTTGATTTTAGAAATAAATGTTGCAAATAAAAGATTTAGACTATAAAATTCTGCGTCTAGCACATTAAGATTTATTTAATTAGTCTTTTGTATAAGCGAGATATGTTAATTTAAAAATTATATTGTTTTGTTTTTTTTTTAAATTAAGTTTGCTATGGATTAGAACAAAATATAAGAAAAAAAATCTGATGTGGACACCACATGACTTCCTTGTACGCGTATTAAACTATAGATATTTTTTAATTGCACATATTTGACATAAAATCTTTTATTTTGTATTTTTTGTTGTAATCCATAGCAAAACAAACAAAAAATATATAAAATTTAAATTTAGACATCTTGTTTATACAAAAGGCTAATTAAGTAATTCTTAATGTGCTAGACGCAGAATTTAATTATCTAAAACTTTTATTTGCAGCATTTATTTCTAAAATTAAAATAATACCATTTTTTCAACTGTTAGCAGCTTCATGTAATGTATCACTTCCGGTTAGTCCATTTTAACCAAAATCTATTATGTTATTGCCATTGATATAGTAGTCTTATATACCAAATTTGGAAAGTTTTAAATTATATTTGAATGTAGTTTTTCATGAAAATCTATTATAGGCTTCAAGTAAAGTACCACTTCCGGAAGTTATATAATGACCAAAAAGGGAATTGCACAACTAGATATTATAAAAGTCCTAAATACAAAATTTTAACTTTCTACGGCTTACCGTTTTTGAGTTATGCGAGATACATACGTACGTACAGACGGTACGACGAAATTAGTCAAAATGAATTCAGGGATGGCCAATATGCGTATTTCCACTGAAATCTGAGAACCGAAAATTTTTGCGATTACAATACTTCCTTTACTTCGTACAAGGCAGTAAAAATGGTATTTTTTGATTTTAGAAATAAATGCTGCGAATAAAAGTTTTAGAGAATTAAATTCTGCGTCTAGCACATTAAAAATTATTTAATTAGCCTTTTGTATAAGCAAGATATGTAAATTTAAAAATTATATTTTTTTGTTTTTTTTTTAAATTAAGTTTGCTATGGATTAGAACAAAATATAAGAAAATAAAAGAAAATTTAATGTCAGATATGTGCAATTAAAAAATATCTATAGTTTAACACGAGTACAAGGAAGTCATGTAATGTTCACATCAGATTTTGAACATTGAATAAACAAGACAAAAGTAAAACTAATATTCATGTCTTCTCTGCCATCGTTAAAGTTTTCGTTTGCTATATAGTCCAATACAAGAAGCCAGCCCCAGTGCTGGCAACAGGTGAAGTACAGTTATAAAAACACTGAGAAAAGCAACAGCAAATACTTCATGAATAGACGACATGTGTCGATGCAAGTGCAGAGATATACGTGGTACCGTAAAAGAGCAAGAGTTTCTTTGTTTCATGAAGATTGGTGCGTGAATTAAAGACTGTTATATAAGATTGAGAAGAGTGAATAGAAAGTTCAAGTGAGATATTTGTTAATTTGATTGTAAAGTAAAGATAGAAGAAAAATATATCATCATGGTTTTTACCCATTATTGGGTGTGGTGTTCAGCTGTAGTATATATTTATGTTTGTTGCCAGTCGTCAAATCACGGCTCCCAAAGATGTTAGTGGAATCGTAAGAGTGGATTTAAAAATAAATAAATAAATAAATAAATAAATATATTATCACGAATTTTACCCATTACCGGGTGTGGTATTCTGCTGTAGCAGATCTCAGTTAGTGATATATTTAGATGTGTTACCAGTTGTTAAATTACGGCACCCAAAGATGTTAGTGGAAAGGGAATTTAAAAAATAAATAAATAAATATATCATCATGCCTTTTACCCATTACTGGGTATGGTATTCTGCTGAAGCATAAGTCAGTAAATGATATATATTTATGCGCCTTACCAGTCGTCAAATCACGGCTCCCAAAGATGATAGTAGAATGGGATTTTAAAAAATAAATAAATAAACAAGTTTTCGTAACACATGCACAAGAAACACGTTCTTATTCCCTAATTTTAGAGAGAGAAACACTGCTTTTCTCCTCTAGGGAGATAAACATTATGTTTCTCTCCCTAGGTAGCATGTTTCTCTCCCTAGAGAGATTAGCTGTTTGCGGCGTTTCCTAGGTAACTAGTTACGCAACCCATATTTGACATTTGTCCCGATAAGACGGTAATTTTTGTGCACTTGTTACGAAAAGTATAATATGCTTCACGGGAGGGCGCGATTATCCCTTGTGTGAAGTTGGCGAGAATAATCGCTTGTTTCCCTCCCTTGATGCATAACATATTACATCACGCCTTTTACCTATTACTAGGTGTGATTTTCAACTGCAGCAGATCTCAGTAAGTGATATATTTATGCGCGTTACCAGTCGTCAAACCACGCCCCCAAAGAAGATTGTGGAAAGGGATTTAAAAAAATGAAGAAATAAATATATCATCACGCCTTTTACCTATAACTGGGTGTGGTATTCAGCTGTAGCAGATCTTAGTAAGTGATATATTTATACGCGGTACCAGTCGTCAAATCACGGCCCCCAAAGATGATAGTAGAAAGGGATTAAAAAAAATAAATATATCATCACGCCTTTTACTCATTACTGGATGTGGCACTCTGCTGTAGCAGATCTTGGTAAATGATATATATTTATGGGAATTGAATCTGGGTTCTCAAATCTACAGACCAAATTGATACGACTAACAAACAATAATGTATTTAATTAATTTTCAATAAAATTATGTATACAGAATGTTTCAAATTTATTGCAACAAAATTAAATGGTATATATTATGAAGTAGGTGGCTCAGTGGTATCGAGTCGGTCTGTGGATCTTGAGAACCCTGGTTCGATCCCCACAACCGACAAACTATTTTCACCAATTTAAATCTACCAGTGTGGCTCCCCCTCCACTAACATCTTTGGGGGCCGTGATTGGACAGCTTCACGCGAAGAAATATATCACTTACCGAGATCTGCTTCGGCAGAGTGCCACACCTAGCAATGGGTAAAAGGCGTGATGATATATTTATTTATTTTATTTATGATGTATTGAATTCAAAGCAAAAAATATGTTTCCGAAATTTGCAAAAATAATTGCACATTAATTGAAGCAAACATTTTTCGTGCTACTGGTTAGATAGGCTACAGCAGGGATGTGCGTGTAGTCTACTGCAAGTAATCTACGCCATTCTCTACGTGTAAACAATCGTGTAGTCTACGTCTTCATTTTTCATGTAAACAATGTAGACTATGTAGACAAAGAAAACACCTGTGTTCACACTTAAGTCAGATTATAAATTTTATCCCTAGAACTAGGGAATTTTAAATGTTGTTAGAGATTTTTATTTTTATTCTAGGGATTACATGAAAAAAATTAGTTGGTTAGGGCAAAACGTTGAAAATTTGTCAACTGGTTACTGTTAAAAATAGCGCCAAAGAAAACTCCGTCTGGTGAGATGGCGCGGTGATCGATTTTAAAAATATGACAGTTCGCCCAAGACCCAAGACAGACATTCGTCTAGTAATGTACCAGCACTTGCTTTATTAGTTTTATTATATAAAGACCGATAATGACCCGAGCTTACAAATACGAATACATGTAATAGTTACAAAGGAATAAATTTAGGTTATGTTGAATTTTACAACTGTCAGATGCATTATCTACATTGTTTACATTGTCTACGTCGCTAGAATTGTCGACGTATTGTCTACGTGTAGATGTCGACAATTAAAGATTACACGTAGATGCACATCTCTGGGCTACAGTAATGAATACAAATTATTAAACATTAAAATTAATTCAATTAAAATTGTGTAGTAATTTTTTCAACGTTTAATGGTTATTAATTTTTAGTTTAGTTAATGTTTGCATATCGCGGGCGAAATTGTTGTTTGTTGGCGCGGTCCAATGACTTTTTTGTCTCGATTTAGCTGTCTCGACTAAGAGTGACATTCTCACGCGTGACAAAAATATTTAGCGGGCGAAATTATACGAGTAAATGTCAATTTTCTTTGACATTTGGGTGAAAATATTATTTTCTGTCAAAAATATTCAAGTACGAGATTTTTTCATCATTTACATAACTATAACAATGCATATTTTGCGTAAGCTGAGTTTTCGCGCACGCTCCCAAATTTTTTTCACGTTTCCTTGGTTATTATATTATCATATTATTTTTGATTCCTTCAATTTGCTTTAATAAATCGATAATTATTGTATTAGTCTTTTTTGACAGTTGTAGAAAAATGTTATTTGTATTTCTCGGGCGAAAATCTTACTTTTTGGCGCAGACGACAGTCATTTCATAACTATTTATAGAATATAATAATTATTTATATGCATCAAAAAATATGCTTGGTGCCGCGGCAGACTATATTCTGAGCGCAGTAATCATTACTTTCAAACTGTATTTAATAGTTATTTTTATATTAAGCGTATTTTTGTTGCGCGTGAGAATGTTACTTTTAGTCGAGACAATAAAAGTAATGCGAACGCGCCAAAAAACAAGAATTTTGTCCACGAAATACAAACAACATTTTTTCTACAACTATAAATAAAGAATAATACAATAACTATTAATTGATTTAAGTAAATTGATGGAAAACAATCAACAATAATATGAATTTGATACTATTGATGTGTTGTAACTAATGAAACCTGACAACAAATAATTTGGGAGCGTGCGCGAGATACTCATTTTGCGCACTAGAATACGAATACTCATTTTGCGCACTAGAGTGCAAAATAATGCGCAAAATACGCGTTGTCATGGTAATGTAAATGATGAAACAATCACGTACTTCGCGTATTGATATTAGTGGAAAAAATGAAAATTTTTGACAGAAAAAATTTATTACAAATTCAATTTTTCTACGATTGCTATGAAAAGTTGACAATTACGCTCTCATTTGACATCGTAAAGTTGAGGTTTTCTGCGGAACAATCGAAAAAGATATTAAATGCGCGCTTATTTCAATAGTTACCAGGGATACAAACAGAACAGAAACTTGTCATATTGACAGTTGACAGAATGAATTTATTTTCAGTACGTATACGTTTTTGAATAATTTTAAGATGCAATCATACAAAAAATGATGTGTGTATCACGAGCGTAAAGTGTCTTTGTTCCTCTTACACTATTACAGCTCTTGCCTTCGGCTCGCGCTGCAATTACCGTGCTCGAGTAACAAAGAATCACTTTACGCTCTTAATACACAAATAACTATTAGAATTTATGTGTAAACAAGACTTTTAAAGAAAAAAAAAACATTCTATTCAAGTCTTTAACCCCTTAATATATATATAAAATATAAACTAAACACTTGTCTAAGTCTCAAAAAATTCAACCTCCAAGTCACCTTATGAGGGCATCGTCAGCGGCTGGCCAGCACAGTTAGTAACCATAGACGCGTTTCGCTCTTATTAGTTAATTTTGTGAGACTTAGCCAAGTGTTTATTTAACATTTTTTATTAAACCTAGTTTCACCAGGTGTATGGATGACAATTAATTTTGTCTTTGTTGTTACTCTCTATAAAAGGTCATGACACCCTTGTGTAAATTTTTAAACACTGCTGAACTCTAGTTTGAACCCAAAGCCCTTGAAACAGAACAAGTATATGAGAGCGTATGTATGTGTATATAATTACGATATATCATGACATAATGAGAGACTCGCGCATTTCCATTGTTTTGTGGCGTGTCTCAACGCTGGGAAGGACCTTGGATCTGCAACCGACGACCCGAGACTCGCCATCGCGGACAGACGGGCCGTGAGAATCACATACAATCACATGCATAATTATTTATTACATACCAGGAGATTTTGTTTTCAAGTTTAATTAGATTATTTTTTGACTCGTTAAAATAAATAAATAAATGTATCATCACGGCTTTTATCCATTACTGGGTGTGGAACTGTGCCGTAACAGATCTTGGTGAGTGATATATTTATGACAAATCACGGCACTCAAAGATGTTAGTGGAGGGAGAGCCACAAAGATAGATTTATATAAAATAAATAAATAAATATATCATCAAGCCTTTCAGCCATTACTGGGTGTGGAACTGTGTCGTAACAGATCTAGGTGAGTGATATATTTATGACAAATCACGGCCCTCAAAGATGTTAGTGGAGGGGGAGCCACAAAGATAGATTTATATAAAATAAATAAATAAATATATCATCAAGCCTTTCAGCCATTACTGGGTGTGGAACTGTGCCGTAACAGATCTTGGTGAGTGATATATTTATGACAAATCACGGCCCTCAAAGATGTTAGTGGCGGGGGAGCCACAGATGTAGATTTATATAAAATAAATAAATGAATATATCATCACGCCTTTTACCTATTACTGGAAGTGGCACTCTGCCGTAACAGATCTTGGTAAGTGATATATTTATGACAAATCACGGCCCTCAAAGATGTTAGTGGAGGGGGAGCCACAGAGGTAGATTTATATAAATTAAATAAATAAATATATCATCACGCCTTTACCCATTACTGGGAGTGGCACTCTGCCGTAACAGATCTTGGTAAGTTATATATTTATGACAAATAACGGCGCTCAAAGATGTTAGTGGAAGGGGAGCCACAGAGGTAGATTTATATAAAATAAATAAATAAATATATCATCACGCCTTTTACCCATTACTGGGAGTGGCACTCTGCCGTAACAGATCTTGGTGAGTGATATATTTATGACAAATCACGGCCCTCAAAGATGTTAGTGAAGGGGGAGCCACAGAGGTAGATTTATATAAAATAAATAAATAAATATATCATCAAGCCTTTCAGCCATTACTGGGTGTGGCACTCTGCCGTAACAGATCTAGGTGAGTGATATATTTATGACAAATCACGGCCCCAAAATATGTTAGTGGAAGGGGAGCCACAGAGGTAGATTTATATAAAATAAATACATAAATATATCATTACGCCTTTTAGCCATAACTCGGTGAAGCACTCTGCCGTAACAGATCTCGATGTGTGATATATTTATGCGCGTTGCCAGTCGTAAAATCACGGCCCCCAAAGATGTTAATGGCGGGGGAGCCACATAGGTAGATTTAAATTGGTGAAAATTGTTTGTCGGCCGTGGGGATCGAACCAGGGTTCTCAAGGTCTACAGGCCGACTTGATACCACTGAGCCATCTAACCCATTTTGAAAAAAGATTTTAATTATTAATCAGATTAATTATTAATATATAATTGTTACAATAAATAGGTATTTTTTTAAACATCGGCCAGACTATTACTGATATAAGCCGATATATATTCTTTTAAATATGGCTGTCACGGGCGGGACTCGAACCCACGATCTTACGATCATAAGTCGGGCTCCAACACGCGCGGTCGTTACGCAGAACAATTACTACTTGAAATAAGAGGTAATTAAATTAGATATACAAGCAATACTGAAAATTATATAAATTGTACTATTGCTTGCTCTAGGACAAGAAATGCATGATTTTTATAAGGTATACTTTGTAGGACTAGGGAAAAATAGCATTCATTCTCGAAGAATATATACAGGCTGATTACCACGACTGGGGTACATAAAACTTGAATATGTAAAATCATATTTTTATAATATTCTGTTTCTCTTATTATTTTAAAAAGCTTCAAATATATGAGTGATATCAATAAACAGAATTATTTTGCACGCTTTATAACGACAGAAATTAAATTGAAAATGATGAAAATTAGCTGCAAAATAGTGACAGCCTTGCTGAGAAATGAAACAAAATTAAACAAATGATTCAGGTTTCATCTGTCAGCAAAAAATATTAATTTATTGCCAGTAGTTATTTATTAGTCTTGAATTTAAGTGAATTATAAGAAAAAATGTTGGATAATTAGTAAATTAGTGAAAGAAATGAATGTGGTAAGTTGTATTATAGTGGTAGAGAGAGATGTATTTGCGGGTTCGAACCCTCACAGGCCAATTCCGTCAATACACACAATTCAAAGAGTTATTACAAAAAAAAATATGGGTCATCTTTGCCACAGTTTACTCTGTATTCAATTTACAGGCTGGTCGAATTAAAAATGCCTTTAATTTAATTTAAGACGTCTCAAATTAATTAAAGACGTCTGAAATTGAATTAAAGATGTATAAGATTGAATTAAATACGTCTTAAAATGAATTAGAGACGTCTAAAATTGAGGTAGGTGGCTCAGTGGTATCGAGCCGGCCTTTGGATCTTGACAACCCTGGTTCGATCCTCACAGCCAACAAATAATTTTTATCAAATTAAATCTACCCATGTGGCCCCTCTCTGTTAATATCTTTGGGGGCCGTGATTTGACGGCTGGTAACCTCACATCACGCGAAGAAATATATTACTTAACGAGATTTGCTTCGACAGAGTGCCACAACCAGTAATGGGTAAAAGGTGTGATGATATATATTTTAAAATTGAATTAAAGACGTATAAGATTGAATTAAGTACATCTTCAAATTAATTAGAGACGTCTGAAATTGAATTAAAGACGTCTTAAAACGTATGATATACGTTTGAAATTGTATTAAAGACATATTAGTGCATAGAATGTATTTTATTCTAATGCATGGGTAAATATAGAATTTTAGATTTCTTTGATTCAATTTCAGACGTCTTTAATTGAATTTCAGACATATTCATTGTATCTATAAAACTTTAACATGTAAAATTATATTTTATAATTGATAATAACAAAAAACAACGGCCCTTTTCAAGACCATCAACACTTTTACAAAAACAGAATTTCTTTTAGCGCAATTTATAATTATTTTTTCTTCTGATATTTTGTTTCATTTCCAAGCTAGGTTATCTCTATTTTTCAGCTAGTTTTCAGCATTTTCAATTTAATTTCTGTCGTTATAAAGCGTGCAAATTATTAATTCTGTTTACTGATTTTAATATAGAATTTTATACGACATTTATTTGAAGCTTTTTAAAATAATAAGCAAGAAATTATAAAAATATCATTTTACATATTACAGTTTTATATTTCAGTGTTGCAGTGACCACCCTGTATATAAATTCATTAAAGAAACACTACAGTCAAACATAAAATTAAATACAAAAAAAAAATACAATTGACAGCGATGCTGTGGTTATAAAAACCAATTTAAAGTGTACATTTGTTTCAAATTTGTTCGTCAGTATGGTGGTGTAGATAGCAATATGGAATTCGAATCCGGAGATCCCGAGTTCAAATCTCACTCAAGCTAAAAATTATATAAACTACCACACTGCGGCTCGGTGAGTGTGGACCCTGTACTGTAATTGGGATTAAGTTCCTGTTGTACAGCGTAACATAAATAACATAAATAAATAATAGTATAAATAAAATAAAAATAAATATATTATCACGCCTTATACCCATTACTGAGTGTCACTCTGCCTAAGCAGATCTCGGTAAGTGATATATTTCTTCGCGTGAAGTGCGGTTATCAGCCATCAAATCACGGCCCCCAAAGATGTTAGTGGAGGGAGAGCCACAGGGGTAGATTTAAATTGGTGAAAATTGTTTTGTCGTCTGTGGGGATCGGACCAGGGTTCTCAAGATCCACAGGCCGACTCGATACCACTGTGCCACCTACCCCATTAATAATAGTATATTACATAATAAGTCAGGAAAATGATGCTTTACTTGACGAAGCAGTTGTTTGAAGTACGAGGCCGTGAGGCCGTGTATTTTAATTCGCTGTGTCAAGTAAAACACTTTCGTGACGTATTATGTATACTATTTTTTTCTGAAATCGTTCAGATTTATATTTTATAAATATAATTAATAATAAATATTTCAAAATGTTTAATTTTTTGGTAAGAATCATGTTGACCGCAAACTACATATCCAAGGTGATAACAAAAGTTGTTGAAAACAACATCTTATGTGAAAAATCTATTGAACATATTTGTGTCAAAAGTAATATTGTTGAGAGAGAAGATTTCTTTATAATGTTGGAAAATATAGATGAAAATGAGTATGAGGCGGTATTTTCAAGTACTCCTCCAGAAATCTTAAATCAAGCAACTGCGGCTGTTGAAAATTTATTACCGAGCAAGTCCAAAGACCGATATGATAAAAAGTATGAAATTTTCATGGATTGAAAAAAGAAAAATAAAGTAAATAATTTGTCAGAAAATGTGCTACTTGCTTATTTTATTCACTGAATCTCCAAGTAATTTATCGATTGCAACAAATAATTTAGCTTCAAATTGGCCAGTGTCATACATAAATTTTAGTAATTTAAGTAATTGTATATTTAGTATTAACGTTATTGATAAAAATAAATAAAGATCTTATTAAATATTTTAGTTATTTAGTTTATTTACTTGAGTCAGGTACAGTACTTTCCTGACTAGTCAAGAATAGTTATTTACATACCAAGTGCGGGAACCTAGTTCACGCAAGAGGTTTGTATTTTTTGTAGGAAAAGTGTAAAACTATATAATCATGATCATCATGTGCAAGTACTTCAACAGAAACTGCTGCTGCTGCTATAAATGTTCATGTGCCGCCATCTTTACAATCCATTCAAACAAACCAAGTTGTGCCAGGAGTTAGTATTTCAAATTGACAAAGTTGTACTATAAATATAAACTTTCCACAAAACAATCATATACACATAACACTGCTTTGTAACCATTTTATAACTAACTTCACAGTCATGTCAAATTTCAATTGATTTAATTTTAATGTAATAAAACTAAAGAGTGTTATATTATTTACTAACTTCATTTGTAGTATACAGTAAATTTAATAAACTTGTTTAATTTCATATCTATGTTGTCACAATTTACCTTACGTTTGTAGGTTATGTGTTTCCACTGCTGTCGAGTTCTGTTATTTCGTTGCCAACATTGTGAACCAAATGCACTAAATTTATCATTTTAAAATTAAATTTCATTCAATATTCCATCATTTTCTTTTATTATTATTACGCAAAATTGTGTTTGAGATACTATACTTTTTTATTATAAATATAGTTTTTTAATAAGTGCTTTAGAAATTGGAGTGTTTTTTTCTAAAATGTCCCTAACGAGTGCGGGAAATTGACGTTTCGGTCGTTGCGTAGGCGACGCGAAACAACACATTTTAATGTATGAGTACAAAAAGTAGTTTACCTGACTGTTTTGCAAATGTTTTGGTAAACACTTACTTTCCATACTAAAATGCGTCAGGAAAGTAAGCATTTTCTTGACGATTTCAGAAAAAAAATATTTTGATCAACGCCATCTCTTAATAACATAAGTAACCCAAATTTATTTATGCAAATGACAGTAGAATGTCTGAAAATAATTCTAATCTTCAAAGACAATAGCAATTTACATCCATCTAGGTTTAAGTAATTAATTAAACTAATTAAATTATTTAATTATAAATATGAATCTACACACAAAAGATATATTTTCAAGTGCTTCGCTGCTGTAGCGCGCTTGAAGTCTGTTTCACACGTATAAAAAAACAAAAGATGACATTGAAATGAAAATTCAAGATTGCTTCACATGAAACAACGACGACATGCGACATAAGAGCGTCTATAACTTCAACCGAAACTTGAATGAAATTCTCATCAAAATAAATCTGATATATTGTCATTCAAGTACAATTTTAATTTAATATAAGTTTAAGATAAAATGTATAGTATTATAAAAATGTGTTTAAATTTTTTCATTTATACTAATCAATGCTACTGTTAAAAATTCTTGTATACAGGTAAAAAAATCTGATGTGGACCGTACATGACTTCCTTGTACGCGTATTAAACTATAGATATTTTTTTAATTGCACATATTTGTCATTAAATTTTTTATTTTTTTCATAACTTAATTTTAAAAATCTGATGTGGACACCACATGAGTTTCTAGTACGCGAATTATACTATACCTACATTTTTTTTATTGCACATAGTTGACATAATTTGACATTGACATTGAATTTTTTATTTTTTCCTTATTTATTGTTATAATCCATAGCAAACTTAATTACAAGAAACAAGAAATATATAATTTTAAAATTTGGATATCTCGCTTATACAAAAGGCTAATTGAATAATTCTTAATGTGCTAGACGCAGAATTTAATTCTCTAAAACTCTTATTTGCAGCATTTATTTCTAAAATCAAAATAATACCATTTTTTTAAAGAAAAACTGTTAGCAGCTTCATGTAATGTATCACTTCCGGTTAGTTCATTTAAACCAAAATCTATTATGTTATTTCTATTGATATAGTTAGTCGTATATACCAAATTTGAAAAGTTTTGGATTATATTTGAATATAGTTTTTCATGAAAATCTATTATTCAAGTAAAGTAGCACTTCCGGAAGTTATATAATGACCAAAAAGGGAGGTGCACAACTAGATGTCATAACAGTCCTAAATACCTCAACTTTCTACGGCTTACCGTTTTTGAGTTATACGAGATACATACGTACGTACAGACGTCACGACGAAATTAGTCAAAATGGATTCAGGGATGGCCAAAATGCATATTTCCGCTGAAATCTCAAAACCGAAAATTTTCGCGATTACATTACTTCCTTTACTTCGTACATGGAAGTAAAAACAGGCAATTGTATTTTAAACTTTAAATGCCTAAAATTATATTTTTAAAATTTGCTGCTTCCCTTATTATTTTAAAAAGCTTCAAATAAATGTTGTATAAAATTCTACATTAAAATCAGTAAACAGAATTAATGCTGCACGCTTTATGACGACAGAAATTACATTGAAAATGGTGAAAATTAGCTGCAAAATATAGATAACCTTGCTTGGAAATGAAACAAAATTGTTAGAAGAAAAACTAATGATAAATTGCGGTAAAAGTTTGTAAAAGTGTTGATGGTCCTGAAAAGGACCGTTGTTTTTTGTTATTATCAATTAAATGTTTTGATTGTATTTTAAATTGAATACAGAATAAACTCTGAATGATCTGAAATGAAGTGCTCAAATAAATCTGCAACTGTGGCATGGATGCAACACTGAGCCATATTTTCTTTGTATTTTGAATTGTGTGTATTGAAGGAATTGGCCTGTGAGGGTTCGAACCCGCAAATAAATCTCTCTCTACCACTATAATACATTACAATACTTAACACATTCATTTCTTTCACTAATTCACTAATTATCCAACATCTTATAATTCACTTAAATTCAAGACTAATAAATAACTACTGGCAATAAACGAATATTTTTCTACTGACAGATAAAACCTGAATCATTTGTTTAATTTTATTTCATTTCCCAGCAATGCTATCACTATTTTGCAGCTAATTTTCACCATTTTCAATTTAATTTCTGTCGTTATAAAGCATGCAACATTAGTTTTTTTTATTTCAATAATTTTTTTGAAGCTTTTTAAAATAATAAGGGAAACAAGAAATTATAAAAATATGATTTTACATGTAAAAGTCTTATGTTCCGCTGTTGCAGTACCACCCTGTAGATGTTAGAAACAAAATATAAACAAATTTTATATTTCAATAGTTATTTTTGAACCGCAATCGAGTATCAAATAACGTTTTTTTCGAAAACTATGTCCCAAAATTAGTAATAATGTAATGAGAAAATGTTGACGTTTAGGATGAATTAATGTGACATCTAATGTCTCCATGACAACAATGTATGTAATATAATTGCTATCAAATCTGGTATTCTCTGACCAGCAATTGACAGCTGGTTGCCAATAGAAACCAAACAAACGTTGTAATTGTTTTCTGTGATTTATTGGGATTCGCATTGCATTTCTCAAGAAACTATTCCAGTACACCAGTTCAGTTAGCTTCCTCAAGCGGGATAAATATGAATATGCGCTCAATTGGAACATTAAATATAAGTTAAAGAATAGAAGTAGTGTTTCAAAGCAAAAAATCTGATGTGGACACCACATGACTTCCTTGTACGCATATTAAACTATAGATATTTTTTTAATTGCACATATTTCACATTAATTCTTTTATTTTTTGTTCTAATCCATAGCAAACTTAATTTTTTTTTAATCAAAAAATATATAATATTTAAATTTAGATATCTCGTTTATGCAAAAAGCTAATTTAAAAATTCTTAATGTGTTAGACGCAGAATTTAATTCTCTAAAACTTTTATTTGCAGCATTTATTTCAAAATTAAAATAATACCATTTTTTTCAAGGAAAACTGTTAGCAGCTTCATTTAATGTGCCACTTCCGGTTAGTCTATTTTAACCAAAATCTATTATGTTATTTCCATTGATATAGTAGTCTTATATGCCAAATTTGGATAGTTTTAAATTATATTTGAATATAGTTTTTCATAAAAATCTATTATAGGCTTCAAGTAAAGTACCACTTCCGGTAGTTGTATAATGACCAAAAAGGGAGGTGCACAACTAGATACGTACGCACGTACGTACAGACGGCATGACGAAATTAGTCAAAATGGATTCAGGGAGGGCCAAAAGACCTATTTCCGTTGAAATCTGAGAACCGAAAATTTTCGCGATTACAATACTTCCTTTACTTCGTACAAGGAAGAAAAAATTGCATCCTGCAAAAGTCTTTTGCGTTCTGTACACAAAAAAACACTCATTTCGCGTGTTGATAGTTGTCATGTAAATTTTAACTTTATATAACAGTTTTCGATCGTAAAAAATAGTATATACATCTCGAAAGAAAATCAATTTCTCCTTTACTTCTATACCTAGCTGTATTATACACTATAATGAATATTTAGTGATTGATTAGTGTGTATACTTGAATGACTAGTTTTGAGAAAAAGTCAAGACAGACGAGCGAAGCCACAAGATGGCTTGAATGAAAACGAGATTCAAAACAAGTTTTACTTTTTCATTTGTTCCGCTCTGTGCTTAACTGACCATTCGCACACGCTCTGGAGCTGGTCTCGCTGGAGTAGCGGTTTTGGACCACCCGTGTTGTATACAGTCTGTCCTGATAATGAGCTTGTAGTCACGCAATATACAGGCTGGTTCAGAATGTTTGTCCTTTATGGGACTTGAAGAAGTTTGTAAATAAACGACTTTTTAATACTTGAAAAGTATGTGTAATATTGAAGTAATAAATTGATAAAATAAAATTTGATGTGGGCAGCATATGACTTTCTTGTACGCGGATTATGCTGTACCTACATTTTTTTATTGTACATATTTGATGTAATTTGATATTGACATTGTTCTAATCTATAGCAAACTTAATTATAAAAAATCTGATGTGGACACCATATGACTTTCTTGTACGCGTATTAAACTATAGACATTTTTTTAATTGCACATATTTGACATTAAATCTTTTATTTATTTTTTAAATCAAAAAATATATAATATTTAAATTTAGATATCTCGTTTATGCAAAAAGCTAATTTAATAATTGTTAATGTGCTAGACGCAGAATTTAATTCACTAAAACTTTTATTTGCAGCATTTATTTATAAAATTAAAATAATTCCATTTTTTCAAGGAAAACTGTTAACAGCTTCATGTAATGTACCACTTCCGGTTAGTCTATTTTAACCAAAATCTATTATGTTATTTCCCTTGATATAGTAGTCTTATATACCAAATTTGAAAAGTTTTGGATTATATTTGAATATAGTTTTTTATGAAAATCTATGATTCAAGTAAAGTACCACTTCCGGAAGTTATATAATGACCAAAAAGGGAGGTGCACAACTAGATGTTATAACAGTCCTAAATATAAAATTTCAATTTTCTACGGCTTACCGTTTTTGAGTTATGCGAGATACATACATACGTACAGACGTCACGACGAAATTAGTCAAAATGGATTCAGGGATGCTCAAAATGAATATTTCCGCTGAAATCTCAAAACCGAACATTTTCGCGATTACAATACTTCCTTTACTTCGTACAAGGAAGTAAAAATAGGAATTAATAAATATTTTACCCAATATATATATACAGGGTGAGTCTTTTATCTTGACAACAACAAAAAAAAATTTCGGATAAAAGTTGATCGTCTCGAGGGGACACATTCAATGATGCCTAACTCGACCTCCCTCTCCCCCTATTTTAACAACTTTAAAATATTAAATGGGAACTCCCAATTTTTATTACAGATTCAGATTCATAAAAAAAATAAATAAATAATAAATAACTTTTATTTGTAACATTTTTTTCAATTCGTCCTATATGGCACTGTAATATCATCACGCCTTTTACCCATTACTGGCTGTGGCACAGATCTCGGTAAGTGATATATCTATGCACGTGAATAGTGGTTACTAGCTGTTAAATAACGGCCCCCATAGATATTAGAGGAGCCACAAATAATGTTTTACAAGGAATAAATAAATACCTATTACTGAGTGTGGCACTCTGCCGTAGCTTATTTTGATAAATGATATATTTCTTCACGTAAAGTGTGGTTACCAGCCGTCAAATCATGGCCCACAAAGATGTTACTGGGGGAGAGCCACAAGGATAGATTTAAATTGGTGAAAATTGTTTTTTGTACTAATACATTAAAATGTGTTGTTTCGCGTCGCCTACGCAACGACCGAAACGTCAATTTCCCGCACTCGTTCGAGAAATTTTGGAAAAAACACTCCAATTTCTAAAGCACTTATTAAAAAACTATATTTATAATAAAAAAAGTATAGTATCTCAAACACCCTTTTGCGTAATGACAATAAAAGAAAATGATGGAATAGTGAATGAAATTTAATTTTAAAATAATAAATTTAGTGCATTTGGTTCACAATGTTGGCAACGAAATGACAGCACTCGACAGCAGTGGAAACTCATAACCTACAAACGTAAGATAAATTGTAACAACATAGATATGGAATTAAACAAGTTTATTAAATTTACTGTATACTACGAATGAAATTAGTAAATAATATAACACTCTTTATTTTCATTACATTAAAATTAAATCAATTGAAATTTGACATGACTGTGAAGTTAGTTATAAAATGGTTAGAAAGCAGTGTTATGTGTATATGATTGTTTTGTGGAATGTTTATATTTATAGTACAACTTTGGCAATTTGAAATACTAACTCCTGGCACAACTTGGTTTCTTTGAATGGATTGTAAAGCTGGCGGCACATGAACATTTATAGCAGCAGCAGCAGTTTCTGTTGAAGTACTTGCACATGATGATCATGATTATATAGTTTTACACTTTTCCTACAAAAAATACAAACCTCTTGCGTGAACTACACTCATCCGGGAACCAATCGTTCCCGCACTTGGTATATAAATAACTATGTCACCTGTGGGGATCGAACCAAGGTTCTCAAGATCCTCAGGCCGACTCAATACCACTGAGCCACCTACCCCATTACGTATGTATGTATTAATTCATAAATTTAATAAATAAAATATATATTTTGTACATTTTCTGTGTCTGTTTTATTTAAGGAAAATAATTCTCGGGCACGGGCGGCACATACCCTCGGGACGCCACTGAGAACAGACAGTCTTGGGCAACTGTTTAAACAACATGTTGCTTGTTGATTGTGAAACAAAACACACGCAACACATTAGCGAGAGTTCTTGTTTAGTAACCGACAACAAAATGAGGAATTGGATTATTTTTGTTACGTTTTGCACTTAAATACGTAAATAGTGAAATTAAAGCTAGCTAAATGTAATTATATGCATTTAGATACGTGTAGCTTCAATTGTTTTTCTGTGTAGGAGATTAATTGGTTGTCAGTTTGTCACTAATGAGATTTCGAAAATTTGAAGAGTTATTGCTTCGGTTAATTGGGACAATGGTGTGTTCAAAACTATAGTCACAACTAGTAAATATGTGTTTCAAATAATTTGCATATATACATACAGGGTAAGTTTGGGAAGACGGGCCCCTCCTAAACTTTTTTATTATAAGAAATAGACAAATTTTCTTCATATGGAAGTTTTAGGATATTAAATATACTATTTTATGACACATATAGAAATTGTTTATAAAGTCAGGTTTACATGATACGACTATCAACTTTTATTTTTCAAATGGGAACCTAGAATTATTTTATTAAAATAAAAACTGACATTTTTTCTCTTTTCAACGATGTATTACTTGTCATAAATGTATATAAAAAAATTTGAGATAAATCAGATAATTGAGAAATATCAGATATTATTTTTATTGAACTATTCTAGATGGTTATGCGAAATTAAACCAAATGTAACAAAGTAAAATGAATGACAATAATGCAGATATTTATTTGTTACTTGTTTCACGTGTTTTTTTCTATATGTGTCATAAAATAGTATATTTAATATAATAAAACTTCTATATGAAGAATTTTTTTAAATTTCTTATAATAAAAAAGTTAAGGGGGGGGGGGGGTGTTCGTCTTCCCAGACCCATACAGGTGTAAGACGTACTGATCATGGAACAAAAATAATTTTCGTAAAATTTGCAAAAAAAATTGCATCGTATTTATAGGCAACATTTTGTAGCCACTGGTTGATAGATATTTTAAATAATATTATTGAAATCTTCTTACAAGTAATTGTTTACACAACACCAAATAAATGTCTGATGTTGTGTAAATAAAAATTTAATTTAGTTAAATGCAGCAGGTCAAGCAATAAAGTATGCTAATCCAGTGGCCCTAAAAATGTTCATTTCAAGTAAACTATTCTTAATTTAGCGAATTTAAAAAAAAATTCTTTTTGTTCCATGATCAGTACGTCTTATAGTATATATTCTTTAATTTTTTTCCCGAAGTACAAATGCACCCTGTATATATATATATATATATATATATATATATATATATATATATATATGCAGGGTGTTTCTATACCTCTGCACGAAACTTTAATGACATATAATTTGATATACTGATTATAAAACGAAAATTAATTTTTTTTTTAAATTCGCAAAAATTAGGATATTTTGTTCCTAGCGAACATTTTTAGTGTCACTGGTTTATTTATAATTATGTTACTAATGAAATAAAAGTATAAACACTGCCTACAAATAATCATTTATTAATTAGTTATTATGTAGGTACCTGGTGTAATGCCTTATTTTTTTTTAATTGAATGTACTATTAAACCAGTGACACTACAATGTTCACTAAGAATGAAATACCCTAATTTTTGAGAATATCAAAAAAATTCTTTTTGTTCTATAATCAGTATATCAACAATATATGTCATTAAAGTTTCGTACACCCTGTATATTTAAAGTTTGTCGTCTCGTATATAATAAAAGTTTGTCATCTCGAAGGGGTACATTCAATGGTGCCTAACTCGACCTCCCCCTGCCCCTACCCACAGGCAGTTAGACGGGAGACTACTTTGAAATTTTAAATAGAAACCCCCAATTTTTATTACAGATTCAGATTCCTCACATAAAAAACAAGTAACTTTTATTTGAAACATTTTTTTCGATTCGTGATAGATGTCGCCGTAATCGCGAAAATTCGAAATTATTTTCCGTTTAATGTCCCGAAAAGTACGGTATATCAAATTTTCGCGATTACAGTGCGATCTCTCATGAATCGAAAAAACTGTTTCAAATAAAAGTTAATTATTTTATAAAAATTGTGAAACTGAGCCAAGTGTTTATTTTATACTTTTTATTAAACCTAGTTTCACCAAGTGTTGGATGACAATTAATTTTGTCTTTGTTGTTATAAAAATTGGGGGTTTTCATTTAAAATTTCAAAGTTGCACCTCGCCACACCGGGGTCTAATTAGGCACCATTGAATGTGTCTCCCTTAGACTATAATCTTTAATCCGAAACTTTTTTCGATTTGATGCGCAATTGTCCAGATTTTTTGTTGTTTTTAAAAAAAAAACTCACTCAAGTCTGTTACAAATTAAAATAAATATACATCACACCTATTACCCATGACTGGGTATGGTATTCTACTGTAGCAGATATCAGTAAGTGATATATTTGTGCGCGTTACTAGTCGTCAAATCGCAGCCTCCAAAGATGATATTGGAAAGGGATTTTAATAAATAAATAAATATATGAACACGCCTTTTACCTATTACTGGGTGTGGTATTCTGCTGTAGCAGATCTCAGTAAGTAGTATATTTGTGCGCGTTACCAGTCGTCAAATGACGGCCCCAAAGATGATAGTGGAAAGGGATTTAAAAAAATAATAAATATATCATTACGCCTTTTACCCATTACTGGGTGTGGCATTCTGCTGTAGCAGATCGCAGATAGTGATATATTTATGCGAGGTTACCAGTCGTCAAATGACGGCCCCCAAAGATGATAGTGGCAAGGGATTTTAATAAATAAATAAATATATCTACACGCATTTACCCATTACTGGGTGTGGCATTCAGTCATAGCAGATCTCAGTAAGTGATATATTATGCCGTTAAATCACTGCCCTCAAAGATGTTAGTGGAGGGGGAGCCACAGGAGTAATTTTAACTTTGCGAAAATTCTTTGTCGGCTGTGGGTATCGAACCCGGGTTATCAAATCCACAAGCCGACTAGATACCACTGAGCCACCTACCCATATAGTTTTATATTAACGTTTTGTTTGTGTTTTATGGGGTAGGTGGCTCAGTGGTGGATCTTGAGAACCTTGGTTCGATCCCCACAGCCGACAAACAATTTTCATCAATTTAAATCTACCCCTGTGGCTCCCCCTGCACTAATATCTTTGGAGGCCATGATTGGACGGCTGGTAACCGCACTATACGCGAAAAAATATATCACTTACCGAGATCTGCTTAGACAGAGTGCCACACCCAGTGATGAGTAAAAGGCGTGATGATATATTTATTTATTTTATGTTTTTAATAAAATGTTATCACACATAAGTTGAACAATGAAAAATCAACCTCCTTGTATACATAAAAGAGTAGTATTAGTTCTCAAGGCAGCCAAATGGCGCTGTTAACAACTAAACAAAATACAAATTAGAGTTTCATCTTCGTAATAGCAACACAAATTTTTTTATTGAATTGAATGAAGGAGTTCAAAAGTTATTTCAAAAACGACCAAACAGTTTTCCAACGAAACCCGTTCCATGAATGGACAACTCAAGCAGACGGAAACAACCGAACGTACCCGACGAGAGTGTCGTGTCGTGTCGTGCGCGGGTGTCTTGTGCTGACCTCTGCCAAGCGTGTTTTGTTTTTGTTGTTCTTTTGTCTGTTGGCAATTCGTCCGAGCTTATTTCGGCACTTATTTATAATTTTAAATTGAAATAATAAGTTGTGTATCTAGATCGCAAAATTATTGTGTGTATGCTACAGTCGTGGCAGACTGTTTTCTATCTCGCGGCTGAGGGGCATACATAATTTTTCATAACAAGACAACTTTCAAGAAAAATAAAAAATTGTTTGTGATTCTGATTTGACAGCTGGCATATAAATATATCATTTATTTATATCTGCCGCACCTATTTATTTAAACTTTTACGTGCTTTGTAACGACAGAAATTAAATATGAAAATGTCGAAAATTACGTTGAAAATATTGATAGCCATGGAATTGAACAAAAAAATAAATAAATGCTTGACGTTTTATCTATCAAAACATCAACGTGTGACGTTGTGACAGATAAAATAATAAACTGTTTACTTGCCTACTTAATTATGAATGTTTTATAAAATATAAATATTTTCTCCAGCAGCTCCAACGTCAAACGTTGACATTTTATCTGTCACAACGTCACACGTTGATGTTTTGATAGATAAAACGTCAAGCATTTATTTAATTTTTTGTTCAATTCCATGGCTATCAATATTTTCAACGTAATTTTCGACATTTTCATATTTAATTTCTGTCGTTACAAAGCACGTAAAAGTAATTCTGTTTATTGATTTAGATGCAGAATTTGATGCCCTAAAACTTTTATTTGACGCGCTTTTGATTAAAATAATTAGAGAAACAAGAAATTGAAATAAACTGGTTTCGCATGTTAAAGTCCTATGATCGGCTGAGCGAGTCACCACCCTGTACATATATATATATATATATATATATATATATATATATATATATATATATATATATATATATATATCTCGGGTGTCTACTTTTTTTCCGAACATAGGCAATTCAATGTTAAAATTTTGATTTAGTGATATTTCTTTACCTATTAATTTTAGAACAAAATTGTACTGAAGAAAAATGTTCAGAATGAAAAACTGCATCCACAGAGTATAAGTTTGTTGTTCAATTGTTTCTTATGTCCGAATTAGAAGCAAAAAAATACACGCTTTAAAGCAATTATCAGAGTGCCATGAGAAATAAAATAATAAATTGTTTGATGTGTCTGACATTATTTGACATATTGGACCAGAATTGGAAGCTTACTCTAATTTAATTATTTATTTATTTATGCGAGCATTTAATTTAAAAATAAAATTAATTATAGCAACTATTATTTTCATTTTTCTACACAATCTAGACAAATAAATACCTATTATTAAGTTATCTAATTTGTTTTATTTCTCAACGTCAAACGTTGATGTTTTGACAGATAAAACGTCAAGCATTTATTAATTGTTTTTGTTCAATTCCATGGCTATCAATATTTTCAACGTAATTTTCGACATTTTCATATTTAATTTCTGTCGTTACAAAGCACGTAACAGTAATTCTGATTATTGATTTAGATGCGGAATTTGGTGCCCTAAAACTTTTATTTGACGCGTTTTTGCTTAAAATAATTAGGGAAGCAGGAAATTGCAAAAAACTGATTTCCCATGTTAAATCCCTATGACCGGCTGAGCGAGTCACCACCCTGTATATATATATAGCAAAAAAAATATATTCAAATCTAATCATCTCCAACTTAATTAAATTGCGCTTCGCTTATTATGGTCGTTTCATATGTGTTTAAAATTCTTAGTTTCAAATTTACAAAGTGGGCATGTCAACTAGCGCCTCTAACGAGATACGTTTTAACAAACCTAACCTAACTTAACCTAAAAATATTGAGTAAATAAATGACCCAATTCCATTGAATTTTTTTTTATTTTAACACATAAACTTCAATTTTTTAAATATTTTAGGATTGTTTTGTCATTTTGTTGGAACAATTTGTTAATTACCGCGCTTGACTACAGCGCTTCTCACGAGTGATCGAAGCGCCAGGTGTTGACTCTCTACATATATGATATATATATGAGATATGTCTGTCAAAATTCATGTAACGAACACTTGTTTTCAATAATAATACTATTTCGTACTGTACATTCCTATAGTGAAATTTACTCTGATAACCTGATCCCAATACATTTTCATTTAATTGAAATAAAAATCACTAGCTCGCATTACTTGCCTACCACATTTGTAAAAAAAAAATCTGATGTGGACACCACATGACTTCCTTGTACGCGTATTATACTATATCTACATTTTTTTATTGCACATATTTGACGTAATTTATCATTGACTTATATTTATTATTTTTTGTTCTACCCATAGCAAACTTACAAAAAACAAGAAATATATAATTTTTAAATTTATATAACTCGCTTATACAAAAAGCTAATTTAATAATTCTTAATATGCTAGACGCAGAATTTAATTCTCTAAAACTTGTATTTGCAGCATTTATTTCTAAAATCAAAATAATACCACTTTTTTCGAAAAAACTGTTAGCAGCTTCATGTGATGTATCACTTCCGGTTAGTCTATTTTAACCAAAATCTATTATGTTATTTGCATTGATATAGTAGTCTTATATACCAAATTTGAAAAGTTTTGGATGATATTTGAATATAGTTTTTCATGAAAATCTATTATTCAAGTAAAGTAGTACTTCCGGAAGTTATATAATGACCAAAAAGGGAGGTGCACAACTAGATGTTATAACAGTCCTAAATACCTCAACTTTCTACGGCTTACCGTTTTTGAGTTATGCGAGATACATACGTACGTACAGACGTCACGACGAAATTAGTCAAAATGGATTCAGGGATGCTCAAAATGCATATATCCGCTGAAATCTCAAAACCGAACATTTTTGCGATTACAATACTCGCTTTACTTCATACAAGCAAGTAAAAATGCACGACAAAATGACAAAACGATAAAATAAAATAGCTATAATATGCGTATGGCTTTCAATGAGGTTGTCTATGCCACTGGTGAACAGTGAAGACATCATATGAATCAGTTACCGCCGTAGCAGATCCGAGCAGCATTATATTATATTTCTTTTTATTTTATTTAAATATATCCCTATGGCTCCCTCTCCACTAACATCTTAAGGGCTATGATTTGACGGCTGGTAACCGCACTTCATGCGAAGAAATACATCACCTACCGAGATCTGCTTCGGCGGATTATCACACCCAGTAATGGGTACAAAAGGCGTGATGATATATTTATATTTATTTATTCCTTTTATTTTTCGAGTCGGCCTGTGGATCTTGAGAACCCTGGTTCGATCCCCACAGCCGAGAAACAATTTTCACCAATTTATATCTACCCCTGTAGCTCCCTCTCTACTAACATCTTTGAGAGCCATGATTTGACGGCTGGTCACGCGAAGAAATATGTCATTTACCGAGATCTGCTTCGGCAGAGTGCGACACCCAGTAATGGGTAAAACAAGCATGATGATATATTTATATTTATTTATTCCTTTTATTTTTCGAGTCGGCGTGTGGATCTTGAGAACTCTGGTTCGATCCCCACACCCGAGAAACAATTTTCACCAATTTATATCTACCCTCTCTACTAACATCTTTGGGGGCCGTGATTTGTCGGCTGGTCACGCGATGAAATATGTCATTTACCGAGATCTGCTTCGGCAGATTATCACACCCAGTAATGGGTAAAAAAGGCGTGATAATATATTTATATTTATTTATTCCATTTATTTTTCGAGGCAACCTGTGGATCTTGAGAACCCTGGTTCAATCCCCACACTCGACAAACAATTTTCACCAATTTATATCTACCCCTGTAGCTCCCCCTCTACTAACATCTTTGGGGGCCGTGATTTGTCGGCTGGTCACGGGATGAAATATGTCACTTACCGAGATCTGCTTCGGCAGAGTGCCACACCCAGTAATGGGTAAAAAAGGCGTGATGATATATTTATATTTATTAATTCCATTTATTTTTCGAGTCAACCTGTGAATCTTGAGAACTCCGGTTCGATCCCCACAGCCGAGAAACAATTTTCACCAATTTATATCTACCCCAGTAGCTCCCCCTCTACTAACATCTTTGAGAGCCATGATTTGACGGCTGGTCACGCGAAGAAATATGTCATCTACCAAGATCTGCTTCGGCAGAGTGCCACACCCAGTAATGGATAAAAAAAGGCGTGATGATATATTTATATTTATTTATTCCTTTTATTTTTCCAGTCGGCCTGTGGATCTTAAGAACCCTGGTTCGATCCCCACAGCTGACAAACAATTTTTACCAATTTAAATCTACCCCTGTAGCTCCCTCTCTACTAACATCTTTGAGAGCCGTGATTTCACCGCTGGTTACGCGAAGAAATATGTCATTTGCCGAGATCTGCTTCGGCAGTGTGCCACACCCAGTAATGGATAAAAAAGGCGTGATGATATATTTATATTTATTTATTCCTTTTATTTTTCCAGTCGGCCTGTGGATCTTAAGAACCCTGGTTCGATCCCCACAGCTGACAAACAATTTTTACCAATTTAAATCTACCCCTGTAGCTCCCTCTCTACTAACATCTTTGAGAGCCGTGATTTCACCGCTGGTTACGCGAAGAAATATGTCATTTGCCGAGATCTGCTTCGGCAGTGTGCCACACCCAGTAATGGATAAAAAAGGCGTGATGATATATTTATATTTATTTATTCCTTTTATTTTTCCAGTCGGCCTGTGGATCTTAAGAACCCTGGTTCGATCCCCACAGCTGACAAACAATTTTTACCAATTTAAATCTACCCCTGTAGCTCCCTCTCTACTAACATCTTTGAGAGCCGTGATTTCACCGCTGGTTACGCGAAGAAATATGTCATTTGCCGAGATCTGCTTCGGCAGTGTGCCACACCCAGTAATGGATAAAAAAGGCGTGATGATATATTTATATTTATTTATTCCTTTTATTTTTCCAGTCGGCCTGTGGATCTTAAGAACCCTGGTTCGATCCCCACAGCTGACAAACAATTTTTACCAATTTAAATCTACCCCTGTAGCTCCCTCTCTACTAACATCTTTGAGAGCCGTGATTTCACCGCTGGTTACGCGAAGAAATATGTCACTTACCGAGATCTGCTTCGGCAGAGTGCCACACCCAGTAATGGATAAAAAAGGCGTGATGATATATTTATATTTATTTATTCCGTTTATTTTTCCCAACATTTTTAAGTTGCCCAACACTTTTATTCAGTGTCAAAATAGGACAGGTCGAACTGAGAATATAAGACGTTTTTTTTGTCAGATTTTTTATACATTGTTAAAACGAACAGCACAACCTGTTATGGGAATAGACCATTCGCTCAATGAAATAAATTCATTATTAAATTAATTGTACACTAATTTAATAGCTATTGAAAGAAGAATTGAGATTTTATGGATTTTTTTTAATCACAATTCACTAGTTTTGTAATTATTTCTGCTCTCTCTGTGCAAAATAAAAATTAATTTAATTCTGTGACAGCTGCTGCTTCGATTAAACTAGACAAACATTGTCATTTAATAATGATGACACAAAATATATATAGGGTGTCCAAAAAGTCTGGAAACGCTTAAATATCTCGAGAACGAAGTATGCAATGACAAAGTTCCAAAACACGTGTTTTTTACTTGTTTGTACGAAGTAAAGGAAGTATTGTAATCGCGAAAAGTTTCGGTTTTGAGATATTAGCGAAAATACGCATCCCTGAATCGATTTTGACTAATTGACGTCTGTACGTACGTATGTATCTCGCATAACTCAAAAACGGTAAGCCGTAGAAAGTTGAGGTATTTAGGACTGTTATAATATCTAGTTGTGCACCTCCCTTTTTGGTCATTATATAACTTCCGGAAGTGCTACTTTACTTGAATAATAGATTTTCATGAAAAACTATATTCAAATATAATCCAAAACTTTTCAAATTTGATATATAAGACTACTATATCAATGGAAATAACATAATAGATTTTGGTTAAAATGGACTAACCGGAAGTGATACATTACATGAAGCTGCTAACAGTTTTCCTTGAAAAAAATGGTATTATTTTGATTTTAGAAATAAATGCTGCAAATAAATAAAATGCTGCGTTTATCACATTAAGAATGATTAAATTAGCCTTTTGTATAAGCGAGATATGTAAATTTAAAAACTTTATATTTTTGTTTTTTTCAAATTAAGTTTGCTATGATTAGAACAAAAAATAAGACAAAATTTAATGTCAAATATGTGCAATTAAAAAAATATCTATAGTTTAATACGCGTACAAGGAAGTCATCAGATTTTTATTTTTCTATAATTATTCAGGCATGACATGCAAACATACCCCCCACCCCCTAGTAGACGGGGTGGGGGTGAGTTTCAAGAACCATCATTTTTTATTGCACTATTGCATTCTCTATCAAAAACTGTAATTTATTTGCAAATTTCAACCCCCTTCGGTGTGGAAACAGGGAAAAAAACGCAAACAGAAGCCAAAACCATAATTTCGGTTTCTTCATTTACTATAATATTAGATGTATTTCGTTTTGGTTTTTCTACTGAACCTGTTTCTCGAAATCGGGTAAAAATCCTCCTCAGTGATCTTAAACTCGGTTGCCGACGTCTAGGAAACCGCTCCCGGTAAATTCTTTTTGCCCTTCTCATGATTCCAGTCGATTCACCAATTATTAGAATCATATCTATTAATTCTTCTTTCGTAAACATTTGAAAACGTTTTTTTTATTGTTTGCAAAATAAGTTAAATAAAGTAACCAGCAAATGTATACTTTTTTGACATTAATTTAACACTGTTACATTTTGTTTATTTTCACATAGCCACCTATAATATTTGTATAAAAATTATTTCTAGTATTTCTCAATTTTCTTATTTTTCTCGAATTTTTTCAGATACATTAATAAAAACTAATACACCGTTGAAAAGAGAAAAAAATGGCGGTTTTTATTTTAGTAAAATAATTATAGGCTGCTATTTAAAAAATAAAAGTTGATAGTCGTATCTTGTAAACCTGACTTTATAAAAAATATCTACATCTGCCATCAAATAGTATATTTAAAATAATAAAACTTTCATATGAACCATTTTTTTCTATTACTCATAATAAAAAAGTTAAAGGGGGGGGGGGGCGTCTTCCCAGACTCACCCTGTATATTTCTTGACACGTTACCGTGTATTATATTCCGACCCGCAGGCCCGCAGACCTGCGGGCCTACAGCACATAATATAAACAATATAATAACGTTTTCCGAATTTACGAGAGCAGTGACCGGACCTCCGATGTTTCCCAGGCCTACTTCTACAACTGGAGATATTAATTCAGTTGTTAGTTATATCGGATGTGGTTTATTATACATACATACCGTGTGTCTCAATTAAATAGCAACATGGGAAATCAATTGTTTGTAAAACAAAATTAGAGTTGTGTTCATCAGTGGCCGCGAAATAATAATAAATATTTAAGCTTGCAATTTATTCATTGTTCTGGCGTAGCAGATCTTGGCAAGTAATATATTTTTCTACGATTGCTATGAAAAGTTGACAATTACGCTCTCATTTGTCATAGTTGTTGACGTTTTCTGTGGAACAATCGAAAAATATCTTTTTTGCGCGTCTCCAATGGCAACGCGCGAAAAAGATGTTAAATGCGCGCGTTTCCAATGGCAACGCGCGAAAAAGATATTGACGCGCGCTTATTTCAATAGTTACCAGAGAATACAAACAAAACAGAAACTAATAAAATATCAAAATAAACACTTGTCTAAGTCTCACAAAATTCAGCCTCCAAGTCACCTTATGAGGGCATCGTCAGAGGCTGGCCAGCACAGTTGATATTGCTATTTCGTAGCTTTTGCTTTTTTCGGTAGATTGCATTACTGGTTCGATAGAACTTCTCATGTCATCTTACCGTTCTTTAGAGATCTTATTCTCTGCTGGCACAATCCTTCGTCACCAGCTTCTTCACGTGAACTTTGTTCTAGGTGAAGAAGTGAGTTATACCATACTGATGAGCTCTAATAAGAGCGAAACGCGTCTATGGTTACCAACTGTGCTGGCCAGCCTCTGACGATGCCCTCATAAGGTGACTTGGAGGCTGAATTTTGTGAGACTTAGACAAGTGTTTATTTTGATATTTTATTATTAAACCTAGTTTCACCAAGTGAGCATTTAAAGACAATTAATTTTGTCTTTGTTGTTTTTTATTAAAACAGAAACTTGTCATATTGACAGTTGACAGAATGAATTTATTTTCAGTACGTATACGTTTTTTAATAATCTAAGATGCAATCGTAGAAAAAATTATGTGTGTAACACGAGCGTAAAGTGTCTTTGTTCCTCTTACACTATTGCAGCTCTCGCCTTCGACTCGCGCTGCAATTACCGTTTTCGAGTAACAAAGACTCACTTTACGCTCTTAATACACAAATAACTATACTTAGTACTCAATTTATTCATTGTTCTGCCGTAGCAGATCTTGGCAACTAATATATTTATGAGCGTACCCTCCAAAAGATGTTAGTGGTTAATTTTATAAAATAAATATATCATCACACATTTTACCTATTACTAGGTGTGGCACTCTGCCGTAGCAGATCTCGGAAGGAATATATTTTTAAACGTGAAGTGCGGTTACCAACTGTCAAATCACGGCCCCCAAAGTTGTTAGTGAAGGGGAGCCACAGGAGTTGATATTAAATTGGTAGAAGCTAATTTGTCGGTTGCGGGAATCGAACTCAGGTCCTCAAGAACCGGTAATTTTATTGTGGTGTAAATTGGAAATTGAACCTGGGTTCTCAAATTCTAGTATGTAACTTTGTTTTAACAGATATACGAGGGTCGTTCAATAACTCCTTAGAAAAAAGTAGAAAAGACACTTTTTTGGGTAGATTTTTTATATTTTTCTACATAATCTCCTTTTAGCTCTATACACTTCTCTAATCGTTTTCCCAAATTTTTTAAGCCGTCCAAAAAGTAGGATTTCGGAAGCTCCTCAAAATAGGCTTCCGTTTGGGCGATGACCTCCTCATTGGACGTAAACCTTCGTCCGCCAAGCCATTTCTTTAAGTTTGGAAATAAGAAAAAGTCACTGGGGGCCAAATCTGGTGAATACGGTGGATGTTGCAATAATTGGAACTTTAATTCCATAATTTTGGCCATCGCAACTGCGCAGGTGTGCACACGTGCATTGTCTTGATGAAAAAGGACCTTTTTGCGTTTCAAATGAGGACGTTTTTCTTTTATTTCTTCGCTCAGCCGGTTTAATAACGACGCATAATACGCTCCTGTTATCGTTTTTCCCTTTTCCAAATAGTCGATGAAGATGATTCCGCGTGCATCCCAAAAGACCGTTGCCATAACCTTGCTAGCCGATTTCTCCGTCTTCGCCTTCTTCGGAGCCCGTTCGCCTTTAAAAATCCACTGTTTTGACTGTTCTTTTGTCTCTGGAGTGTAGTAATGTATCCAAGTCTCATCCACAGTTATGTATCGACGCAGAAAATCTTCAGGATTACGACGGAAAAGCGCCAAAACAGCCTCAGAGTCCACCACACGATTGCGTTTATTCTCCACTGTGAGCAACCGCGGCACCCATCTTGCCGAGATTTTTTTCACACCTAATTTTTCGTGCAAAATTAAAGCGACTGTGCCTTGTGATATGCCTGTAGCCTCAACTATTTCGCGCACTTTGATTCGTCGGTCACTTAAAACCATATCGTGGATTTGGTCAATCATTTCGGGGGTAGACACTTCTACAGGGCGTCCGGAACGATGTTCATCTTTTGTGGATGTACGGCCACGTTTAAACTCATTCACCCAATTGTAAACAGTTGCAAACACAGGGGCAGATGTGCCATGAACTTCATCCAACTCAGCTTTAATTTCTTTCGGCGTTAAGCCTTTTAAATACAGATGTTTAATCACCGCTCGAAACTCACTTTTATCCATTATTATAAACAATCAAAAGTTTTTTACTACAATTGACAACAACAATGAAACTACGTGACGGCTAAAGCTAAAACTCTAACAGTTGACTAGTTAGGAGTGCTGCTTACTGGAAAAAATTCATTTTCGATACTACGAGCACCATCTCTTGGATTTTCTAAGGACTTATTGAACGACCCTCGTATCTATATATTAAGGAGCGTGAAGAAAGATTACCAGCCGTCAAATCAAGCCCCCCTTAAAACTGTACAAGGGTACTTTTATTGTGGTGAAAATTCGTGGCCGAGAGTGTTAAGGTACATCTCTTAACATACTGTGACGTCACCCGAACCAAGGTTCGTCAGTTCGAATCCGCCTGTCGACAATGTGTGATTTGTCGTTAAATATAAAAATACAGTTACATGTATTTATCATACTCGGGCGCTATAAGTTAGTCACTTATACGCCTTAAATAATTTGAGTAAAGAAACCGGCAGTACGGCAGTGTAAAAACTGCGGCTCGGTGTGCCCGGCCCCTATGTTCCGACTCGGAATGATGGAACATCATTATTATTGTTTACTCTGCCTTAGCAGATATCGATAAATAATATACAGAGTGTTAACAAATTATTGTAAAAAAATTAAAGGGTATATACGAGTATTATATAAAAGGCAAAGAAAATAATTTAAATTTGTAAAAAAAATTGTACATTATTTGAAACAAACATTGCTTTTGGATTGATAGGTTAAACTAATGAATAAAGATTAGTAAATATAAAATGTGACTAGTTGCCAATAGAGGGCAGATCAACTCTAAATATGTAATTGAATTATGGAGATTTATTTGAATTACAAATATGATTTGAATTATGGATATGTTTTTAATGAAGGATATGTGTTTCGAATTAAAGACATCTTTAATTAATTAAGAACATCAAAAATTCCATTGAAGACGTCTAAAATTAATTCAATTAAAGTCGTCTTTAATTAATGTTTGATATCCAGAATGAATTAAAGACGTTTAAAATTGAGACAAAAACTAATAAGACATGTATTTTAATATCAATTAATTAGAAAAGTTTAAAATTCAATTAAAGACGTCTGATATTGAATTGTAGACGTCTTAAATTGAATTAAAAACGTCTAAAATTTAATTAGACACGTCTTAAATTCAATTAAAGACGTATTAAATTGAATTAAAGATTTGTAAATTTGAATTAAAACCGTCTAAAATTGAACTAAAAACGTCTCTAATTGAATTAAAGACGTCTACAATATAAATATAAATTCGATTAAAGACGTCTTAAATTGAATTATAGACGCCTCAAATTGTTTTAAAGACGTCTAAAATTTAATTACAGACGTCTTAAATTCAGACAAATACGTCTTATTTGAATTAGAGATGTGCAAAATTGAATTAAAACCGTCTAAAATTGAATTAAAGATTTGTGAAATTGAGATATAGACGCTTCAAAATGCATTAAAGATGTCTAAAATTTAGTTAGAGACGCAATAAATTCAATTAAAGACGTCTTAAATTAAATTAGAGTTTTGTAAATTTGAAATAAAACTGTCTAAAATTGAATTAAAGACGTGTGAAATTTAATGATAGACGTATCAAATTTAATTAAAGACATTTTAAATTGAATTAGAGATATATCATCTCGCCTTTTGCCCATTAATGGGTGTGGTACTCTGCCTGAGCAGATCTCGGGTAGTGATATATTTCTTCGCGTGAAGTGCGGTTACCAGCCGTCAAATAACGGCCTTCAAAGATGTTAGTGAAGAGGGAGCCACAGGGATAGATTAAATTGGGTGAAAATTGTTTGTCGGTTGTGGGGATCGAACCAGGATTCTTAAGATCCACAGGCCGACCCGATACCACAGAGCAACCTACGTCATTGAAAATTAAAGATGTTTAAATTCAAGACGTTTTAAATTGAATTAGGGATGTATAAAATTGAATTAAAGATGTCTGAAATTGAATTTAAGACTTCTGAAATTGAATTAAAGACGTCTTCAATTCATAAAAATTGTCTTAAATTGAATTAAAGAAATGTCTGAAATTTTACTTTTACCCATGAAATAAAAAAAATACATTCTATAAATTTAAGACGTTTTATTTCAATTTCATATGTAAAATTGCTTTAAAGACATTTAAATTGAATTAGGGCTGTCTAGAATTTAATTAAAGGCGTCTGAAATTGAATTAAAGGCGTCTTAAATTGAATTAGAGTTGTCTGAAATTCAATTTTTACCTATGAAATAGGAAAAATACATTCTAAGAATTTAAGACGTTTTATTTCAATATCATGTCTTTCATCAATTTGAGACGTCTTAATTTAAATTAAAAGACGTCTTTAATTCAACCAGCATGTTCCCACTTATCAAACAGAAACCAACATAGCGTGCCATATCAAACTTCTATCGGAACATCATCTGACCGATTTTAAATAAACAATTATTCATTTTCCTTCCTTCTTTCAAAATTAAATTTTCTTCTTCCATATCTCATCTTAACTACCAACTTATTTGTTTCTTGTTGAATTACAGAGTGCACGTACCTGGGGGTGGTGTTCGCGGCGGGCTCGACGGTACCGGTGTCCGAGCCATGTCTTCGATGCATTTGCGCTCGCGCTGGTTTACTCTGCCAGTTGAGAGTTTGTGCAGAGCTTCCGGATCCGCCTCCTTCCGGTTGTGTGGCAGTCCATCGTCGCAAGGCGTGTTGTCCGCAGCTTCGATGCCACGGTGAGTCGCAATTTATTATTTCATTACTTTATTTTTAACATCGTCTAAAGTTACTTCAATTTGTTGCTCCATTCCGAATAATAGAATTGTTTCAGCTCTACAAAATAGACATTCGTTTCAGTAATTTTATCTCCTTGTTTGAACGATTTTGTTCCCCACTAACCATTCATTTAAGTTGGGGAATAGATGATAGTCCGGAATTTAAAATAAGTTGAAACTTCAACCGTATTTATTTTGCGACCACATGTCCCAACGAATTAGCTGGTGCTTTGTCGTGAATTCGTGGATGTTTAATTTTGCAACTCGATTAATAAACCGTCGAATAACGTTGCACAATATACACCTGTAAGTTTACCTATTTTACAAATAGATGACAATAGTATATTGTACAATAAGCATGAAATGGGCATTCCATGCAAGATGTACACTATTTTTTTCTACAACCACGATTAATGTATTTTTCAATAATAAAGATGTCCCAATTTCACTATTCCAGAATGACATTTCAAAGTTAGTATCCTAGCAACTAGTAGTAACAACAAAACAAATATTAAATAATAAAAAATAATACCTGAAATAGATGTTCGACATCAACAACTATTAGCGTGGACAATCAAAACAACTTCAATCATAACCTTCAAACTTCATGTTCACCGAAAATCATTTTCAATAATTGTAACAATATTACATTCAATATCACTAATAATAATGAATAACTAAATTACAATAAATATTTCTGTTTATAATATTATACTAAAATAAAATAAATTCTTCAACCATTCTCAATTTATTATTGACAGCTGGAATACGGCATACGGCCGAACTTCAGACTGGAATGAATTGCCGAAGCGCGCCAGTTTTAAATTTGACACAATTTATCATTTTTGACAGAAGTGTGCGAGAATGTTCATTCCTGCACAGTTCTGTCACTTTTGTGTGTTTACGATGTACCTCATTTCTCTACCAACAACTACAATGAGCAGATTTCTAACTGGTCGTAGAAAAATATTATTTTTTGTGAGTTCCAAAACCTTCCCAGGTGAAGAAATGGCAAGAACTCTTCATTAATAATTCATTGTTTAGACTATTACTTACGACATATTTCTGTACGAGTTTAAATGACATGAAACGTCCATAATAAGCGTAGCGCAAATTAATGTAGTTGTCTATGATTAGATTCAGAGTGTAACCAATTTAAATTAATAATAACCATGTTAAAAACTATCCCTGTGGTTCTCCCTCCACTAACATCTTTCAGAGTCGTGATTTGACGGCTGGTAACCGCATTTCACGCGAATATATATACAGGTGATACAAAAATTACAAATATTTTGTTTGTGAATTTCAGATGAGCCGGTGAACAGTAACAAGATTGAAGCTCGCCTTGGACCAGATTTTCCAGATTTTCCTTACAATGAAACTTTGGTTGGAAATGGTAAGTACAGAACTTTATATTTATTTATTTATTTATTTATGTTACGCTGTTCAACAGGAATTTAATCCCAATTATAATACAGGGTCCGTACTCACCGAGCCGCAGTGTAGTAGTTCATATAATGTTTAGCTTGAGTGAGATTCGAACTAAGTATGTTCAGATATAGACGATTAGGATCTTGAGAACTATGAAAACTACAACTTTGATTAAATTAGAAAAAAGTTGCTTGATATATAAAGGTTCTTTCAAAATTATTGCAAAATTTAATTAGACACGTCTTAAAATCAATTAAAGACGTCTTAAATTGAATTAGAGATGTGTAAAATTGAATTAAAACCGTCTAAAAATTAATTAAAGACGTCTGAAATTGAGTTATAGACGCCTCAAATTGCATTAAAGACGTCTAAAATTTAGTTAGAGGCGTCATAAATTCAATTAAAGACGTCTTAAATTGAATTAGAGATGTTAATTTGAATTAAAACCGTCTAAAATTGAATTAAAGACGTGGGAAATTTAATTATAGGCGTATCAAATTCAATTAAAGACGTTTTAAATTGAATTTGAGATATATCATCTCACCTTTTACTCATTACTGGGTGTAACACTCTGCCCTAAGCAGATCTTCACGTGAAGTATGGTTACCAGCCGTCAAACTACACCCCCCAAAGATGTTAGTGGAGAGGGAGCCACAGGGGTAGATTAAATTGGGTGAAATTTGTTTGTCGGTTGTGGGGATCGAACCAGGATTCTCAAGATTCACAGGATTAAAGAAGTTTAAATTCAAGACGTTTTAAATTGAATTAGGGACATATAAAATTGAATTAAAAATGTCTGAAATTGAATTGAAAATGTCTGAAATTGAATTAAAGACGTCTTAAATTCATAAAAGACGTCTTAAATTGAATTAGAGATATTTGTACTCTGTACAACAGGAATTTAATCTCAATTACAGTACAGGGTCCGCACTCACCGAGCCGCAGTGTGATAGTTCATATAATTGTGAGATTCGAGCTACAGTATGTTCAGATTTAGACGATTAGGATCTTGAGAACTATGAAAAGTACAACTTCGATTAAATTTGAAAAAAGTTGCTTGATATATAAAGGTTGTTTCAAAATTATTGCAAATTATATGTCAAACAATATTACGTTTTCATAACGTATTACGTACAATATTTTATCTAATTCCGCTAAAATAATGTTTGAAATATATAAAATTCTAGGTTTATGACAGCTCAGTATATTTCAAAATCAATCAATCAATTTACCAAAGCGTTGCCGTAAAAATAAATGAATAAAATATTTAAATTTAAAGCTTATGTCATCATTGAAAATGAGTTTTGAATCCGAGACAGACCTTCCTTCTGATATCGAAGAATCTGCTAATTTGCCTGTCAACTGTTTCATACCAGAAACATTATTCAATGTATATAAATCCTAAACATTTTAATAAATAGTTTTGTCCGTTATTTGCATTTTGAGAAAGTTCAAACTGTCAACATTCATTACGTAACTAGTTATGTAAACAATTCTTTACATACCGTAAAATGGGGCTACTTTAAAAAGTAAATTCCCTTTTTTCATTTATAACTTTTGACCCAATTTAAATTTTGACATGAAATAAAGTTATTAGAGAGATCTTTATTAGTTCCTTAGGTAAACTTATAAAAAAAACAAAATTAATAACTCCTACTATGAGGAATAATTTATTTTTTTTCGGTTCAAAGATATATTTAAGGTGGGGCTACTTTGAGACCCCTCTTGTTTAATGTATCATATTAAAGTAGCCCCAAATTAATACATAACTGTGAAAAAAAAATTAAAAATGTCTGGTATTTTTTTTGTTATAAACAATTTCATATTGAGGGGTAACTTTGATACAAGCATTTATTTGTAAATATATTTATTTTGACATATTATCATACAAAAATCGTAAAAAAATAAACATGCACTTAGTTCCTATACTAATTTAATAATTATTAACAACGATAATACAAAATAGAATCCTATACAAAGACATATCTTTGGCGTCGAGAATTTTTATTTATTATGTCTGGCTTAGGAAGTCTTCTTGTATTTGCTAATCTTAGTGCAGCAATATCCTTATGTCTTTTTAATATATTCCGTGACCACTCTATGCCTGGGAAATTATTTGCAAATTTTGTTTTTAATCCACGCTTATCCAAGTAGCATTTTGTAATTACACGCAAATCAGTTGTGGTAAAAGGATATCCCCAATCTGCACATAGGAGACAAGCTCTAATAATTGCTTGTTCTTCACTTCTTGAAAGCACTGGTTGCGCACCTGGATTATTTGTATGTTTTCCATGATATTTATTGAATAATGTACCATATGGTATTCTATAACGGCCGGAAGCTTGTTTTATAGACATGGCACATGTCACTACTCGCTGAAGAGCTTCTTCAAAATTCTCATTTGTGTAATTTTTGTACTCCCTTGTTCCCAAAAGTCGTTTGTATCTTTTAACCATGATTGACAGGTAATCTGTTAAATTAAAACTTACATATTAAATGCACATCAAAGTCACCCCAAAAAATGATCAAAGTTGCCCCATATTATAAAACGATAAATATCAACTGTTACCAATGTTAATTTTCAGAGGAATTTGCGATTATGTACTTATTATAGTTCAAATATTGCAGAAACTATTTGAGAATATTTATTTTCAATTTAGTTAACCTTGAAGGGTTAAAAGTATAACGCGTGATTTTTTTCATATAATTTCTATCACACGTTTTAATAATTATTTGTAGGAAAAACAATAAACTTACCTTATTGCTGTCACATGAAAGCAAGAACAGATTAGCAATGTCTCCAACGGTATAAAGAAAAAAATCATTATGCAACTCCACAGTGTCGCAAATTGTAAATGAATAACTTTCCCAAAGAAAATCAAAGTAGCCCCGCGAAATCAAAGTAGCCCCACTTTACGGTAACTCTTGAATGACAGTTATGAAACAATTGACATTTCATAACCTCAAAAATTCATGTAAAACAGGACTTTTCATAACGGAATTAGGTAAAATTATTTTTCAATACATCAAATAACATATAGCCTTTATTTTTTTCTAATAATTTTGAAACACGCTGTATATTAAAGGATATACATGGGGTAGGTGGCTCAGTGATATCGAGTCGAACTGTGGATCTTGAGAACCCGGGTTCGATCCCCACAGCCGACAAATAATTTTCATCAAATTAAATCTAACCCTGTGGCCTCCATTTACATCTTTGGGAGCCCGTGATTTGACAGCTGGCAACGCGTATAAATATATCACTTACCGAGATCTGCTACGGCAGATTGCTAGACCCAGTAATCGCTAAAAGGAGTAATGATATAATTATTTTATTTAACTTTAAAAATTGAATAATTTCTTGTGGAATATAATCATCACATCTTTTACCCATTACTAGGCATGGTACTCAGCCGTACCTGATCTTAACAAATGACATATTCATGCACATAAAATGCGGTTATCAGCCGCCAAACCACGGCCCTTAAAGATGTTACTGAAAGGGGAATTTTAATGTATCAAATACAATATACTATTTAACAAAAGAGGATTGTTTTTAAAAGGCGAGTTATAAAAAACAGATCCTCGTTTGTTCCAGGTTGTGTAGAAGGAGGCACACGATACGGGCCAGGCTCAGCAATGCACACATCAACCCGATGCTCTTATTGTTACTGTATCGCTGGCCAGCAACGCTGCGTGCGCCCTCGCTGTTTGCTGCCGGCATCGGGATGCACACCGCAGTTCCGACCACATGCTTGCTGCCCTACCAGCTATAAATGCCGCGCGACTAAAGTTAGCAGTAATTCTAGTACACAACACACAGGTAATGGTTACTTTATATACCAGAAAAATACAAGTAATTATTAATATCTCTTTGTTTCTGATTGATATTTGAGGTTGTGCGCGGTGAAAACTAAAACTTATGTTTGTGTTTGTTACTGATTTCACATCAATGTTTTGATCAATGGAGACTTGTCAAGGAGGCACGGAATTCCAAACATAAATCAATTTAAAATGTATTATTTTTGGTCATTTATACAAGAAACTCTGTTCGATATGAGATTATAAAAGTATGTTGTGCGCGATGAAAACTAAAACTACTTCTGTTTCTATTTGTTACTGACTTCACATCAATGTTTTATTTATTAATATTAACGAATACGATTTAGAGAACAAAACATAAAATGACACAATTAAATAGACACAGAACAACATAACCAAACATGGAATTGGTTAACACAATATGAAATAAGATAACAAATTTAAAAAAAATTACAGCAAGTGTTCAAAATGAGCGCCTTGAACTCGTATGCATATTAATATTAATAAATAAAATTAATTAAGACAAATAAGGCATGACTTTTCAATAAAACTCTTGTTTTCCGAAAGTATCTTGATTACAAAAATTTGAAAATTTCGTGTTATTTATAGAACTTCAACCTCTTGTATTTTGGTAACTAGAAGGAATAGGACATATGTTTATATGACATTTTTGGTTCAAAATGACCTCAGGAATAAGCTGTTAAAGTTTGTTACACTAGTCCTGAAACACCCTGTATAGTACTGTTTACTACATCCAATATTACTGAAAATGAAAAACCAACAACAAATAATAAACAAAACCACATCAAATTCAAAATAAAGGGGAAAATAAAGTAAAAGACGTAATGAAATTAAATAATATGTATTTATTTTATTTGTAAAGTAAAATAAGCAAATTTTCCAGAACCCAGAATACCAAACTAGATATATTCATGTAATAATAGTAAGTAGCTATTTATATTGAACAACAGATGTCGTGGCGGTTCCATTTAGATTATTTGACCGTATTATTTGGCTGTCAAATATTTTTGGTCAATTGACCAGTCAATTGACCACGGCACAACCCTACGGAATTCCAAACATAAATCAATTTAAAAAGTATTATTTTTGGTAATTTATACAAGAAACTCTGTTCGATATGAGATTATAAAACTATGTTGTGCGCGATGAAAACTAAAACTTCTTTTTCTATTTGTTACTGATTTCATATCAATGTTTTGATCAATGGTGACTTGTCAGTGAGGCACGGAATTTCAAATATAAATCATTTTAAAATGTATTATTTTTGGTAATTTATACGAGAAACTCAGTCCGATATGAGATTATAAAACTATGTTGTGCGCGATGAAAACTAAAACTTCTTTTTCTATTTGTTACTGATTTCATATCAATGTTTTGATCAATGGTGACTTGTCAGTGAGGCACGGAATTCCAAACATAAATCAATTTAAAAAGTATTATTTTTGGTAATTTATACAAGAAACTCTGTTCGATATGAGATTATAAAACTATGTTGTGCGCGATGAAAACTAAAACTTCTTTTTCTATTTGTTACTGATTTCATATCAATGTTTTGATCAATGGTGACTTGTCAGTGAGGCACGGAATTTCAAATATAAATCATTTTAAAATGTATTATTTTTGGTAATTTATACGAGAAACTCAGTCCGATATGAGATTATAAAACTATGTTGTGCGCGATGAAAACTAAAACTTCTTTTTCTATTTGTTACTGATTTCATATCAATGTTTTGATCAATGGTGACTTGTCAGTGAGGCACGGAATTTCAAATATAAATCATTTTAAAATGTATTATTTTTGGTAATTTATACGAGAAACTCAGTCCGATATGAGATTATAAAACTATGTTGTGCGCGATGAAAACTAAAACTTCTTTTTCTATTTGTTACTGATTTCATATCAATGTTTTGATCAATGGTGACTTGTCAGTGAGGCACGGAATTCCAAACATAAATCAATTTAAAAAGTATTATTTTTGGTAATTTATACAAGAAACTCTGTTCGATATGAGATTATAAAACTATGTTGTGCGCGATGAAAACTAAAACTTCTTTTTCTATTTGTTACTGATTTCATATCAATGTTTTGATCAATGGTGACTTGTCAGTGAGGCACGGAATTTCAAATATAAATCATTTTAAAATGTATTATTTTTGGTAATTTATACGAGAAACTCAGTCCGATATGAGATTATAAAACTATGTTGTGCGCGATGAAAACTAAAACTTCTTTTTCTATTTGTTACTGATTTCATATCAATGTTTTGATCAATGGTGACTTGTCAGTGAGGCACGGAATTTCAAATATAAATCATTTTAAAATGTATTATTTTTGGTAATTTATACGAGAAACTCAGTCCGATATGAGATTATAAAACTATGTTGTGCGCGATGAAAACTAAAACTTCTTTTTCTATTTGTTACTGATTTCATATCAATGTTTTGATCAATGGTGACTTGTCAGTGAGGCACGGAATTCCAAACATAAATCAATTTAAAATGTATTATTTTTGGTAATTTATACAAGAAACTCTGTTCGATATGAGATTATAAAACTATGTTGTGCGCGATGAAAACTAAAACTTCTTTTTCTATTTGTTACTGATTTCATATCAATGTTTTGATCAATGGTGACTTGTCAGTGAGGCACGGAATTTCAAATATAAATCATTTTAAAATGTATTATTTTTGGTAATTTATACGAGAAACTCAGTCCGATATGAGATTATAAAACTATGTTGTGCGCGATGAAAACTAAAACTTCTTTTTCTATTTGTTACTGATTTCATATCAATGTTTTGATCAATGGTGACTTGTCAGTGAGGCACGGAATTCCAAACATAAATCAATTTAAAAAGTATTATTTTTGGTAATTTATACAAGAAACTCTGTTCGATATGAGATTATAAAACTATGTTGTGCGCGATGAAAACTAAAACTTCTTTTTCTATTTGTTACTGATTTCATATCAATGTTTTGATCAATGGTGACTTGTCAGTGAGGCACGGAATTCCAAACATAAATCAATTTAAAAAGTATTATTTTTGGTAATTTATACAAGAAACTCTGTTCGATATGAGATTATAAAACTATGTTGTGCGCGATGAAAACTAAAACTTCTTTTTCTATTTGTTACTGATTTCATATCAATGTTTTGATCAATGGTGACTTGTCAGTGAGGCACGGAATTTCAAATATAAATCATTTTAAAATGTATTATTTTTGGTAATTTATACGAGAAACTCAGTCCGATATGAGATTATAAAACTATGTTGTGCGCGATGAAAACTAAAACTTCTTTTTCTATTTGGTACTGATTTCACATCAATGTTTTGAACAATGGAGACTTGTCAAGGAGGCACGGAATTCCAAACAGAATTCAATTTAAAAAGTATTATTTTTGGTAATTTATACAAGAAACTCTGTTCGATATGAGATTATAAAAGTATGTTGTGCGCGATGAAAACTAAAACTACTTCTGTTTCTATTTGTTACTGATTTCACATCAATGTTTTGATCAATGATGACTTGTCAGTGAGGCACGGAATTTCAAATATAAATCATTTTAAAATGTATTATTTTTGGTCATTTATACGAGAAACTCTGTTCGATATGAGATTATAAAACTATGTTGTGCGCGATGAAAACTAAAACTTCTATTTCTATTTGGTACTGATTTCACATCAATGTTTTGAACAATGGAGACTTGTCAAGGAGGCACGGAATTCCAAACAGAATTCAATTTAAAATGTATTATTTTTGGTCATTTATACGAGAAACTCAGTCCGATATGAGATTATAAAACTATGTTGTGCGCGATGAAAACTAAAACTTCTTTTTCTATTTGGTACTGATTTCACATCAATGTTTTGAACAATGGAGACTTGTCAAGGAGGCACGGAATTCCAAACAGAATTCAATTTAAAAAGTATTATTTTTGGTAATTTATACAAGAAACTCTGTTCGATATGAGATTATAAAAGTATGTTGTGCGCGATGAAAACTAAAACTACTTCTGTTTCTATTTGTTACTGATTTCACATCAATGTTTTGATCAATGATGACTTGTCAGTGAGGCACGGAATTTCAAATATAAATCATTTTAAAATGTATTATTTTTGGTCATTTATACGAGAAACTCTGTTCGATATGAGATTATAAAACTATGTTGTGCGCGATGAAAACTAAAACTTCTATTTCTATTTGGTACTGATTTCACATCAATGTTTTGAACAATGGAGACTTGTCAAGGAGGCACGGAATTCCAAACAGAATTCAATTTAAAATGTATTATTTTTGGTCATTTATACGAGAAACTCAGTCCGATATGAGATTATAAAACTATGTTGTGCGCGATGAAAACTAAAACTTCTTTTTCTATTTGGTACTGATTTCACATCAATGTTTTGAACAATGGAGACTTGTCAAGGAGGCACGGAATTCCAAACAGAATTCAATTTAAAAAGTATTATTTTTGGTAATTTATACAAGAAACTCTGTTCGATATGAGATTATAAAAGTATGTTGTGCGCGATGAAAACTAAAACTACTTCTGTTTCTATTTGTTACTGATTTCACATCAATGTTTTGATCAATGATGACTTGTCAGTGAGGCACGGAATTTCAAATATAAATCATTTTAAAATGTATTATTTTTGGTCATTTATACGAGAAACTCTGTTCGATATGAGATTATAAAACTATGTTGTGCGCGATGAAAACTAAAACTTCTATTTCTATTTGGTACTGATTTCACATCAATGTTTTGATCAATGGAGACTTGTCAAGGAGGCACGGAATTCCAAACAGAATTCAATTTAAAATGTATTATTTTTGGTCATTTATACGAGAAACTCTGTTCGATATGAGATTATAAAAGTATGTTGTGCACGATGAAAACTAAAACTATTTCTGTTTCTATTTGTTACTGATTTCACATCAATGTTTTGATCAATGGTGACTTGTCAGTGATGCACGGAATTTCAAATATAAATCAATTTAAAACGTAATGGCTGGTAGCACAAGCTCTGTTTTTGCCTGTTTTAAGAGCAGTGTATTTGAGTGTTTTTGGTATCTTTGACATGTTAAAACCGTGCTCTTAGAACACCCAAAAACAGAGCTTGTGCTACCAGCCAATATTTTTGGTAATTTATACAAGAAACCAGTTATAAAACCGATGACATATCAATAAAATAATGTTGGATTTTCGATGTTAAAACTATGCAGTGCGCGATGAAAATTATAACTGCTTCTATTTCTATCTGTTACTGATTTAACGCCAGTGTTTTCAACAGAAGTGGCATGTCATTGAAGGCACGAAATACCACCAAATATCTAATCTAAAATTGGTTATTATTACTCGGCCTGAATTTGTACAAGATATTGTTAATAAAGTTGATGTGACATCTGCTTAAACATGTTCAATTTAATTTGATAAAATAATGTAGTGCGTGATGAAAAATAAAACTGTTTCTATTTCTATCTGCTACTGATTCCACGCCAATGTTCAGATCATAGACAGACCGTCAAATTTAAAATTATAGTTTTGCTAATTTATACATCAAAAATATTAATAAATCTTTACGATTTTGTTTGAAGTTATATGATAAAACCAAGTTGTGCGCAATGAAAAATAAGTGCTTCTATTTCTATCTCTTACTAATAGCTCGGCAATGTTCTGGCCTAGGGGTACTATTAGCGAAAACTCGAAATTCGTTTAAAAATATATTATTTTTGGTAATTTATACAAGATATTAATTATAAAACTTATATTACATCTAGAAAGCAAGGTAGTGCGCAATAAAAAATAAAACTATATTTCTATTTCGTACTGATTTAACCTGAAAAATATTTGTAGTAAATTATTATTTAAAAAGGGTAGACAAGCTCGCAGATGGGAAGACGGCATCATGAAAACAACAAAGCTTTGGAGAAGAATAGCCCGAGATATAAGATCTGGCAGAAGTTGGAAGAGGCCTATGTCCGCTCGGGCATGTTTTAGGCTAAATTTATTAAAAAGTATAAAATAAACACTTGGCTATGTTTCACAAAATTCAACCTCCAAGTCACCTTATGAGGGTATCGTCAGAGGCTGGCCAGCAAAGTTAGTAACCATAGACGCGTTTCGCTCTTATTAGAGCTCATCAGTATGGTATAACTCACTTCTTCACCTAGAACAAGTTCACGTGAAGAAGCTGGTGACGAAGAACTGTGCCAGCAGAGAATAAGATCTCTAACAAACAGGTAAGATGACATGAGAAGTTCTGTGGAACAGATCATGCCATCTGACGATGCCCTCATAAGGTGACTTGGAGGCTGAATTTTGTGAAACATAGCCAAGTGTTTATTTTATACTTTTTATTAAACCTTGTTTCACCAAGTGTTGGATGACAATTAATTTTGTCTTTGTTGTTAGCTAAATTTATTATTATTATTATTATTATTTAAAAAACAATTATACAGTAAAGTACAACCACAATATAACAAACATAATACGTCTTTTTTTTTAGTAAACTGCCCATATTTGATTTTTTATTGTGTGTTGCAGATTCGTGCGTTATAGGCGGCGTACGTGTATCGGAGGGGGCGCGGGCGACCGCTGCAGCACGTTCCCCCTGTGATGCCTGTTACTGCGTTCGAGGCGCCATACGCTGTACCCCACTACGATGCGCCCCCGCTTTGCCGGGATGCACGCCATTGGTGCCTCGTAACGCTTGTTGCCCCACCTCTTATAATTGCAGTAAGTATACAGCACATAATCTTAACTTACTCACTGTTTTTTTGACGTTGGTACTAACATTGTTTCTTTTAACCACATTTTATTACATATATTTTTTAAATACAGGGTGCTTCGTAGCAATGGAACATTTTAGATTTTTTTCTTTGTTATTAAGAGTAGAAGAAAATAATAAGTTAAATTAAATTTGTAGAAGATTGATTTATAAAAGAAAAAAATAAATGCTAAATTGTTTTTATAAATAAATAGATATATAATCACGTTTTGTAATCATTACTGGCTGTAGCGAATCATATTTCGGTAAATGATATATGTATGCACATGAAGTGCGGTTACCAACCGTCAAATTACGCTCCCCAAAGATGCAAGGTAATCAAACTGGGTCTTTAAATCCACAGTTCGATTCGACGTATTATGTTATTTACATTGATATAGTAGTCTTATATAGTACCAAATTTGAAAAGTTTTGGATTATATTTTAATAGTTTTTCATGAAAATCTATTATTCAAGTAAAGTAGCACTTCCGGAAGTTATATAATGACCAAAAAGGGAGGTGCACAACTAGATGTTATAACAGTCCTAAATACCTCAACTTTCTACGGCTTACCGTTTTTGAGTTATGCGAGATACATACGTACGTACAGACGTCAGGACGAAATTAGTCAAAATGGATTCAGGGATGACCAAAATGCGTATTTCCGCTGAAATCTGAGAACCGAAAATTTTTGTGATTACAATACTTCCTTTACTTCGTACATGGAAGTAAAAAATTAAAAATAAATTCAGAAAAACATACTTTGTTAAATAAATAAATCACTCTTTTTACCCATCACTGGGTGTGGCACTCTGCCTAAGCAGATCTCGATAAGTGATATATTTTTTCGAGTGCAGTGCGGTTATCAGGCGTCAAATCACGGCTCCCAAAGATATTAATGGTGGAGGAGCCACAGGGGTAGATTTTAAATTGGTGAAAATTCTTTCTCAAGATCCACAGGTCGACTCGATACCACTGAGCCACCTACCCCATCTTTGTAGAATGAGCAAAATAGATTTATACCGCGTGTTTCAAGAAACAAACTGTCCCCGAAAATATTTTCAAAACAATGTTTATACAGATTGTATTTTACAATTTAAAAAAAGCTTTGTATCATAGTTTCTTGTGGCCTCAATCTTTTACAACTTTAATTTATATAATTTTTTTCTATTACCAACAATAAAGAAAATAATCCAGGTATCACTGAACCTTCCATATAAACAAGTGCTTTAAAACCATGAAACCAAAAAGTAATTTTCAGGCGGTACAATCGAAGTCCAGCCCCTTCTAAACTACGACAAGCCCCCCGACGTGAGTCCCGAGTACGCACAGCTTCGTACTGGCGCTCCCCACTCCATCGCCACGCCCACAGCACATCCCTACCACCACATGTACCCCCACTACGTCGTCGCTGAGCCCCACTACAGCGCTAACGCTGCGCAGCAGACTAGCACGCCGTATTATTTCACTTCCACCGCGCAACCTGATTCGGCGGGAGTTATCCCCACTAGTAGACAGCATGTTGCCACCACGAAACATTTGCCGCTGGAGTTGTCCAATCCGGAGAGCAGTGACAAGTATTCTAGGATCTCTTTTACTACTACAAAGGTGCGTATGGTTTAGGGAAAGGGTAAAGGAGGAAGGAAGACTACATGTTTTGTCGTTATAATATAAAGACGACAACCGATTACTGATTTTCATTTCAATAAATGTTTATCTTGCTCATTTTTTTACTTGTCAAAAAATATAAAATATTTTCAAATGTCGGAATGTTTCGAGGCTCGGGATTTTAATATAATTGACACAAATTCTATTTTTATATATATATAACTAAATTATAGTGACGTAGATTCAAATTTGTTTTTTTTTAAATAAATTTTTAAACAGCTAGATTGATAATTTAATATTTTTAGTATGTAAACTATTATACAATATGTTACAAAATAAATGTGTACAAAAATGTCTATAGCTTTAATTATTTTTGTATAAATTTTGAATAGTTTTTGCATAAAAATAGATAATTATTTTGCATTTGTGTAAATAATAATCATGTCAATTTAATGTTTCTTGTTTATTTAACATTATCATTTTTGACACTTAAATTTCTGTCTGTGAAATTTGATTAACTCTCGTGCAAAAAATGAAGTAAATTGTTATTTTTCTTAATGCTTTCTTAAGTAAAGATTAGAAATTTGATATATGGTTGTATACAGAACAAAAGTACTAATGAACGATATTATTATCAATATGGCGTCTCATTTAAAAATAGTTATTTTTGTATTATGATGTGTTATGTTATGTTACTTTTAGTCGAGACAAAAGAAATCATTCGAACTCGTCAAAAAACAAGAACTTCACCCTGGAAATACAAACAACATTTTTTCTACAACTGGAAATAAAGAATATTACAATAATTATTGATTTATTTAAAAATTTGGTACTACTGATGTGTTGTATCTACCGGAACCTGACAAAAATAATTTGGGAACGTGCGGAAAATGCTCACTTTGCGCATTAGGATGCAAAACAGTGCTCAAAATACTCATTTTACACTCTAGGGTGCAAAATACTCGTTGTCATCGTAATGTAAATGATTAAAAAATAATGTTCATTGCTTATTGATATTAGCAAAAAAAATTAAATTTTTTTGAAAAAAAATACGTAACTTTGTATTCAGTGACAGATTAACACTAGGCAATCGCATACGAAAGATGTTCTGTTTTGTACTCTAGTTCGGAAAGTGAGTATTTTGCACGCACTGTTTCGCATCCTAGTGCGCAAAATGAGTATTTCCCGCAAACTCCTAAATTATTTTTGTACTGTTTATTGGTTACAACTAGAGATGGGCGAAAATCAAATTTCTCGAATTCGAATATCGAATACGAATATTAATCAGATCTCGAATATTCGAGGTACTCGAATATTCGAATACTTCTAAAATTATTAATAATTATTTAATTATGTTCTTTTCATTATTTGAATGAAATTGTTAAGATAAAATAAAATTAAAACAAAAAGTACAAACAAAAACGAAAAAGGCGAAAACTTCAAATTTAAGGTGAAACGTACGGGCTGATGTTGGCGAAAAACAAATTTGAAATATGGTACGTCTTCATGGTTTTGAAACAAAATATAACTTCAAAGTATTGTAATAGCTTTAAGTTTATGTACAAATGATAAAGAAAAATATAGTCAAAAATTGAGGTCAATATATGGCGTGATATTCGAGGTATTCGAATGTTCGCTATACTGACGTTAATATTCGAAAATCTCGAATATCGAATAATGTCAATATTCGCTATACTGACGTTAATATTCGAAAATCTCGAATATCGAATAATGTCAATATTCGCGGCATTCGACTATTCGCGGAAGATATTCGCCCATCTCTAGTTACAACACATCAATAGTACTAAATTTATATTAATTATGATTGATTTTCGTCAATTTACTTGAATAATTCAATAATTATTGTATTATTCTTTTTTGGCAGTCGTAGAAAAAATGTAGTTTGTATTTCGTGGGCGAGATTTTTATTTTTGGCGCAGTCGGTTGATTTTTCTGTCTCGCCAACAAGTGACATTATCACACGCCACAAAAAGACAATCATTACGCGCATTTAACACGAAAATAGCTATTTATGATAAAAAATTTACTAGGCTCAGAAAAAAAGCTTATATAAACTAATTAGAAGTTATTACTTCTAGTATCCACTATTTTCTGTGTTTTGAACTGCAAAAAAATTGTGTTCGAAGGATTCGTCGCGACATTAAATCTATTATTTCATAATAAAATATAAAATTAACACTTGTCTAAGTCTCACAAAATTCATCCTCCAAGTCAACTTATGAGGTCATCGTCAGAGGCTGGCCAGCACAGTTAGTAACCATAGACGCGTTTCGCTCTTATTAGAGCTCATCAGTATGGTATAACCCACTCCTTCACTTAGAACGAAGTTCACGTGAAGGAGCTGTGTGACGAAGAACTGTGCCAGCAGAGAATAAGATCTCTAACAAACGGTAAAATGACATGACAAGTTCTGTCGTACCGGCAATGCCATCTACCGAAAAAATCAAAAGCTACGAAATAGCAATTTGAATAAAAATAAACAAAACAACAAAGACAAAATTAATTGTCTTTAAATGCTCACTTGGTGAAACTAGGTTTAATAATAAAATATAAACTAAACACTTGTCTAAGTCTCACAAAAGTCTATGGTTACTAACTGTGCTGACCAGCCTCTGACGAGGCCCTCATAAGGTGACTTGGAGGCTGAATTTTGTGAGACTTAGACAAGTATTTAGTTTCATATTTTATTATTAAACCTAGTTTCACCAAGTGAGCATTTTAAGACAATTAATTTTGTCTTTGTTGTTTTTCTTTTATCTATTATTTCAAATTATATCTAGAATTTATGAAACTATTGCCACTGGCAGTAATTGTTTGCATAACATGATAACGTCTAGCTATAATTTACAAAATGTAATGAATCTTTCAATAAAATTAATTTAAAAAAACGCTGTGAATTTGGAAATAAAACATTGCTTGTAATTAATCTTTACTGGACTCACTGTGGCACAATCTTTTCAGCCCGCCCGTAAATAGTTATTTTTGTATTAAGTGCGCAAAATGAGTATTTTTTTGTTGCGCGTGAGAATGTTACTTTTAGTCGAGACAATAAAAGTCATTCAAACGCGCCAAGAAAACAAGAATTTTGTCCACGAAATACAAACAACATTTTTTCTACAACCGTAAATAAAGAATAATACAATAATTCTTGATTGATTTAAGTACATTAGAGGAAAACAATCAACAGTAATATGAATTTGATACTATTGATGTGTTGTAACTAATGAAACCTGACAACAAATAATTTGGGAGCGTGCGCGAGATACTCATTTTGCGCACTAGAATACGAAACAGGGTGCAAAATACGCGTTGTCATGGTAATGTAAACAATGAAAAAATCAAGTACTTCGCGTATTGATATTAGTGACAAAAAATTAAAATTTTTTGACAGTTGTAGCAAAAATTAATTTACTATACTGTCGACGGAAATAATTACTAAATTACATGATATCCATGGCGCTAAATAACATCTTAATCACATGTTGATAAGCCGTGACGTCAAATGTTTTAGTCACGGCTTGAGGATTAAGCACGGGGTGAAGTTAGCTACAAGCATCTGTCATTGTAATTTAACCTTACTTTTTAATCATAAAAAATTACATTTCTTTGTTGTCTTGCGATTATAGAAAAAGTATAGTATGTGACTTGTTTTTAATACAAACGTAACTAAAGCGACGTTTATGAAACTTGTTACATAACATACTATTTTACAAATATTATCAAATATCAGCTTTGTTCTAACTTCGTTATTTACTATTTTCTTGTTTCTTTAATTGAAACTAATACCGCTGACTCGCTTACCTGATACAGCCTGTATATATAAATATAAAATGTTGTTTATCTTTCTCAACAGGTTGCCAATGGAGAAAAAGAAAAGAAAATCACAACGGAAGCTGCAAGCGTTGTTTTATCGCCTGTTTATAACTCAAACTTAGAAAATTCGTTGCCAAAGATTTTAAAGTATTCAAATTACGTAGACACCGAGTTCAATAACGATGATGTTTATTTGGACGGGCGAAACAATCGACGAATAGACGACCAAATAGAGACAACAGAGACATCTACCATCGAAATAACAACTGAAACATCCACTACAACTGATGAAACGACAGAAGTAACAACAACAACTGATACGTCAACTATGGAATCTACAACTTATGAAACAACTACATATAATACAGGTATTATGCGACTTCGGTTAATTGGGACATTTGTATTAATATTTATATGACTTCGGTTAATTGCGGCATTTTATTCGCAATTTTATACAAATTTGGTTAATTGGAACATTTTATTCGATTTTTATACGACTTCGGGTAATTGGGACATCTTGGTTGTAATTTTATATGACTTCGGTTAATTGGGACATTTTGTTCAGATTTTATGTAACTTCGGTTAATTGCGGCATTTTATTCGCAATTTTATACAAATTCGGTTAATTGAAACATTTTGGTCGAATTTAATACGACTTCTGATAATTGGGACTTCTGGGTTACAATTTTATACTACTTCGATTAATTGGGACATTTTGTTCTCTTTGAAAAAATCATTTCAGAGGTGGTTTCAATTAATATTTTCTATAGGTCACTAGATAATAGTTTAATACAATAATTATTGTATTATTCTTTTTTGACAGTTGTAAAAAAAAATGTTGTTTGTGTTTCGCGGGCTAAATTCTTCTTTTTGGCGCAATCGACTAAAATATCATTTAACTTACTGGTTTCCATGGCACTAAACAACATTTTAATCACATGTTGACAGAATGTAGCTCAAAACTTTTAGTCACGGCTTGAAGTTAGCTTCCTGTTTTTGTCATTGCAACTTAATCTTATACTTTTCAAACAATTCATAAACTATGGCTCCTTCTCCACTAACATCTTTAAGGGCCGTGATTTGACGGCTCAGTTTATGCGAAGAATTATATCACTTACCGATATCTGCTACGACAGAGTGCCACACCCAGTAATGGGTAAAAGGCGTGATGATATATTTTATTATTTTCATAAAACTTGACATTGTTTGTTGTCTTTGTACCTACGAAGTGATGTTTATAATACTTTTTCATTATTAAAGCGTTACAAAAATTATATTCGTACAGGGTGGTCAAAATTAACGGTTTAAATTGAAAATAATTATGTGTAATATATAAGATTATAAGTTTATTTCCTGGATTTGAACACCGGGTGTCTCAAAAGGCTGGCAAGCCTAAAACAAAAAATATTCATATTACAAATTTAAAACTAACTTCAACTTTCTTATTTTAAATGAGACATCCTGTATATATTTCATTATAAATCAGTGTAAAAATAGTTACTTTTGTATTAAGTGCGCAAAATAAGTGTTTTTTTGTTGCGCGTGAGATTGTTACTTTTAGCCGAGACAATAAAAGTCATTCGAACGCGCCAAAAAACAAGAATTTTGCCCACGAAATACAAACAACATTTTTTCTACAACTGTAAATAAAGAACAATACAATAATTATTGATTGAATTAAGTAAATTGAAGGAAAACAATCAACAATAATATGAATTTGATACTATTGATGTGTTGTAACTAATGAAACCTGACAACAATTAATTTGGGAGCGTGCGCGATACGAATACTCATTTTCGTAACACATGCACAAGAAACACGTTCTTATTCCCTGATTTTAGAGAGAGAAACACTGCTTTTCTCCCCTAGGGAGAGAAACATTATATTTCTCTCCCTAGATAGGATGTTTCTCTCCCTAGGTAGCATGTTTCTCTCTCTAGAGACTACGATTATTAGATGTTTGCGGCGTTTCCTAGGTAACTAGTTACGCAACCCATATTTGACATTTGTCCCGATAAGACAAGTAATTTTTGTGCACTTGTTACGAAAAGTATAATATGCTTCACGGGAGGGCGCGAGTATCCCTTGTGTGAAGTTGACAAACCGAGACGTAAGCGGGAATAATCGCTTGTTTCCCTTCCTTGATGAATAACATACTATTTGCGCACTAGGGTGCAAAATAATGCGCAAAATACGCGATGTCATGGTAATGTAAATGATGACAAAAACCCCGTACTTCACGTATTGATATTAGTGGAAAGAAATGAAACATTTTTTGACAGTTGTAGAAAAATAATTAATTCAATCTCAATTCTTACAATTATCTAGATTCTTAAAAAAAACTAAATATATTTTTTTGCTTAAACAGAAGAAATAACATCAGCCTCAAAACCAGTAGTAAAATTAATTGGAAATAACTCGGAGTGTATCGACGGACCAATAGAAGAACCTGTCACCAGTGTACAGTCCGAGACAACAGTTGACGCTACAACTACAATTGTAACAACACCAACAACGACTATTATGGAGACGACTGCAGCGCCGCCAACGACAGTCGACAACCTAGCGGCATCGGCTGAAACTGAAGCGAATTACTTGTCGGGAACCAGCGTTTCGTTCAAGAAAATTCCAGTAGATGTCGAAGCTGTTAATAAAAAGGATGAAGATTATGAATATGATTATAATTTACAGCCCAATTTGGAGTAAGTTGACATTTTAAATTTGACCTAGTAACGACTAGTTAGACCATGGCCAATTTCATTGTATTGTGTTTAATATGACCGTTTCATATGCCATTAAATAATAGTTATGTACGTAACCAGTTATGAAAAGGTTGATATTGTTTGACGAACATAATATTTGCCAAAACGAGCGAAGCGAGTTTTGCAAATTATGTTAGTCAAACATACATAAAATTCTAGGTTTATGACAGCTCAGTATATTTCAAAATTACCAAAGCGTTGCCGTGTAAATAAATGAATAAAATGTTTGAATTTAAAGTTTATGTCATCTTTGAAAATGAGTTCTGAATCCGAGACAGACCTTCCTTCTGATATCGAAGAATCTGCGAATTTGCCCGTCAACTGTTTCATACCAGAAACATTATTCAATGTATATAAATCCTAAACATTTTAAAATTAAATTTAAAAAATCAACACTAGGTTAGTTTCAAATAATGTAAAGTTTATTTTACAATACGTATTTCGGTCGACTAGACCATCATCAGGTGAACAAGATATGAATGAATTTGTAAATTTATCTTGTTCACCTGATGATGGTCTAGTCGACCGAAATACGTATTGTAAAATAAACTTTATATTATTTGAAATTAACCTAGTGTTGATTTTCCGTTATTTGCATTTTGAAAAAGTTCAAACTGTCAACATTTATTACGTAACTAGTTATGTAAAGAATTCCTTACATAACTCTTGAATGACAGTTATGAAAATATTGACATTTCATAACCTCAAAAATTGATGTAAAACACGACTTTTCATAACGGCATTAGGTAAATAAATTTGTACGTAATATTATTTGACTCACATAATTTGAAAAACTCGCTTCGCTCGTTTTGGCAAATGTTCGTCAAAGAATATCAATCGTTTCATAACTGGTTACGTAAATAACTATTAAGGTTGTTTTAATTTATTTTTCAAATATTTTAAAGTTGTTTTGTAACTTGCCAACATGGCTACTTTCATTTAGTTGAAATAAAAACCGCTAGATGGCATTACATGACGTATCAAATATGTAAAAAACAATAGATGGCGTTATCTTAATTATAAAACGGGTGGACCTGCAGGAGAGCTACTTCACCTTCGATTTCGCTGAAAATTTGTTGAAAAGTTTCCTCCCACCAATAACCATGCCTAAATGCGTTCTGTACTAGGTTAGGCATGATTATTGGTGTGTTTTTTTTTCGTTTTAAAGGTCAAATAATTTCGACCGCCAATTGTTAGTATTTTTCCTATATTCTGCTCGCTGAGAGGAAACTTTTCACAAATTTTCAGCGAAATCGAAGGTGAAGTAGCTCTCCTGCAGGTTTACCATAAAACGTAATGTATCTTTTTATAAAACTCGAACAGTGTAAAAGTAAAAATATCTGTGTACCCAGCACACTTGGGGTTTATTGTAACAAATTTTCCTGCTCGCCCGTAAAATTTAATTTACCACGCTGGCCATGTAAATATACTGAAAACAACAATAATTTTATGTATTTTTTAAATAAAATTATATAAATTGTTATCAGCTTCGTTGCAATTAATTTTCCATTTTTGTTGTTTATTACAGAATAATACCATTCGTGGCAGCAGATGCAGTTGTGGAACAAGGCGGCGGTATCACGCCATTTCCACCTCTCCAGGATGCGCTCCGAGAAACCGATGATCCGCTGTTTCCTTACAGCTTGAATTTGTTTTCACCGCCACAACAAACTGAAGGTTATTAGCATTTGTGGTTTTAAACACTGATTCGAAAGCTATTTAAAGTGTTATAATATTTGAGATGGGTTGTTTGCGACCGATTCGTTTAGTTGAGCCGGATTAGTAGTGTGAATGAAGTGAACTAGAACGTTAAATGAACAATAAACAGGTCGCGATTCAAAAATAGAAGCACGCCTGCGCGCTGCGCTGTTACGATTGCTAGATGCCCCGACGTAGAAATCGGTTAATTTCCGATAATATACGAATGAACCCGATCTGGAACAAGTGCTTCCCGATCTCGACTCGACTGTAAAAATTGCAAAAAAACACTGGCCCTTTGGAACATTCTAAAATAAATCTGTCTTGATAATAATCAAATCTCATTTATAAAATACAACTTCCCTGAATTTTCCTTTATTCAAAGAGTAATTTGTCAGCACCAGTGCCATCTATTTGACAAGCTCTGAACTAAAGACGTCATTGATACAACTTCTTGCAGATTGTAATCAAACAAAAATCGCGACTAATAAATAATAAGAAAAAACACATATTGTGGAATATAACAACTTAGTTTAATGGAAAAGTAAGATTATAACAACATAAAATGCGCTTAAATTAATTAATCTATTTTAGGTTATGTATGATATTTGAAGTAAAAAACAATATTTTTAGTTTGGGAATAGCCACAATTGTAACAAGTGATATTATAAACATTTATAGTTAAATTTAGACGATTAGAAATGGAAGTTCCTGGAGCAGCTTGGTTTGCAATTGATAAATTTGCAGATTCTGGTGTACTCGCACAAGTTGCATTTACAGATGATGGTCCTACGTGCGTGAAGACGTCTTCCGCTCATTCGCGCTGTTAAACACACTCGCTCGTGCTTCAAAACTGCGCTCATGCGGGAACATCGTCTTCCCGCACTTACTTCATAAATAACTATTTCTACGACTTCAAATTAAGACAATAAAAAACGTAAATAATTATGTATTATTTGAAAAGTAAGATTAAATTACATAATTTGTATAGAACAAAACAAATTGCCCTTTTTTATAATCTTAGATTGTTAGAAATTGAATTGAAGATTTGATTCAACATTCGTTTTTGTACTCATACATTAAAATGTGTTGTTTCGCGTCGCCTACGCAACGGCCGAAACGTCAATTAAAAACTATATTTATAATCAAAAAGTATAGTATCTCAAACATCCTTGTGCGTAATAATAATAAAAGAAAATGATGGAATATTGAATGAAATTTAATTTTAAAATGATAAATTTAGTGCATTTGGTTCACAATGTTGGCAACGAAATAATAGCACTTGACAGCAGTGGAAACACATAACCTACAAACGTATGGTAAATTGTAACAACATAGATATGAAATTAAACAAGTTTATTCAATTTACTGTATACTACAAATGAAATTAGTAAATAATATAACACTCTTTAGTTTCATTCCATTAAAATTAAATCAATTGAAATTTGACATGACTGTGAAGTTAGTTATAAAATGGTTACAAAGCAGTGTTATGTGTATATGATTGTTTTGTGGAATGTTTATATTTATAGTACAACTTTGGCAATTTGAAATACTAACTCCTGGCACAACTTAACTAACGTAAAGCTGGCGGCACATGAACATTTATAGCAGCAGCAGCAGTTTCTGTTGAAGTACTTGCACATGATGATGATGATAATATAGTTTTATACTTTTCGTACAACAAATATTGCACAAACCTCTTGCGTGAACTAGGTTCCCGCACTTGGTATGTAAATAACTAATTTCTACGATTTCAAATTAAGACAATAAAAAAACATAAATAATTATGTATTATTTGAAAAGTAAGGTTAAATTACATAATTTATATATAGAATAAAACAAATTGTTCTTTTCTTTGGACACTTGGTATAATCTTCGATTGTTAGAAATTGAATTGAAGATTAGATTCAACATCAGTTTCTAACATTAATTTTGTAATAGGTGGCTTCGTGCCCCGCGATCCTCCAGCCCTGTATGGCGCCTACACCGACCACGAATCAAGTGTGGACCGTGCCGACGTGTCAGACTGCGCAGTATTACACCACGGAGCACCAGCTCCAGCTCCGCCCACATGCGACCGCTGTCTTTGTCTGTTTGGCGCAGTGGTGTGTCATCCGCCTAGTTGTAATGTGTTGAGTGAGCAGGACTCCAGTCCGTTTCGAGATGTCATCCGCACAGAGCCGGCTCCGGATCTGCATGAGCTCATCGGGGACCTGCAGCAGCATCATCAGCTTGTACCAAACACCAGGTTATTTTTTACTTCTAATTGTTTCGTTAAATGACTTTTTGCTCAAAATATTGATGATTAATTAAAGTTTTTGACAGGTAATAGTTGCGCATTTGTTTTAATTAAATTGTGGATCTGGATCATCGCGCTCAGTTGTTTATTTCTACAGCCTAGACGGATTATCCGATTCATTTCAAACTTTTTTTGTTACATAGAGGTCAATCGTAGCGAGTGCTTCTTGATAGTTTCAATTTTTTTTTGTATACACATGATGTGTAAAAAATAACTATTATCATTATATTCAACTGATTGTCAATTGTTTTTCTAAAAATAATTAGAAATATATCGTGTTTGGTATCAAATTAAAGGGCTTGAAGAGAGCTTTCGAGCAATGTAATTAAAAATTGTGTTCAATGGATTGTCAATTGTTTTTTTTTTCTAAAAGTAATTAGAAATATATCGTGTTTGGTATCAAATTAAAGGGCTTGAAGAGAGCTTTCGAGCAATCTAATTAAATATTGTGTTTAATTGATTGTCAATTGTTTTTTGTTTTCTCTAAAAGTAATTAGAAACATCGTGTTTGGTATCAAATTAAATGTTTTAAAGTGAGATTTCGAGCAGAAATATTTAATATTATAATAAAATGATTATCAATTGTTTTTTCTGAAAGTCTTTAGAAATCTGTCGGATTTAGTATCAAACTAAAGATTTTCAAGAGATATTTTGAACAGAATTATGAAAACTTGTGATCAACTGATTGTCAATTGTTTATTTCTAAACTCATTTAGTAATACATTGTGTTTAGTATCGCATGAAAGGTGTACAAAGAGATTTCTGACAAATAGTCAAAAATTATGACTGTCAATTGTTTTTGCCAAAGATTAATAGAAATATATCGTGTTTGGTATCAAATTAAATATTTTGAAGAGAGCTTACTGTCTAAATTGTTAAAAATTATGACTGTCAATTGTTTTTCTTAAAGGTTAATAGAAAACTATCGTGTTTGGTATCAAATTAAATAGTTTGATGAGAGATTTTGAACAGAATAATTACAAATTAGAATTGATTAAGTGTCAATTGTTTTTTTTTAAACCCATTAGAAACCTCTTCATGTTTTGTATCAAATTAAAAGATGTACAATAAATTGCTGAATTCTAGTAGCTCTATAATTTGTACGAAAAGTGTGAAAATTTTCGTAATTTCTATTTTTACTTGCTTGTACGAAGTAAAGGAAGTAATGTAATCGCGAAAATTTTCGGTTTTGAAATTACAGCGGAAATATTTATTTTGGTTATTCCTGAATCCACTTTGACTAATTTCGTCGTTACATCTGTACGTACGTATGTATCTCGCATAACTCAAAAACGGTAAGCCGTAGAAAGTTGAGGTATTTAGGACTGTTATAACATCTAGTTGTGCACCTCCCTTTTTGGTCATTATATAACTTCCGGAAGTGCTATTTTATATGAATAATAGATTTTCATGAAAAACTATATCAAAATATAATCCAAAACTTTTCAAATATGGTATGTAAGACTACTAACAATTGTCGGACGAAATTATTTGACCTTGAAATCGAAAAAAAAACACCAATAACCATGCCTAACCTAGTACAGAACGCATTTTTATAGTAAATGAAATAAATGTAAAGTAAAAGTGATAAACTGTGAAAAGAAAACACCCCCCGGGACACACACGCACATATGCACACGCAAACACACACTGCATTGAATAATACGTATAAAAACAAACAAACCCCGATTTCAAGGTCAAATAATTTCGACCGCCAATTGTTAGTATTTTTAGTATAATTTACTTTACGTTTATTTCTTTTTTTAATGTCAATGTCAAATTACGTCAAATATGTGCAATAAATAAAATGTATGTATAGTATAATTTCCACTGAAATCTCAAAACCGAAAATTATCGCGATTACAATACTTCCTTTACTTCGTACAAGCAAGTAAAACTAACAACAACAATAATATTAAATTTTGATTTAATTTGTGTAGCGAACATGAAGACCCACAAGATGATGACGACTCTTTCTATGACAGCTTGTATCAGCTCCTTGGCGGCGAGCCTATGAACACAACCACGACAACAACCACTACCACCAGTGGTACCACCATCAAATACAAGACCACCAATACACCTTGGTAAATTTTAATAACGCAAGCCAATATGTATTTTGAAAAAAAAAACGCCGGGCTCTACCTATATACCCAGGGGGTTTTTGGGGTCGCTGAATTTGACACCGAGGTCGATTAAGATCTGTCAGGTCATTTGAAAGACTAACTAATAAAAGGTGCATAAAAAATATGAATTTTTGACAGTTTCTCCTGTTTTTTCTCAAAATAACCTTGAAATAACCTCAGAATGACCTTGAAATGAGCTCTGGATGCTCTTTTAAGGGTAAGAAAACACCGGATTTGGGCTCAGAGACCCCAAAAACTTTTGCAAGGAGACAACAAGTTTCAACAGTGGAATCGATTATATCCGATGAAAGGATTTAAAAGTATTTTTTATACTAGCGTATTATAACAACAACTTTTCGATTGTCATTTCCGTTGTTAAATGAAGTACTTTTAAGCACTAGTGCTTAAAAGTGACAGTTTAATGCGTAAAAGTAAAAGTACACCAACTGACAAATTTGTTGTAAGTTTCTTCATACAATTTTTTGGATTTTCCTGGAACCAGTGTAGCCATTGCAGCCTCTGCACCATTTTCAATATCAGAATCAATCTCTGAGTCACTCATTTTAAGTAAATTTATTACCAAAAATTCTCAAGAAAAATTATACACCGAGCACGTTGACATCAATGTTTATTAGACAACATATTGAAACGCATAGCAACAAAAAGATGAAACTGATGCCTGCCTACATTTAAATTTTGACAAATTCAAAATGTTAACATTTGAGAATAAATATAAATAATCTGTTTTAAAACGCTAGTATAAAAAATCTTGTATGGAATACGTTGCGAAATCGTGTTTTAAGCACTAGACGTGTTATCCAACTCGGCTACGCCTCGTAGGATAATTTTCACATCGCGTGCTTAAAACACATTTCTTTCGCAACTTATTACATAAATAGCTATTTTGTAGTCGTAACCTTGAAAATGACAGTTCCCGCATGCTTCCCGATCGACTCGACTATAAACATTGCAAAAAACACTGGCCCTTTGCAACATTCTAAAATAAATCTGTCTTGATAATAATCAAATCTAATTTATAAAATACAACTTCCCTGAATTTTCCTTTATTCAAAGTTTGAGAAATAAGAGTAATTTGTCGGCATTAGTGCCATCTATTTGACAACCTCTGAACTAAAGACGTCATTGATACAACTTCTAGCAGATTGTAATCAAACAAAAATCGCGACTAATACTATATAAATAATAAGAACAAACACGTATTGTGGAATATAACAACTTAGTTTAATGGAAAAGTAAGATTATAACAACATAAAATGCTTAAATTAATTAATTTATTTTAGGTTAGGTTTGATATTTGAACAAAAAATAGTATGTTATGCACCAAGGGAGGGAAACAAGCGATTATTCCCGCGTGTGAAGTTGGCAAACGGAGATGTAAGCGAGGGCTGAAGTCGAGGTTTGTACACAAGGGATAATCGCGCCCTCCCGTTAAGCATATTATACTTTTCGTAACTAGTGCACAAAAATTACTGTCTTACCGGGACAAATGTCAAATATGGGTTGCGTAACTAGTTATCTAGGAAACGCCGCAAACAGCTAATAATCGTAGTCCCTAGGGAGAGAAACATCCTATCTAGGGAGAGAAACATAATGTGTCTCTCCCTAGGGGAGAAAAGCAGTGTTTCTCGCTCTAAAATTAGGGAATAAGAACGTGTTTCTTGTGCATGTGTTACAAAAACAATATTTTTAGACTGGGAAGAGCCACAATTGTTACAAGTGTTATTATAAACATTTAAAAGTAAAATTTGTACAATTAGAAATGGAAGTTTCTGGAGCAGCTTGGTTTGCAATTGATAAATTTGCAGATTCTGGTGTACTCGCACAAGTTGCATTTACAGATGATGGTCCTACGTGCGTGAAGACGTCTTCCGCTCATTCCTGTTATTGAAGACACTCGCTCCTTGCAGTCGCTCATGTAGAAATATCGTCTTCCCGCACTTAGTTCTTTGCATATTTGTGTTCCTGTACGTTAGAATTTAATACAATTTTTTTTGCGTATTATTTTGAAGTAATAATGTGTCATTATTTGATATAAAACAATTAAATTGAGGTTCTAATCACACCCAAAATACAAATTTTCACCCTGGTTCCCTCTATGCTTCTATACAGGGTGTTTCACAACTTAGAGCAAAAAATTAAAGGGTATATCCTGTACGACGTGCTGATCATGAAACAAAAAGAATTTTTTTTAAATTCGAAAAATTAAGGGTTGTTATCCTAAAACATTTTTTGTAGTACTGCACTGGATTCGCTTTCCTATTAAACACAAACAATGAATTAGGTATCAACTACGAAAGAATAATTACACAATTCAATTATTAGCAGTTATTTATAATAGAATTTTATTTAATTAATAACTTTAACATAATCATCCACCCAGTGGCAGTGGCAACGAAAAATTTTGGACTGGGAAACATGAAAAAAAAAAAATAGTTTTGCGATTTAAAAAAAAATCTTTTTGTTTCATGATCAGCACTTCGTACAGAATATACCCTTTATTTTTTTTTTATTCTGGCTTCCTGGCGGACCAACTGCTAAGGTCATATGCCGCTATTACGCCCTGATCCTGCGTTTTAGATCTTAGAGTCAACAGCAACGCGGGTTTCTCGGGACGGTCACCCATCCAAATACTCCCCGCGCGCAACGTTGCTTAACTCGCGTTATCGCATAGATCAGTTCCAACGAGTTGAGCCATGGCCGTTGACAAATATACCCTTTAATTCTTTGCGTTGTGAAACATCCTGTATATTAATAAATTATTGTATGTTTAGGACTCGAGTAACAACAACTACCCCTCAGCACCAACCTCTACACCAGCCGCAGCCCCAGCTCCAGCCCCCGCCACCACCTCTGCCTCAGCATCAGCCCCAGCTGCAGCCGCAGCAGACAGCAAGTAGCAATAGTCTTGAAGAAGCCAGCACAGCACTAGGATTACTCAAACTAGCGGGATGTAACATTTATGGTCGAATGTACAGAGTTGGCAAGATTATCTCTGAATTATCTGGACCATGTTTGCAGTGTCGGTGTACTGACACAGGGGTTCAATGTTCCACGCTTCCGTGTTAGTTGATACATTCATTTTATATCATTATATTCATCCTGATTCATCACATTCTATGCGCGAAACAGCAAGAGTGACTTATTGATTTATAAGCTAAAAAATAATTAAATATTATTACAACTTTTATTCATTACTGGGTATGGTATTATTATGTCAAAGCAGATCTCGGTAAGATATGTATTTATATATGTGAAGTGCAGGTACCAGCCGTCAAATCACGGTCCTCAAAGATGTTAGTGAAGGAAACTCCATAAGGGTTATTTTGGAGATATTTGGGTTCGAATCCCACATCTGGAAAACAAATTTCAAAACGTTAAAACTCCTCCTCCGGTAGTATCCTTGAGGGTAGTGATTTGACGGCAGGTAACTAGGATTTACCTGAATAAATGTCATTTACTGAGATTTGTTTAGACAGAGTGCCACACTCAGTAATGGGTAAAAGGCAATGTTTGATTTTTACAATGACCAAATTCATTCGACTGCGTTGAGGCTTATTATGACCGCTCAACAAATTATAACCCAAGTCATTCATCGTTTTACGATTCGTGAAAGTTCGTGTATCCGAGCTTGAAGACGAGAGTCGAGCGGTTTAGTTGTCCCGCTGAACGACTACACCCGAGCGTGAACGAGTACACCCGAACATTTCATTCGCCTCGCTGTACGAGTAGACCCGAGCGGTTCATTCGTCTCGCTGAACGACTAGACCCGAGCGGTTCATTCGTCTCGCTGAACGCCTAGACCCGAGCGGTTCATTTGCCTTGGTGTACGACTAGACCCGAGCGAGAACGAGTACACCCGAGCAGTTTAATTGCCCCGCTGAACGACTCGAGCCGAGCGGTTCATTCGTCTCGGTGTACGACTAGACCCGAGCATGTACGAGTACACACGAACAGTTCATTTGTCCTGCTGAACGACTAGACCCGAGCGGTTCATTCTTCTCGCTGAACAACTAGACCCGAGCGGTTCATTCGTCTCATTGAACGAGTTGACCCGAGTGTGAACGAGTACACCCGAGCAGTGCATTCGTCTCGCTTAACGATTAGACCCGAGCGATTCATTCGTCTCGCTGAACGACTAGACCCGAGCTTGAACGAGTACACCCGAGCAGTTCATTTGTCCCGGTGAACGACTAGACCCGAGCAGTTCATTCGTCTCGCTGAATGACTAGACCCGAGCGTGAACGAGTATACCCGAGCAGTTCATTTGTCCCGCTGAACGACTAGACCCGAGCGGTTCAGTCGTCTCGCTGAACGACTAGACCCGAGCGGTTCATTCTTCTCGCTGAACGACTAGACCCGAGCGGTTCATTCGTCTCATTGAACGAGTTGACCCGAGTGTGAACGAGTACACCCGAGCAGTGCATTCGTCTCGCTTAACGATTAGACCCGAGCGATTCATTCGTCTCGCTGAACGACTAGACCCGAGCTTGAACGAGTACACCCGAGCAGTTCATTTGTCCCGGTGAACGACTAGACCCGAGCAGTTCATTTGTCTCGCTGAACGACTAGACCCGAGCGTGAACGAGTACACCCCAGTAGTTCATTTGCCCAGCTGTACGACTAGACCCGAGCGTGAACGAGTAAACCCGAGCAGTGCATTCGTCCTGCTGTACGACTAGACCCGACCGTAAACGAATACACCCGAGCAGTTCATTTGTCCTGTTGAACGACTACATCCGAGCGTGAACGAGTACACCCGAGCGGTTCAGTCGTCTCGCTGTACGTCATGTCCAGCTCTGGTAGAAATGAATGAGACAAATATTAAGCCATTAGATTCAGGATATACTTTAAAGTTATCTTTTTTAGTAAACGTACTACACAAACAAGAATTTCAAAACTTTCACCGAAATTGTTTCGGCATTAGGTAATATCCTTAAAAGCATTATTAACTTTAAACATAATCAAATAAAATAAAATAAAATTTTTGCTATAATAAATATTTTGTTTTTAATAATTTCCATACACAATTTTAATTCGAACAAAATTTATTTCAAACATTTTTGTTTAAATAATGCGCACGAAAAATACTATTTTCTCTATGACCCACATTTCGTGCAACACCCTGTATACTTAAATACCATCTAAGTTCCTAAAATACGTACTATTCAGTTATGATACATTTCTAATGTACACTCACTGAAACAAACTTAGAATTAGTTGTATCTTTCAAGAGGCTATAGATATTTTTAACTTATAATGTATTATTTAATTTTTAATTATAGTTATAATATTCAGAAAGATCTGAACATTACGTCATTAAGACTGTATACATCTTCTAGACTGACAAGTGACACGAGATTTGAACCCGGGAACTCACAGATATTTTGTTTCATTGTCGATTATTAATTACTTCATAAAATTGAACTAATTATTACCTTAAATATGTTTTCTAACTAAAATAATTTATAATTTTTGTAAATTATGAGGTATATTGTACGGGCTACGAGATTTATCGGTAAGATTATTTATTATTTTTATCCAACACTCACTACTTATAAAGTCATTATTGTTGTCATTTTAGATTAGTAAAGTGGTTTATAAGTCACACGTGAGTTATAAGTCATAAGTCACACATAAATTATGACTTGTAACTCACTATTGAGTTTAAACAAAATATACAATTTTTTCAACATTTCAAAATGTATGAAAGTTAAATTTTATTCACATTAACATTTACATTAAATGAAAATGAAATACAATTTGATGATGTTGAAACTCAACCATTTTAGCAGAATTTGTTCCTATGAAAAAGAATTTCATATGTTTGAAGACTGGATGACAACTAGAAACGTCAAAGGTATAAATGAAAGTGTTTTACTTGCTTATTTTTCATACTTACAAACGAAACTGGCTCCTTCTTCCTTATGGACGAAGTATTCAACTCTTAAGCTTTATAAGAAAATAAAACACTTTCATTCATACCTTTGACGTTTCTAGTTGTCATCCAGTCTTCAAACATATGAAATTCTTTTTCATAGACTTTTTAGTACCTAAAATATCAACAACCGCTTCTTCCGCTTTCTTACTGATTATTTCGGGAATAAAATTCTCGTCTTCCATGTCGAATACTACAGCTGTAACCTTTTTACTTCCTTGTACGAAGTAAAGGAAGTATTGTAATCGCGAAAATTTTCGGTTCTCAGATTTCAACGGAAATGGTTGGCAACATTGGCCCGTGGAAGAGAGGTTGAGTGTAAAATTGTGAATTTTAACAGTGTCTATTTTTCTAAATAATAACCGCCCTAAAATTTTAAAGTTTGTGCTGGTGGTATGAAAATTACTCGTTCTTAACACTGTGAAAAGTGTAACATTGGAATCTGCGGATTAGTGCTTCAATCGATTAAAAGTGTTGGTGTATCTTACTGCAAGGTCACTTCGCTAAGTTGACTTAAGGCACGTTAATTAACATTGCTTAAGCGCGTTCAATTTCTTATTAGCAGTGTTCCCAACTGTAGGGAAACTTAAATTTAAATCAAAACAAATGGCTACTGTTGATGATATTAAGGAGCTACTAAATCCTCTTAAAGAACAAAACGCTGCACTGAATGAGAAAATTGGGAAACTTCAAGAATCAGTAAATAAATTTGTCAATATTTCTAACCAAAATAGCATAAAATATTCTGAACTGGAAAAACAACTTCTTGCAAAAGAAAAACAAATTGAAAACTTAGAGAGAAAAGTTAGGGAAAAAAACATAATAGTTTACGGTATCCAAGAAGAAAAAAATGAAAAGCTTGAAGACAAGTTACTAGAATTATTTAAAAGCAAACTGCAAATTTATAACATTAATAAAGAGAATATTGAAGAAGTGAGAAGATTAGGAAAATACAGAGAAGTGGGTAATAAACCCCGACCGGTTTTAATAGAATTAAATTCAAAAAGAGTAAAGAGAGAAATCATATCCAATGCAAAATTTCTGAAAGGTACGAAAATTTTTGTAGAAGAAGATTACTCTTTACAAACTATTGAAGAAAGACGATTGTTAATGCCTCATCTTATAAAAGCACGAAAAGATGGAAACAAAGCTCATTTAAAAAACAATATATTGTACGTCAATGGTAATCCATATAAAGTGAATGATCTAATAGAGCAAAGTGAGCAAGATGGATCAACTGAAATACCTAACTTTCAGCTGCGAAGAAAATCAATGTCCCTAATGGATTTAACTAATGGCGAGACCTATGAAGATAAAGAAGAAGACAGCCTTAACCACAACGAAAATAAAAAATATGAACAAATTAAAGAAAAGAATAAAGATACCCCGACTACAAATAAAAGAAATAAACAAGTAATAAAAGGCCCATTAGACAAGCACATGCAAACGAGATCAAGACAGGGATCTGTCTCAAAAAACTTAGAAGGAAAGAAATAAATACCGATAAAGAAAACAAGATAATGTTCTGGAATATCCATGGCTTCAACAACATACACAAACTTAATAACAAAGAACAGAACATATTGATACAACATGATATAATCTGTCTATGCGAAACGTGGCTAAATTATAAACTGCAGGACAACCCACCTTTCTTGAAGCATTACTATAGATATGAGCAAATTGCTAGAAAAGAAGCAAGCACAGGAAGAGCTAGTGGCGGATTAATAATCTTTTTAAATGTAAATAAAGATGCTGTTAGTATCATAGAACAAGAAGCACATTGGATAATTCTGAACATTCAAAATCAAATACATAGTACAATTATAGGAATAATATATTTTTCACACTCATATGACTACGCTACTCTTCTCGAAATGTTCTCCGAAAGCTTAGAAAACCTAACTAATACGTATCCCAGCCACTCCATTATTATAGGTGGAGATTTCAATGCCAGAATAGGAAATCTAAATACAACTGAAGAAATCCTAATGGAAAACACTAACTTACAAGCATCCAGAACAAGTATGGACACTGTTATAAACAAAAAAGGAAAAGATCTAGTTGCAATAATGGAAATACAAAATATGCTTGTACTTAATGGTAGAACATACAATGATACACCGGCGAACTATACATACATTGGACAAAATGGAAAGAGTACAAATGATCTCATATGGGTTGACAACTCATCTGCAAAATTAGTACTGGATTTGCAAATAAACGAAGATATATTACTTTCAGATCATATGATATGCTCACTTGTATTAACAAATATATTACACACTAGAACCAACTATACAAAGAAAGTAAAATTATCTTTCACTAAAACTAACTGGGAAAATTTAAAAACAAATACTTACAAGGAGGAATTGTATGAACAATTTGAAGAAATTAGTCAAGAAAGTAATATGGAAGAAAAATATGAATATTTAAAGAGCAAAATAGAAGAAACATCCAATAATATAGGGCTTACAAAAGAAGTAAAAATCCCAGATACTAATTCTGTACAAAACAGAAGCGTATGGTATAATCAAACATGTACTGAACTAAAAAGAAACACTAGACAACTACTAAAAGAATGTAAATTGAACTATTTCAGCAGAGAATCTATTGACAAATACCTAAAAGCAAAGAAATTATATAAAAAAGCTATTTCAGAGCAAAAAATTCAGTACAAAGAAGAACTTAAAAGCAAGCTAGAGGCAGTCAAAGATCAAACACAATTTTGGAAAATAATAAAATCATTGAATCCCACAAATTATATGCACAATCCAATAGAGATAAATATATGGACGCAATATTTTAAAAATTGGTATGGCAGCAAAATAGACAATGAGACCCAAATCTTTGGTGTACTACATCCATATCTTGACATAGATATAACTACACAAGAAATGCAATATGCGCTCAGAAACCTCAAAACGAAAAAAAGTCCAGGTATTGACAATCTTATAAATGAACAACTAAAAAATTTACCGGAAATCTGGACCTCATACCTAAAAGATTTGCTAAACGAGTTTTTGAGAAATGAGGATATACCTAAGAAACTCAAAGTAATCAAATTAACACTAGTACATAAAAATGGAGACAGACTAAATACGGATAATTATAGACCTATTGCATTAATTAACACAATCACAAAATTATTCACCTACATAATTAACAACAGAGTGCAAACCTGGGTAGAAAGCCACAATATATTACCAGAATCCCAATCCGGCTTTAGAAAAAAACGCTCCTGCGTAGATAACCTTTTCGCAATGAACACTATAATACAAACCACTCTGTGGAAAAATAAAAAAGGAATATACGCTATATTTGTTGATTTCAGGAAAGCGTTTGATTCTGTGTCTCATAACAAACTATGGCATAAATTAAATGAGGTAGGAGTTAGCGGAAAAATAATTAGATTATTAGAAAATATATATGCTGAGGCCACTGTACGAATAGGAGTTAACAATGAGCTTACTGAGGAGATTCCCATTACTAAGGGCGTTTTACAAGGAGAGTGTACAAGCCCCTTACTCTTCGCTCTATACATCTCCGATTTTGAAAATTTCTTCAGAAATAAAAACCTCGAAGGATTCTACATCAACCAAAAAACTGACATTCTCACATTGCAGTACGCAGACGATATTGTGATATTGGCTAATTCACCAGTTGATGTACACCATAAAATTACTGCTTTGGAAGAATACTGCGAACAGCAAGAACTTGAGATAAGTTCTAAAAAAACAAAAATATTGCATTTTCATCGTGGGAGACCACCGAGCAGAAATATGAGGTACATTTGCCAAGAAGGAGAAGTAAAGCTCAGTAACGAATATACATACTTAGGCATGACATTTAGAACAACTGGATCGTTCAAGGAAAACACTGCTAGAACCATAAGTAAAGTGAATCGTTCTATTGGAGCTGTTAAGAATATGCTGTACAAAGCAAACACACAGTCATGGACAACAATAGATAAATTGTACTCGTCTCTAATAAAGCCAGTTTTGCTCTATGGAGCAGAAATCTGGGGTCCTAACCAACTAGAAAATATCGAAAAAGGGCAAGTTCAATTTTACAAAAGCATTTATAATTGGCCAAAGACAACACCAAATTACTGGATTCGAAGAGAAACAGGAACGTCTAATTTGGAGCTAGATATCTTCATCAGAATGCTGAACTGGTGGTATAAGATTTTGCTCATGGATGAAACAAGATATGTAAAGGTATGTTATAATAAACTACTCCAATTAAATAATACAGACAGAACATCTGAAGAAGAACAAGTTAAATTTAATTGGGTGAAAAACCTTGAAATTATGCTAACAAATATTAACTTCAACTGGGTATGGACAAGCCAAAATTTTCTAGTTCTCAAAAATGAGATGAATAGTATTATCTTAGCTTACAAAGAACTATTATATAATAATGATACAGAACGTATCATAAAGTCTAGCTACAACCCAAACTACATATCCTACAATATCAGTCAAAATTACCTCACTCTAAACATCCCTCGCAAAATCCTTCAAACCTACCTCAAAATACGTATCTCCAATTACAAACTATCCTACATTTACCAAGACGACGTTTGTCATAAATTCAACGCTGAAGAAATTTGCAATATCTGTAACAACTACGAACCTAATGACCTATACCACTTCCTAATTCGCTGTCCCTTATATACTCCATTAAGAATAACTTTCCTTGCTAAACACTTACAGGCAACCGACATGGAAATGAGAGACCTACTGGCAAACCCTACCAAGGAGAAAATATACGACTTGACCTACTACGTATGGAATGCTTTAAAACTACGAGCATTTGCCCTTAACTTGTAAAAATCATGAAATGTTTTCTGTTATAATCATATATATAAACCCATTACCTATATGCTTGTTATTGTTATAAAATATTTACAATGTTACCAATCTTTTTTGTATTGAGTTTGTATCTCATAAACAAAATAAATTCTATTCTATTCTATTCTATTCAACGGAAATAGGTGTTTTGGCCCTCCCTGAATCCATTTTGACTAATTTCGTCATGCCGTCTGTACGTACGTATGTACGTACGTACGTATCTCGCATAACTCAAAAACGGTAAGCCGTAGAAAATTGAAACTTTATATTTAGGACTGTTATAACATCTAGTTGTGCACCTCCCTTTTTGGCCATTATACAACTACCGGAAGTGGTACTTTACTTGAAGCCTATAATAGATTTTCATGAAAAACTATATTCAAATATAATTTAAAACTTTCCAAATTTGGTATATAAGACTACTATATCAATGGAAATAACATAATAGATTTTGGTTCAAATAGACTAACCGGAAGTGACACATTACATGAAGCTGCTAACAGTTTTCCTTGAAAAAAATGGTATTATTTTAATTTTAGAAATAAATGCTGCAAATAAAAGTTTTAGAGAATTAAATTCTGCATCTAGCACATTAAGAATTTTTAAATTAGCTTTTTGCATAAACGAGATATCTAAATTTAAATATTATATATTTTTTGATTTTTTTAAAAATTAAGTTTGCTATGGATTAGAACAAAAAATAAAAGATTTAATGTCAAATATGTGCAATTAAAAAAATATCTATAGTTTAATACGGGTACAAGGAAGTCATGTGGTGTCCACATCAGATATTTTCAACTTTGTTTATTTAAAAAATGTGAGTAACCTAGACAACAAAACAAGAAAGTATGGCTAACTAGAATATTATTGGAAATGTAGACAATTGTGTCAAAATTTATATTTGAATGTTTTAATTGTAGTTGTTGGATAAAATTTCGTATGCCACTCGTGTGTTATTACAAATAAGTCACTTCAGAAAATTATTCCCCTCGGCCTGCGGCCTCGTGGACTAATACTTTTCTCGCGTGACTTATTTGTAATATAACACACTTGTACCATAAATAACTACAATCATTTAAATATTTATTGTAGTATATAGCGTCCGAGAAACAAAATATGTTTGAAAACTGCTTCAAATCTTCTTAATTAATTTTTTTATATATTTATATTATAATTTTGCCATGAGAGGCTCATGTATTTAACTGAAATTTAAAAATTATGCTTTAAAAATGTTTTATTAATTATTACATGTGATTTGAATTTTGGGTAAATATAACTTTAATTTAAGTGGTAAATTTGTAATTTTTTAAGTGATATTATATACAGGGTGGTGACCGCGGCACTAGAATATTGGAGTTTAAAATGTAAAATCATATTTTTATAATTTTCTGCGTCCCTGATTATATTAGAGAAAAAAGCTTCAAATAAATTATTGTAATCCATTAAAAGAATTAATTTTGCATGTTTTATAACGACAGAAATTAAATTGAAAATGGTGAAAATTAGATGAAAAATAGGGATAGCCTTGCTGGGAAATGAAACAAAATGAAACAAATGATTCAGGTTTTATCTGTCAACAGAAAAATATTCCTTTATTGCCAGTAGTTATTTATTAGTCTTGAATTTAAGTGAATTATAAGATGTTGGATAATTAGTGAATTAGTGAAAAAAATGAATGTGTTAAGTTGTATTATAGTGGTAGAGAGAGATTTATTTGCGGGTTCGAACCCTCACAGGCCAATTCCTTCAATACACACAATTCAAAATATAAAGAAAATATGGGTCAGTGTTGCATCCATGCCACAGTTGCAGATTTATTTGAGCACTTCATTTCAGATCATTCAGAGTTTATTCTGTATTCAATTTATAGGCTGGTCGAAATAAAAATGCTTTGAATTCAATTAAAGACGTCTGAAATTGAATTAAAAACGTATAAAATTGAATTAAAGACGTCTTAAAATGAATAAAAGACGTCTGAAATTGTATTCAAGATGTCTTAAATTCATAGATTGTATTTTATTTTATCCTTATTTTGCAGCTAATTTTCGCATTTTCAATTTAATTTCTGTCGTTAGTAAATGTTGTATAAAATACTACATTAAAATCAATAAACAGAATTAATAATTTGCACGCTTTATAACGACAGAAATTAAATTGAAAATGGTGAAAATTAGCTGCAAAATAGAGATAACCTTGCTGGGAAATGAAACATAAATGTCAGAAGAAAAAAACTAATGATAAATTGTGGTAAAAGTTTGTAAAAGTGTTGATGGTCCTGAAAAGGACCGTAGTTTTTTGTTATTATCAATTAAATGTTTTGATTGTATTTGAAATTGAATACTGAATGATTTGAAATGAAGTGCTCAAATAAATGTGCAACTGTGGCATGGATGCAACACTGACCCATATTTTCTTTGTATTTTGAATTGTGTGTATTGAAGGAATTGGCCTGTGAGGGTTCGAACCCGCAAATAAATCTCTCTCTACCGCTATAATACAACTTAACACATTCATTTCTTTCACTAATTCACTAATTATCCAACATCTTATAATTCACTTAAATTCAAGACTAATAAATAACTACTGGCAATAAAGGAATATTTTTCTGCTGACAGATAAAACCTGCAGCATTTGTTTAATTCTGTTTCATTTCCCAGCAAGGCTATCTCTATTTTGCAGATATTTTCACCATTTTCAATTTAATTTCTGTCGTTATAAAGCGTGCAAATTATTAATTCTGTTTACTGATTTTAATGTAGAGTTTTATACAACATTTATTTGAAGCTTTTTAAAATAATAAGGGAAGCAGGAAACTATTAAAAATATTGCGATGTCGCGATCAACATTCTGTATAACTTAATTGTGCAACTTAGTTTAAGTATTAGCTTATGCTTAGTATTATTATTATAGTGCAAATATTTATCGTGGAATATAGTTTCTATTTAACTGAATAGCTGAATTATTTATTTATTTATTTGTTTATTTATTTATTTATGTTACGCTGTACAACAGGAACTTAATCCCAATTACAGTACAGGGTCCGCACTCACCGAGCCGCAGTGTGGTAGTTTATATCATTTTTAGCTTGAGTGTGATTCGAACTCGGGATCTACGGATTCGAATTCCGTATCGCTATCCACACCACCGTACTAACGGACAAATTATTTGTCATAAAACCTTATAGAGGGTGTTACAGAATTCATATAATTTTAAAAGTATATAAGTAAAAAATACTCAAGGACAGAATAGAAAATAAATTTAAAAGCCTTATTTTTTTTATGGGGTAGGTGGCTCAGTGGTATCGAGTCGGCCTGTGGATCTTGAGAACCCTGGTTCGATCCCCACAGCGGACAAACAATTTTCACCAATTTAAATTTACCCCTGTGGCTCCCTCTCCACTAATATCTTTGAGGGCCGTGATTTGACGGCTGGTAACCGCATTTCACGCGATAAAATATATCACTTACCGAGATCTGCTTAGGCAGAGTGCCACACCCAGTAATGGGTAAAAGGCGTGATGATATATTTATTTTTATATTTATTTATTTTTATTTTTTTTCAATAGGTTTTTTAACAATTTTTACTTGCTTGTACGAAGCGGAAATATCCATTTTGAGCATCCCTGAATCCATTTTGACTAATTTCGTCATGACGTTTGTACGTACGTATGTATGTATCTCGCATAACTCAAAAACGGTAAGCCGTAGAAAGTTGAGGTATTTAGGACTGTTATAACATCTAGTTGTGCACCTCCCTTTTTGGTCATTATATAACTTCCGGAAGTGCTACTTTACTTGAATAATAGATTTTCATGAAAAACTATATTCAAATATAATCCAAAACTTTTCAAGTTTGGTATATAAAACTACTATATCAATGGAAATAACATAATAGATTTTGATTAAAATGGACTAACCGGAAGTGATACATTACATGAAGCTGCTAACAGTTTTTCTTGCGAAAAATTGTTTTAGAGAATTAAATTCTGCGACTAGCACATTAAGAATTATTAAATTAGCCTTTTGTATAAGCGAGATACCTAAATTTAAAAATTATATATGTCTTGTTTTTTGTAATTAAATTTTTTATGGATTAGTACAAAAAATCAAAAATTTAATGTCAAATATAACAATAAATAAATACATATTTCATAATGTAACTGTAAAGCATGCTCGCATGTAAAATGTGAAAGTTTGAAACATACTTACTATTCAAACTGAAATTTGCTTGGGATTGCCAACTTAAAATTAGGCGCCAATTTTAAATTCAGAATTAATATTTTCCTTCCATTTAACGAGTTAAATAAGTTCAGAACCTTGAATTTCTTTGAAAAGTGACAGTTCTCATTATTTACCTAGGTCAATAATAATCCACTATTGACCGTTGTTAAGGACGCGGTAGAGAAAACAATTTCACGACTCAAAACGAAGTCAATAACGACATGTTGCTACTCTAGTAGTGAAACAAATATTTTATACTTTTAATAAACGCTCCCACAGTACGCCAATGGCACTGGTGCCCCCCACCAGAATAGTTAAAAGGCCAAATTATTTAAACAGCTTGAAATTATTTCTATTCACAGTACAGCGAGGCGACGCGTATTTGATGTGTGTTTCTCTAAACTAATTTTACAAAAATTAATCGAAATTTGAAAATGAATCGCTGGGTCGGTAAAATAGCGGTAGTGACTGGAGCCAGTGCCGGAATAGGAGCAAATGTTGCCGAGAAACTGGTGGAAGAAGGGTTACAGGTCTGTACTTACAATATTTTCAATTTTATATTAAAATTGTTTCTGGTGTTTCCACTTTACTAACGTTTTTGAGACTCGCGATTTGACGGCTGGTAACTGCATTTTATGCATCACTTATTCAGATCTGTTACGGCAGAGTGCCACGCCCAGTAATGGGTAAAAGGAGTGATGATATATTTATTTATTTACATTAAAATATTATTTTAACTAACATTGAATGTGGTGTTTTGCCGTAGCAGATCTTGAAAAACTAATATACAGGTAATTTAAAATAGTGAAAAAAATGCGATTGGATTTGGTGGAAGAAAATGGATAAATAGTTTCATAATTAGTTATTTTTGTAGTGCGCAAAATGAGTGTTTTTTTGTTGCGCGTGAGAAAAAAGTCATTTGAAAAGCACCAAAAACCAAGAATTTTGCCCGGGAAATACAAATAATATTTTTTCTACAACTGTAAATAAACAATAATACAATAATTATTGACAACCAATAATAATATGAATTTGATACTATTGATGTGTTGTAACTAATGGAATTTGACTACAAATAATTTGGGAGCGTGCGCGAGATACTCATTTTGCGCACTAGACGACTGGGATGCGAAACAGTGCGCAAAATACTTATTTTGTGCTCTTGGGTGAAAAATACGCGTTGTCATGGTAATGTAAATGATACACAAAGAATAATAAAGTTTTTCTACAGCTGTCAAAAAAATATTCATTTTTACTTGCTTGTACGAAGTAAAGGAAGTATTGTAATCGCGAAAATTTTCGGTTTTGAGATTTCAGCGGAAATACGCATTTTGAGCATCCCTGAATCCATTTTGAGTAATTTCGTCTTGACGTCTGTACATACGTATGTATCTCGTATAACTAAAAAACGGTAAGCCAAAGAAAGTTGAGGTATTTAGGACTGTTATAACATCTAGTTGTGCACCTCCCTTTTTGATCATTATATAACTTCAAGAAGTGCTATTTTATATGAATTATAGATTTTAATGAAAAATTATATTCAAATATAATTTAAAACTTTTTAAATTTGGTATATAAGACTACTATAATAATAATAATAATATTAGCCTAGATTCTACGTGTCCATATGTACAAAGGCCTCCTCCAATTTCTTTCAGTTTATTCTATCGGCCGCTGCTCTCATCTATGAACATCCTGCTGTCCTCTTGATGCTGTCCTCTTGATGACTACTATATCAATGGAAATAACATAATAGATTTTAATAAAAACTATATTCAAATATAATTCAAAACTTTTAAAATTTGGTATATAAACTACTATATCAATGGAAATAATATAATAGATTTTGGTTAAAATGGTCTAACCGGAAGTTATACATTACATGAAGCTGCTAACAGTTTTTCTTGAAAAAAATTGTATTATTTTGATTTTAGAAATAAATGCTGCAGATAAATGTTTTAGAGAATTAAATTCTGCGTCTAGCACATTAAGAATGATTAAATTAGCCTTTTGTATAAGCGAGATATGTAAATTTAAAAATTATATATTTTTTTGCTTTTTGCAATTAAATTTGCTATGGATTAGAACAAAACATAAAAAAAATAATGTCAATGTCAAATTACATCAAATATGTGCAATAAAATATGTGGGTATAGTATAATACGCGTACAAGGAAGTCATATGATGTCCACATCAGATTTTTTCACTTTATTTTGCGCATTATTTTGCAACCTAGTTTCGTATTCTAATGCGCAAAATGAGTATCTCGCGCACGCTTCCAAATTATTTGTTGTCAAGTTCCATTAGTTACAACACATCAATAGTATCAAATTCATATTAATCTTGGTTGTCATTAATTCTTGTATTATTCTTTATTTACAGTTGTAGATAGAATGTTGTTTATATTTCGAGGGCAAAATTCTTGGTTTTTGGTGCGTTCAAATGACTTTTTTGTCTTGACCTGCGGTCTCGACTAAAAGTAACATTCTCACGCGTAACAAAAACACTCAATTTGCGCACTTAATACAAAAATAACTATTTTGTTTTCACCTGTCACTTTGCATTTTACGGTTCCTCCAATTATTTATCGAATATCTGATAGATTATTTATAAGTAGTAATTGTGCAACATCCTGTATATATTAATATTTTGTTTTCTATTAATACTTACATCCGCTATTATTTAAAATAAACAAATTCCAATATCTATTTAAGTGAAATACATAATTATGTTTAGTGTCGCTAATAATAGGCATAAATAAATCGACTATTATAGGGTTTATAATTATAATTACATACATAACATCACGCTATATCCCATTAAATGGGGTAGCACGAACCCGTCAACATTCTCATCCTGACACACGATACTCGTTTCGACCACATTAACACGTCTCCATACGAACTCTTTCTTTCCTCACAACCAAAATCCATCATCACGCAACAAACATTCATCCATTCGCTCCTGTACACCTGTTTCGTAAATCTTCACTTACGCCCACTTCTCTAACAACGAATCTATAAGAAATGAAGGCAGCATCGCCTGCGCTTGTTTAAAAATACATTTAACACAACTGCAGTTAGACACTGTATAGTAAAAACTGAAAATGAAGTAAAAAAGATGAGGAAGGAAGGGAGTATCTGCCTGCGCTTGTTTTTGAAACTGAATTCCACACAATTGCAATGGACACTCTATAGTAAAAACAGAAAATGAACCAAAAGATAAGAAAAGAAGGGAGCATCTGCCTGCGCTTGTTTTTGCAGAATAATTATTAATCCAGTGGTACAAATAATGTTTAAGTAAACTGCAATTAATTTTACGAATTACATTATTTTTTGTTGATTTTGTGATTGATACATAAAATAAATATATCATCACGACTTTTAGCCATTACTGGGTGTGACACTCTGCTGTAGCAGATCTCGGTAAGTGATATATTTCTTCGCGTGAAGTCAACAGCCCCCAAAGATATTAGTGGAGGGAGAGCGACAGGGGTAGATTTAAATTGGTGAAAATTGTTTGTCGGCTGTGGGGATCGAACCAGGGTTCTCAAGATCCACATTCCGACTCGATACCACTGAGCCATCTACCCCAAAAGTCGGTAAACTTACTCAGAATTTGTACGGTACAGTACAACACCCAGTAAAGGGTAAAAGGCGTAATAATGATAAACCGAAATAATTTTCAACAATTTTATTCAAGGACTCGCGTATGTCGCAGAGTTATCTACAAAAATAAATTAATTAAATGTTTTTATGATATACCGGGTGCTGCGATTTTAATTCTAGACATGTCCAATTCTACTGCCCGTGAAAGATATTTACAAATATCTCAACTCGTTTCAATAAATTTAATTAATTCTTGCAAAGAACAAACTTACATCTACATGATTTAATACAAATTTTAAATTCATTTGATAGAAAACAATTTGTTTCACAAAAAAATTAAAAAAGTCATCGAAATAACTGCACATTCGTAATTTAAGAGCAATGCTAAATTATTTTTATCGTTTTATCAATTGAAGACACCCTGTACAGAGTGACAGAAATTTTCACGAGTTTTTCGCGAAAAATACAATAGTTCCAATTTGTATGTGAATTTAAATAAATATGTATATTTACGCAGACTTGCAATGAAACTGTTCGTCATATTTGTTTCGACATATATTTATGACCACCCTGTCTCACTCATGAACTGCAATATAAGTTTAACAAGATCCAGGTTAACAGATGAACATCTATAAGCGATTTTAAAATGGCTGCCACAAATATGGAAGCCGAGATTCAGAAATTATTAGGACTTCGTTTTAATTGAATATTGAAACAATTTTCTAAATTTTATATTTATTGTTGTATTATGACGCAGAATTTTAGTTTCCATTGTTAATAATAATTATAATAAGTTCATTAGCTTGCAGTTTTTAGCTTTGAAATAGTTATTTGTATGCCTAGTCCAGAAACTGCTATTTTGCGAGTGCGAGTATATTTTGAAAGGACGAGCCACAGGAGAGGCCTTTAAATACGAGCACTCGCAAAATAGTTTCTGGACGTGTAATACACAAGATTTTTCGCGCCGACGTTTTTGTTAATTTAATAAAAAAAAATAATTTATTACTCACATTCTAAATCTCAGGGAATTTTTTTATGTTGGTATCATCTAATTGTCAGAACTGTACTTTTAATTTAAATTAATTATTTATTGTTCATCAATTTACATCTTCAATAAGTTTAATTACACTGTACACTTTATTTAATAAACATAAAACATAATTCATTTCTTTGTCTATTTCACGACTTGTCATTCCAGTATTATAACCTAAAAAATCAACATATTTTATTTGGATTTTACATTGCTAATTCAATTATAATTACTTACAATTTTGTTTAATATATATGTATAAATATTCTGTTTTCTTGTATTGAAAATACTCAACTATGAATATTTTATCATAATATTTTTACGCCAATGCAATATTTTGACATTTCGTACGTTCAGGATGCTAACATATAACCATAAAAGTCACTAATTTTTTCCGGCCTCGGGCGGTAAACACATGGTTTCCGGACGATTTTGAGTTATGTAATACTGCTAATGCTGGACGGTGGCGCGAAAATATATATTGTTTTTATATTTCACCTAAAAGATAATAGAACTGGAAATATGGACATAAAATATTTGAACATTGTGTTTCCTATACCGGGTGTCTACTTTTTTTCCGAACAGGGAATTCAATGTTAAAATTTTGATTTAGCGATATCTTTTTACCTATTAATTTTAGAACAAAATTGTTCTGAAGAAAAATGTTCAGAATGAAAAACTGCATCCATAGAGTATAAGTTGTTGTTCAATTGTTTCTTATGTCCGAGTTAGAAGCGAAATAAAATACACGCTTTAAAGCAATTATCAGAGTGCCATGAGAAATAAAATAAATTAGATAACTTAATAATAGGTATTTATTTGTCTAGATTATGTAGAAAAAAGAAAATAATAGTTGCTATAATTAATTTTATTATTAAATAAAATGCTCGAATAAATAAATAAATTAGAGTAAGCTTCCAATTCTGGTCCAATATGTCAAATAATATCAGACACAACAAACAAATTATTGTTTTATTTCTCATGGCACTCTGATAATTGCTTTAATGCGTGTATTTTCTTTTGCTTCTAACTCGGACATAAAAACAATTGAACAACAAACTTATACTCTATGGATGCAGTTTTTCATTCTGAACATTTTTCTTCAGTACAATTTTGTTCTAAAATTAATAGGTAAAGAGATATCGCTAAACCAAAATTTTAACATTGAATTTCCTATGTTCGGAAAAATAAGTAGACACCCAATATAATAAGCTGTGTAGTGATTGGCCCGCGAGCATCTTTCCAACCAAAACGTGGCGCGCCTATGAAACAGTTTGAGCGCGTCTGTTATATCTGCTGATTTATTAAAGATTGAAGATATACTTAAATATAAGACTTGTTTATCAGAAATTACTTTATTAGTATGTTCTTATCAAAGTAATCAAATATTACATAACAGAAATGATAAAATCTGTTTGAACATCATACAAAAAATGTTTTAAAAGATAAAACTGTCCAGGGCCGAACTAACAATTTTCTTCAGAGCCGTCAAACATTTTATTTTGTTTTATTAGAGCAAAATGAAATTTATATTTACGTAAGAAACATGATTTTTATGAACAACTGAAGTATTTCAATTGATATTTTGTTTTATTTATTGTCTAGATTTTTGCCAAAAATTATTCAATTGTCTTGATTAAAAGCAATATTTTTTTATTTTTTTAATTTATATATCGGACCAACTACTTAGGTCATAGCCGATATGTCCTTTGTATGGCCGCCACGGGCGGGACCCGAACCCACGACCTTATGGTCGCCAGCCAGGCTCTCAACCCGCGCGGCCATCACGCGAGACAAAAAGCAATATTATGTGGCTTTCGAAGTCTTCATCGGGTATTCATCATCATCATCTGTGGCGCTACAGCCCAAATCAGGCCTGGGCAGGCCCGACGAGACGGGGGGAGGGGGGGGGTAAAATACCCAGGGCCCGTGGAATTCAAAGGGCCCGGATGTGATGCTATTTTATAAATTGCTTTTAATTTTCTACTATTTCACCAATTTTTTATATTCTTTACTAAAACGTGTATAACGAAACGTCTGATACACATTTTCAACAATTTATTACATTGCATAAAGTACAAAATGACGAAATGCTTGATCAAGGGCCCCAGTTGCAAATTTTAAATAAATTTATACACTATTCAAAAGTACATTATTACATTGTTGCATTTTTGTTTGTTATATTACTACATTGTATACAACACACATAGGCAAAGGCTCTATACATTTGTGCGTAGTGCTGTTTTGGTATCCCCTGCATTTATCGAATATGCAACTAGATATTAGATAGTCATACAGTGAGTATACAATACACATCGCTGCACCAATTAACTCAGAATTTTTTATTTAATTTTATTTATATTGTTATAACTTTATTTAGATATTAATAATTCTTATTGTTGTCATACATATATTTATAAATATATTTTTTTTGTATCTTATATTTAATTAATAAATATTCAAAGTTAAAGGGGCCCCGATTTTTTTCCCCGGGGCCCGCTTTTCCTCTCGGCGCCCCTGGGCCTGGGCCTACCGGACACACCGAGCCGCAGTTTTTACACTGCCGTACTGCCGGTTTTCGTAGTCGAATGCTACATTATTTAAGGCGTATAAGTGACTAGCTTATAGCGCCCGAGTGTGATAAATACATGTAGCTGTATTTTATATTTAACGACAAATCACACATTGTTGACAGGCGGATTCGAACTGACGAGCCTTGGCTCGGGTGACGTCACAGTATGTTAAGAGATGTGCCTTAACACGCTCGGCCACCGCGTCTGTTCATCGGGTATTAAATCGATTATTTCAAATTATTTCTAAAATTCATGATATTTTGAGAATAGCTATTTTAAATTACATATGAACCGGCTATAATAAGCGAAGGGCAATTGAATGTAAACTAATTAAAAGCAATATTTTGTGTCTTAAACTATAAGATAATCGCCTTCGAAGTCTTCGTCGGGCATTAAATCCATTATTTTAAATTATTTCTAAAATTCACGAAACTTTTAAACTAGGTACTTTAAATGACACATGAAACGGCCACAATAAGCGAAGTGCAATTGAATGAAGTTGGTTGTGGTAAAAAGTAAACACTCATCATCATCATCTGTGGCGCTACAGCCCAAGTCGGGCCTGGGCCTACTGGACACACCGAGCCGCAGTTTTTACACTGCCGTACTGCCGGTTTTTGTAGTCGAATGCTACATTATTTAAGGCGTATAAGTGACTAGCTTATAGCGCCCGAGTGTGATAAATACATGTAACTGTATTTTATATTTATTATTAAAAAGTAAACACTGCCTTTTACCCATTACTGGGTGTGGCACTCTGTCGAAACAGATCTTAATAAGTCACATATTTATGCGGGTAAAGCGTGGTTACCAGCCGTCAAATCACGGCCCCCAAAGATGTTAGTGAAGGGGGAGCCACAGGGATAGTTTTAATGTGGTGAAAATTGTTGGTCGGCTATGGGGATAGAACCCGGGTTCTCAAATGTTTAGGACGACTCGATACCACTGAGCCAGCTACCCAATAATTAGTTTAATTAGTTTAAATTGCATAATTGTCCTTCTTACAATCGTCTGTTTGAAGTTCAAACCATAAGCTTCCCATTCGGCGATAAATAACTTTTTTATTTTCATAAATCTTTGAAAAAAGTATTTTTCTACGATTGCTATGAAAAGTTAACAATTACGCTCTCATTTGTCATCGTAAAGTTGACGTTTTCTGTGGAACAATCGAAAAATAACTTTGTCGAAAAAGATATTAAATGTGCGCTTATTTCAATAGTTACCAAGGATACAAACTAAATAGAAACTTGTCATATTGACAGTTGACAGAACGAATTTATTTTCAGTACGTATACGTTTTTGAATAATTTAAGATGCAATCGTACAAAAAATTATGTGTTATTACTAGGGTTGTGCCGTGGTCAATTGACAGCCATATAATACGGTCAAATAATCTAAATGGAACCGCCACGACATCTGTTGTTCAATAGAAATAGCTACTTACTATTATTACATGAATATATCTAGTTTGGTATTCTGGGTTCTGGAGAATTTGCTTACTTTACTTTACAAATAAAATAAATACATATTATTTCATTTCATTGCATCTTTTACTTTATTTTCCCCTTTATTTTGAATTTGATGTGGTTTTGTTTATTATTTGTTGTTGGTTTTTCATTTTCAGTAATATTGGATGTAGTAAACAGTACTACATAAATTAATTATAATTTTAATTGTGATTTTTATTAATTGTTTCTTGGTCAATTGACTGGTCAATTGACCGGTCAAATAGTCGGTCAATTGACCGAAAATTATTTGACTGGTCAAATGCACAACCGTAGTTATTACCGTGCTCGAGTAACAAACAATCACTTTACGCCCTTAATACACTAATAACTAGTTTATATTTTATAGAATTTTAGTAATTAATTTATGTGTGTCATGAAAATAGATTGAAAAACTGTCTTTTTCTAAAATAAAATAAATATAAATAAATATATCATCACGCCTTTTACCCATCACTGGGTGTGGCACTCTGCCTAAGCAGATCTCGGTAAGTGATATATTTTTTTCGCGTGAAGTGCGGTTACCAGCCGTCAAATCACGGCCTCCAAAGATATTAGTGGTGGAGGAGCCACAGGGGTAGATTTTTTTTTAAATTGGTGAAAATTGTTTGTCGGCTGTGGGGATCGAACCAGGGTTCTCAAGATCCACAGGCCGACTCGATACCACTGTCTTTTTCTTTATACAGGAAAGTCAATTTTCCTACATATTTAAGTGGTATCGAG